>OX463756.1:51006425-51477916 GCA_949824845.1 Rhingia rostrata
GGCTCGCGCAGTGTGTGTAGTTGCTCCATCCTGTTGGAACCACATTTCCACCAGTCCTAATTCGTCTAATTGCGGCAGAAAAAACTCGGTTATAATGTCCCCATAGCGCGCACCGCCCACTGTTGTCGTTTGACCAGCTGCGTTGGCTCCTCCAGCGTGCACAGCGCACCAAGCAGTAACTTTGAGCGGGTGTAATGGCTCCTCGTGCATTACTCGTGGATTTTCGGTGCCCCAGAAGCGATAGTTTTGCTTGTTCACGTACCCGATGAGGTGGAAATAAGCATCATCGCTCATTATGATTTTGGTCGAAAAATCTTCCACTTCTTCATCGAGATTGAGGATGGCTTGGGCGTAGGTTATACGCGTTTGGCGGTCGACAGGCAGCAGCTGATGCACAGACTGGACATTGTACGAGAACATGCGCAAGTCATTGACCAAAATTCGCCTGGTCGAAAATTCGCACGTCGTCTGGTCGATGTTTCCGGCAAAAAAAAAAATAGACATGATTATTCCGCGTTCTTGGGGAGTGTATCGCTCCATGGCTAGTTCAATTGCATCTGCCTAGTCCACAAATGTCAAAACAGATTTGACATTGGCCGCCATTTGAAAAAATGAGAGCATCTTCCAATAGGGTGATCTTTTTTGGCCCACCTTGTATAGGCTGCATGCAATGCACATGCATACTTAGAACACGAAGGTTCATTGTGGTAACACGTGGATCTGTCGACTTTTCCTAAAATTCGTTTGCATAAATGAAACGTCCCGAGCTGCCTTAAAGCGGAGGAGGTTTCTGGCATTAATATTAGCCAGGTCACCAGATTGTCGTCTCCTAGTGGAGAGCACTGAACAAGATTAGGGAAGGTGAGGAATCGGCCAAATAGCTTCCGAAGAAGTCATTGTTATAGAGGCCTGGTTTCCTTGCATGTAGGCCTAAAGGACAGTGTCCTGTTAGAACACCCTTAAAGGTATAAGTGTTTGATCTGATTAGTATTGTCAAGCAGAAAGAGGGTTTCTGATTTTAGTTTGGCAGCATTCATTTTGGTTGAATATATACATGTAGCAATGGGCAAGTCTAACATTTCAACTGACGGTGAATGGAAAAGTGATGCTTTGCCATCTCGTTAAAAGAAGGCTGTCACTGGCGATGCTAATATTCTTCGTGGTTATTGCATTACACCTCAGCCATATCAAGGCTTCTTTAATTGCCATGATTTCCGCCGCTACAATGACAGGGAAGGCGAAAGCATGTGCATATGCTTTTCCTTTTCTCTCGGAAAAAAACACATCCACCAACCTGATGTGAATCGGTCATAGCTGACACCCATTCGATAGGACTGGGAATTTTAATTTATTCCGTAAATGGGCTAATTCTGTGTCAAAAATTGGCTGTCGTAAGTCGTTTTGCTCACTTTATTTCTTTAGTCTACAAATACTAAGCAAGACCAAGTCATGCTGCACGCTTGCCCTTCAGGCACCTATGATGTAGTAAATGTTCGCATGTAGAACATAAAAGCGAATAGAGGGTAATTATTTTGGGATGTGAAATTTCAAGAGTCGCGAATTAGAATGACTTCCTTCCTATCGGCAGACTTGCTGGTAGACGGTTTCATCAAAAATATTCTTGAACAATAGTAGTTTGATGGGCCATTTTTAGGATAAAATTCAAATTGTCAAATTAAAGCCAAATAGGTACGAATCTCAGAACTAGGCATTATTTGTCATAACTTGTTTTTAACTCAGACTTATTTCGACCGTCTTTTTTTCTAGGTACGTTAGAACCATACGTGTTACAGATACCGAATAGATATTGAATGACATTCAATTTAGGCCAACAAAGTTGCAGCATTCGCCATTGACGATTATGACAACCCCACTTTCGATTTGAATAAAATACGTTCCGTTGATCCCGCCAGACCGAATTCCGCACCAACAGTGATTTGTAGGTTTGTATTTGGTGCTAATGTAGATATCACCTGTAGATCTTGTCGTTCCTAATCCGGCCATTTGATGGTTTTTAAGAGCAATTCGCTAGTGATTTTAGCGCACGTTGCATTTTGTGTTCGTTTTCGTTTTTGTCAGGGTTCTACTACTTTTTCAATGTAGCGTCTATAAAAATCTGGAAAATTATAAAGCAGAGCACGTGTTTGAAGGCTTCATACCTCTCCTTAATATCGCGATCAAAAACTGAAATGCCAGGATACAAAACTTGAACATTCTTCAGAATATATCAACATGATGACCATACTTCCTTAGACTCTGTGTATGGAAAATTTAAGAACTCCATTAAACCTAACAAATGACGGGTTTTCAAGTCCCCATTTACACACTTAAGTATCATTTTATTATCTTATTACAAATATGTGTCATTATCTATAGCCTATGTGTACTTTCTCAAGTTCTTTCTTTCAATCTTCAAAAAAAAAGAAACCCAATATTTACTAAAATAACTCCCCATCCCATACAAGCCAATTTCTTTTGATTAAGAAAAATAAAAATAAATTCAGAAATTCCGCAAAAAAAACACGTTTTATCGATAGTATTACACCATCCATTAGACTACACCATTCAAAGCACAAAGCCGTGCCTAAGCTTATCCACCATAAAAATCATTAACCAGAAAAGAAAACAAAGAAAAAACTACCAAAACATCAATCATCATGCTAACAACGTTAGGTTCATCGGAAAGCGCCAGCCTAAACATTACTTTCACCGAAAACGAAAGACGTCATTATTGTCATCATCATCATCATGATGACAACCAAACATAAACACGGGCAAGCTTTAAAATACGGATACCGATACCGATTAACCCTAGGGCTAGACGATAGCTACCAAACCAAATTTCATTTAAAATAACAAAAAAAAAACTGTAACAACCCACAGCAGCTCTTAATGAATATCAATAGCGGTATAATCGGTCCCAGAACGATTTGTGAACGGCATCATTCTCTTTCTTTTTTTAGTCATTTGTTGGCGCTTTAACGCTGGAGTGTATATAATTGGACACTCGTAAAAACACTTTCAGCCTTTCTCAGCCAATCTATAGAGAGTCACCCAGTTTCAGTGTATAATTTGGCTAAGATTAGCATAAGAATGGTTCCCATTTAAAATCCAAGACTTTACTGACGATATATTAAAGACGCATAAATTTATTTTATTCCTTTAATAATTGAATGTTTAAGCATCTCCACCAACCGCCTGCAATGGACACTTCAAAGCCACTATTCCAAACAATGAATAATGAATAGGACCGCGGCGCACCTAAGTACGATGATTTTTTTTTGTGGCATTTAGTCAACGACGGTACATGCAAATATTCGACAAAATAACTGAGCAAATATTGATTCGTTATGAGATTCTTTTTGTTTTATTGATTTTTTTTTCAAGGTTTGTTGACTTTTTTGTAAAATTATTGATTTTGTAGGAAACAGTGAAGAATCTTTGAGATTCCTCTATGACTTATTAACAGTGGGGTATGCTTGGAAATGTAGTCTTAATTCTATCAATTCGATGGCCATATATTAGAATTTATTTTTAAATTCATGATATAGTCATGCGAAGTAAGGTTGTCTTAAACAGGTTAAAGCTAGGATGTACAATGACCTTAGTTTATAACGGGTGTTTTTTTAGAGCTTGGTTTTTCGAATAGAGATAAAACTGACATTTTGTGGTCAAACCCGGCAACACTAATGTCATTTATGTTCAGTTTGGTTTGCCATTTCATCATGACAAATGAAAAACGCTTGCAAATTGTGCAGATTTATTATGAAAATATTGGTTTTGTTCGCGAAGTTTACCGCAAGCTCCGTCCATTTTATGGTTTACATAATCGTCCATCAGAGCAATTAATTTGGTTAACCATGGATCGTTTTTGCACTATGATTACTCTATGTGACAATGCGCACCGAAGAAACAATTGCCGTTGTCGAGAAAGGTGTTGAAGAGGACCCTAATGAATAGATTCGCCACCGCGCACAGCAATAATTGGAGCTTTGTTCATCAACTCTATGGAAGATTTTGCGCAAAAGATCTTGGCTTACGATCTTACAAGATCCAGCTTGTGCAAGAATAAAAGCCGCGATACCATGTAATGCGTCGTTATTTTGATGTATATGCCGAAAATGAGATTGATCTCGATGCTGATTTTCATCACAAATTTTTTTTCATTGATGAAGCTCGTTTTTGGTTGAATGGAGTGAAGAGAATCCACATGAGACCCTTGAGACGCCACAAAACTGACTGTTTGGTGTGCTCTATGGGCTGGTGGAGTCATTGGGCCATACTTCTTCCCAAGTGATGCTGGAGAGTCAGTTGCCGTTAATGGAGACCGGTATAGAGCCATGATAACCGACTATATTGATCCCGAATTGGATGGCATGAATGTGGATGAGATATGGTTCCAACAAGACGACGCTACATATCACACAGCGCACGTCACAATCGATTAATTGAAGGTAACATTCGATGAGCGCATAATTTCGCGGAATGGACTTGCCAATTGGCCACCAAGATCGTGTGATTTGACACCATTGGATTATTTTCTTTGGGAATATGTGAAGTCGCTCGTCTACGCCAACAAACCAAAAACTTAAGGGGAAGCCAACATTCATGGCGTTATTGCTGACATACGGCCCCAAATGCTCGAAAAAGTGGTTGAAAATAAGACCTCTGGACTTGGCTTTATTCGAACCAGCCTTCGGGCATATGGCCGCCGCGGCTGGTTTGAATAAAGCCAAGTCTAGAGGTCTTATCTAAACATATTTAAACATTAGTGGCATAAAATTATCCTTCCAATAAAGCCAAACTGATGGACATTAACACGTTTTTCTTGTGTTTTACTTCAATTCGAAGTTCTATACCTTTAAAAAAACACCCTTTATATTTTGGCTCAAAATTTGTGTAAAACACATAATCTGACTTGGCATTTTAAAGAGGGGAATCGCTGAAACCTATTGATAAGCTCTAGGAAATCTCAAAACTCATATGCCGCATTTATCGCTCCACAAACGACGATCAATCTGCGACACTATTTTAACATTTATCCGAAAAGCTTGACGGGTGAAAACTCATCGTCCAACAATCACCACTAGAATTGGCTATGGAACTTGAACAGTACAGATGGCGCAGGAAATGTTTGCCATTATTGGCAGCTTGACCCAACTTTTCGAGGAACCAACACACATTCCTGTAGTTACTTTGAAAATATCTTAGATCTATTTCTCAGTCCACCATAATCAACCACAAGATCTCAATATCTGCTCAATAAGGAAGTTCTGGCATCTCCCGCAGTCTCACGGACATTTTAGTCCACGGCAAAAGTAGTCAGTAATAATTTTATCCATTCCTAATTCCATCCCTTTATTGAAGGATTATTAATAAACAGATTGATCGTCAGCTAAAACGCAAAAGGAAATGACCTAAAAAAGCGGTTCCACCAACGAAAGAGGACATACTCCAATTCCACCTATTTACTTAAAAAATGGCGCCCAAAATTGCAGGTTTTACCCAGATGCTTAAAAATTTCTCAAATGCAATCGTTCACCAAAAAAAGAAGAGAATGCATGCTTTAAAACATGATTTACTATCCATACTATCAAAAGTATGAAAGGAAGAGCGTTATTATGGGTTCAGAAAGAAGCGCTCACATAGTTTCAAATTGTTCGATCGAATTTGGCACAGTGCATTGCTAGCCGAATTGGCAGGAAATAGTGGCAGATGGCTGTTCTTCAGATAGATTCTCTATAAATGATGGGGAACCACAAGGATCAATTCTCTTACCCAGTCTATTTCTGCTGTATTATAATGATTTTTTGAGTACAACAAATAATCTTATTTTTGAAGTGAAGCTTCTTTGGGCTCGTAGGCGTAAATCCAAACTCACATGAAACTACGTTTTAACACGAAAAGTCAATAGTAGGGAAGGCTAGCGTGGTGGGACAGCGGTGAAAAAAAAACAAAGGAAAAACTTGTTTCAGCAAAGGAGAGTGTAAGCAAGAGAGAGCACTCTGCAGTGAATACAAAGAAAGAATAGAATGCAGTGAATAGCAAAAGAATACGTATTTAGAACGAAACTTGTTTCAGAAAAAAGAAAAAAGAAGATTCACTTCAACCTCGTAACACTCTACGGTGTCTTTTTTTCAAACGACCACCCATTACCTATTACTACACACCAGCAGATTTTGCAATCAGGAAATCTGAATTCAACTCAAAGAAAACGCGGCAGAGTCCATGCATCCGCATCACAATTAGGTCAGATGTATCACGGCTACATGGACCAAAATAGAGGGGCTCAGTGGCGCGATGGTCTGGGTTCGATTCCCAGCCGTAGCAACACCTAAATGATTTTTCACTGGCCCTCCTCTCGTAATGATCTGACAAATCATCTCAAATTTGCTGTTCAGAGTCGGCATAAAACAGGAGGTCCCACCATTTTGCAAGAACTACACACGCACAAATGAATGGTTGTAGGAAAGAGAGCTTGTTGAGCAAAAAAAGCGTCCAAACTTAGTTACATTTTCAAAGCTAAGGGATATTTTGCATCAGCCCAGAATAGAAGATTCTCCCTTACTTCAAAGTTTCAACCTTTGGCACAGCAAAGTTACAGATAGTGTTAAGGCAGATGTTTGGAGGAGCTTAGGAAAGTCATATCTAGACTCGTTGCGATTTCAGTTTCAGCTTACAAGCACAATCTCCATCAAATAACGACACGAATCTGTTACCAGTACCTAAATTCTTTTGATACAGAACAAGCAAACAATGGAACGAACTTCCATAAGTTGTATTTTCACCTATATACAATCGAAAAGATTGATTTATCTCAGGGTTCTCAGGGCATGGTATTTTTTATCAATTTCGGTTAATGTTTTTACAACGATGGAATAACGTCGATATCATATACGTATCCTAGTAGCTGGACACTTGCCCTTCGCACTACCTGTTCCAACACTTGATTAAAAACATTCGGATGTCAGAGACAGGGACATGCCTGCAAGACATGGGATAGCCTTTTTTTGTTGACGTTATATAAAGAGCTGATATTTTAGTAATCGGGCATCATCCATCCAGATTTTGGTAATCGCTTGGTACAGACACACTCTTATGGCAACACATCCGTGTTCTGACGGTAATCTATTTATAGCGGAGTTAATCTATTACAATTAGCTGTTCCACAGCAGAGTTACGGTATAATTTGTATGGTTGCGAAATCGATTGTGACAACTTTGTTTTCAACGCACTTATAACATTTTTTTGACAATATTGGATCTGAAGGTAACGAAGAATTCGAATAAATCAAACCGTAAAAAACGGATGCTAATGAATAAGGCTATCATAATGTCTGTGTTATCTTAACAAACTTAACAGTCAGCTTTTTGGGACCAATTTTTCTGTCAAAAAGGGTATTCCTTCGAAAAATTGTCAATTTACGACGAGGTTTCATGAACGTCCTTAAAACTGAAGCACTAAATAATGTCATAAGCCACTGAACTTAATCTCATTCTAGTAATTTTTTATTAATAGATTTTTTCCTTTTGTTCTCTTTTCGTTTTTGATAAGATACTTTGAGCGTAACATCGATCGACAAAGCAAAGCTCAAAAGCAGAGGCCAAGTAAGGATCAGTTATGAAACTTTCTTACGTCTTTCCCTTTATCAGCCGATTACTCACGTGTCGGTTTGACACATAAATTAGCTGGGCTGCAGACAAGTGTGTGTGAAACAAGTAATGTGTGGGTCTGGTTGGCCAGTGGTTAATTGGTTATCTATTTGTCTGTCGAAATCCTGAAAAATTCCAGGATTATCTTGTTGGCAAAACGTAAGGTCCTGGAAAGTTTTCTATCTCTTCTTTACCACGATCCAAAGCGTGATTGTGTTTTCGTCTTTACTGAATAATTAGTGCTTCCAAAATTTACAACGTTTACCATCTCAGTTTACAGATCCAATTCGTGTGCGAAGTTTCCGATATTGGTATACTATACCAATTCTGACAGTTCATTTACTAAGTCGTTTGTTAAGCACGCTTACAACGTTTATAACGTTTATGAATAGGTACACCTACAGCCGTTTAAGTAAACAGAAAGAAAGTGGGAAGCATCTTTAATCAATAAATGAAATGATAAATCTTATTCAGCCCTAGCGAGGTATCCGTCAGAGCGGAAAATCTTCCGATTTTGTACGACTCGGAGGAGCTTAGCTTCGCTTCGAGGTATTCTTCCGAACAGCTGTTCGGAATATTTCTCCGACATTTTGCACCGTATGCGTCGAACTGCGTTCAGGTGCATTTTTTGACAGCCAATTGCAATTCTTTTTCCGATTACCTCCGACATATACCTCGAATTGAATTTGAACCTCCGACGAAGTATGCGTTGCAGAAAATTTTCCGCCCCGAGGGATACTTCGCTAAAGCAGATTAATAAACTAAATGTTAAGTCAGTTGGCGTTAATAAACATACAATTTTTTATTTCAGCAAAGTAGGTGAATTAACCTGAACTTAAATTGAAATTTGATGGAAAATTTAACGCAATTGGGATTTCACTCTTTTTATTTTTATTAGAGTAAATTGAAGAACAGCTTCGCAGGTGAGTGAATTTTAAACCCATTTACATATATTTACAGTTTACACGCATTTATTCGCTCTCAATACCTAAATGAGCCAGTTATAGCTATCATCGAACGACTTCATTGGTACACAAAACATGATGGAACTGGAATTTTATCTCCATAGATTCTTATAGGAACTATTTGAAAATTCCATTTCAGTTCGGTGGAGTGGCAATCATTATCTCACAAAAATAAATCTTGATCAGTGAAAAATACGAAGTGGTTTCCTGCGAAAGCTATAAATAGAAATTTAGATATTTTTGGATAATCATATTCTAAAATTTATAAGCTTTGTTTTGACATCAACTCGCCATTGATCAAATTTATAAAAAAGCCACAAGTTTTTCAAAGTTATAACTGGGTCTTTAGACATTTTATTAATATGGATGCTAACTCCTATTTCAATTTATCTCAACTCACACTCGTTACTTTTCAACAACGAGTAAGCTCCTCACAAACATTCCTGTTAAGCATTTCCATTGTAATGTCACATTGACAGCGCAGCTGATAGCTGATCTGAATCTGATTAGTGATTATGCACACAGCTGTTGTGCCTAATTTTTTCCTTCAACCAGGCTGGTCTCTCTTCATTATTTCCTTAACTAACATTAACTAGAACTAATTACTAAAAAATCCAAAATGAGGCTGGCAAGAAAAACAATTAACCCCACTGGGAAGACACACTCGGCATCGGTGATATTCTTCCACGGCTCTGGTATGTTATCAGCCCTCTTTGACCCTTAGTGCAAATTCAAATCTTGTATTATAGGTGACACCGGTTCAAACCTAGTCGCATGGGTTCGGTTTTTACTCGGAAGGGACATGGAATTTCCTCACATCAAAATCATTTATCCGACTGCACCAGCTCAGCCCTACACACCACTAAATGGAGAGGTGATATCCACACATGGCTATGATGAAATGAAATGATTTACGCAAATTTTCTATCTTGTAGCTGTCAAATGTCTGGTTCGACCGACGAGCCGTGACAATAGAATCTCTGGAGAATAGAAAAAGTCTGTCCAGCATATATGAAACAGTTCATGAGCTCATCAATGAGGAAGAAAAGCTTGGCATTCCAGCAAATCGGATAATTGTTGGTGGGTTTTCCATGGGTGGTGCTCTAGCATTGCATGCTGCCTATCATTTGAATACTGACCTAGCGGGTGCGTTTGCATGTTCATCATTCCTCAACCGCGACTCCATTGTGTTTGATTCGTTGAAGAATCGCAAAGATCCGAATACACAACTGCCAGAGTTGAAGATGTTCCATGGAAATAGGGATTCTGTAGTGCCTATGGCTTGGGGAGAAGAGTCATTTGAACAATTGACCAAGCTGGGGGTGAATGGACAATTCGGAGAATTAAACAATACCCTCCATGAGTTGAAGAAACGTGAACTGCTGGACATTCAAGACTGGATCAACAAGAAACTGCCACCACATAGTAGTGACGTACAAAATAAATTATAAGCAAGTTGGAAGGGCAATTAGAAAAGAAACCTTTTTCATGTTTTTAAACAAACTGTGAAAGATTTTATATTGGCGAGGGTTATGTTAGAGGGACGAGTTCTATGGCTGGGATTATTTTTAAATACACATACACAAGGGATAAACCAAAGACAAAAGTTTTTTTTTTATTATTATTTAACGTTATTTCATTTTGAATACGAGGCAACATAAGACTAACTCAAAGCTGGCGTGGCCGGTTACTGTTTTGCTTTTTCTTTAACGACGCCAGCGATTTTAGTTTTCTTAGTTGTGCCACATACTTAATATGCTAAATGTGCCTTTAGAGGCACTTGCCTGAAGTTTTTTTTATGGATTTATTAAGGACCTGCCGGCAAGTAATATTTTGTAACCAATTACATACCTACAAATCAACAAAAGGATGGTTCAATGGTGTCCAGTGGACACCAATAACTGAATTTCTAGAGTAGCACCTGCAGTTTTAGTTAGGCGGTAGGTGCATACCTTCTGTGTTACTTCGACTTTCTGGTTGTTATGATATTCTCACTCCGGATAATACATACAACAACTCAGCAATCATTTGAAGGGTCATAATATTATTTGAATGTTTACCATTTAATAAGCGATTGTTAATCGCTTAACAATCGAACAACGCGTTAAAATTATTTAAGCTTACTACAAAAGTGGTGATTAATGCGTAGCCACTTTTCTCGCATTACGCGATGATGATAATCGCCCGACTACGCCAGCAATCGGTAAAAATGTGAAGAAGTTTGTAAAGCGTAGAAGCTTTAAGGGTCGCCCAGAATACATGTCTGTAGCTGATGATTGAATCTGAGTTAGAATTTAAAAACAAGGCAACCCGTATTATTACACAATGTGTATATTCGTGAATCTGTAGCTTGATGTTGAATGGAGGGAAACTTCATGCAAGAAATGTATCTTTCTTTTGACAGTGATACCAGATACCAGCTACATATACGCTTTCTGGGCGGCCCTTTACTGTTGTCGTAAGGCCTGTGCATCATTGAAATGCACGACCAGTTGAAAATAGTGCTGCTGCAAATTCAAGTGTTGCTGATGATTCTAATTTATCGATTTCCCGGCGTTCGCAGCAATTGAACGTGTCATACACATCAATAAGGCGTATTTTGCATTTGGATTTGAATCTCCATCGTTATAAAGTTCATATTACGCAACAATCGAAGCCCATTGCTGACCATTCACAACGCCGTAGATAAGCTTCTTGGGGTTGGAACGACAGATAATAAACACCGATACATTTTCTTCAGCGATGAGGTACATTTCTTACTCCGTGGGTATGTATAGATACAAACAAAATTACCGCTCATAGATCTCAGAAAACACAGAAGTGATCGAAGAGGTGCCGTTGCAAAGTGACTGTTTTGTGTGCTCTTTGGTCGAAAGGTGTCATTGGATGGTATTTATTCGAAGATGCCAATGGGGAGACTGTCAATTCTGGTTACTGTCAATTCGGAGCGATGTGGTCCAATAATAACCGATATGCTGGTCGGCGATTGAGTATCATGACTTGTACAATATGTGGTTCCAACAAGACAGGGCAACAGGCCACGACCACTTATGGCTTTAGTTTGACGTTCGATTTTGTCTGAGGGGCTACGCAAATGACCATATTTACGCGAATAATACCCGAACTCTAGATGCAATAAAACGCAACATTACCTCCTTAAGTTAAGGCAGAGATACCTCAAAAGAATCGGATGCTGCGAATCTTACCGATGCGGCCATTTGAATGATATTGTTTTTCACACTTAATGCCAAAGTCCAAACTTTATAAGGAAACTAGCAGCCCGGGCCGCTTACAATTTTAATGAGGAAACATTTTATTTCGTTTTAACTTCTGCTCAATTTCTGTAAGAGACAGAGTAATTTTAAATACACTATACCATTTCCAGGGAAATGCTGATCAAAACAGTGAAAAACACATCGAAATCCGATCAGCAGTTCTCGAGATAAGGACTTTTTTTGCCTTTGCCACAAGTGCCGTATGTTTCTTTTTTTTTTGTTAACAGTCTAGCCGCCAACACCGTGGACTTGTTTCTAACCCCTCACCGCCCTGACAAATACACCCTCAATGTATTATCGCCTCTAGGTTCGTCAGACCACTGTTTTTGTGGTACTCCGACCAGAGTTAAAGAACAAATTCCCAAAAAGACTGTATGGAAATACGAGAAAGCCAATTGGGAAGCATAAACAGTTTTTTTTTTTTAGGAATTTTAACAGGTCGCTATGTTTCCTCGATAGTGACGTGGATGCTGCTGCTGATATGATATCAAACATCATTCTCCTTGGTATGCGATATTTTATTCCCAACATAATAAAAAGTATCAGACCAAAGGCAAAAGGGTGGTATGACTAGACCTGCAAGGAAGCTATCAGGACGAGAGAGACAAACTTTCGGTTATACAAGACCAATCCAACAGAGGAAAACCGGACAAAATTCAAACAAGCCAGAAATGACTGTAATTCCCATTTAAAACGTGATAAAATCCAATACGACCAAAAGTTGAGATAACAAACTCTACAATGTCCCAGAGGTAGTCAAAACTTTTGGTCATTTGCCAAAAATAAAAAAAATTCGGCTTCATCATCAGTTCCGACGCTCATTCACAATGACATTTCAGCTGTCAGCTCTTTAGACAAAGTCAATCTGCTTGCTACATTGCCAGGTTCTGCACAGTCTCCTCCTGTACTTGAGAACGAAGATCATTCTATGGGACTAGTTCACTTTCGTACTCGTACAGTTGCAAGAGTTTTATTTGATCTTGACATTCACAAGTCCGTTGGTCCAGATGGTATATCCCCCATTATGCTGAAGGGGTGTGTTCTTCTACGCTTGCAAAACCACTGCATACGCTTTTCTATCTATCCTAATCATCAGGTCTCTTTCCGAGTAGATGGAAAACTGCCTGTACCAAAAAAAAAGGCAAATCTTCTGCTCTCTCCAACTACCGACCAATTATACTTACGTCCCTTCCTTCCAAGATCATGGAAACGCTGAAAAATCGTCAGCTTATGAAATATCGAAAACTTCTTAATGACCGGCAGTATGGTTTTCGCAGCAACAGGTCCACTGGTTATTTGATGACATATCTCACCGAGAAGTTGAACCAATCAATCCACAATGGTGGAGAAAGTAAGTTGTTGCGCTTTATATTTCAAAGGCATTAGAGAGGGTTTGGCATAAAGCCCTTTTGTCGAAAATGTGTGCATTTGGAATCGATGAAAATTTTCTTCTATGGATTAGAAATTGTCTTTCGAAACGGTCAATTCAAGTTGTTTTGGACGGTTTCAAGTCTGCAACTCACCAAATAAATGCTCAGTTTTGTCTCCGACTCTCTTTCTCTTTTTTATAAATGATCTCCTGTCTGCAACTTCTAATCCAATCCATTCCTTCGTCGATGACAGTACTCTCAGCTTTTCATATTCGTTTTTAGGTCCATGTCCCTCATCTTTGAACGTGCAATCTAAATGACAACATATGTTAAGCTCATTTAATTCCTACCTTTACAGCATCATCAAATGGGATAAGTCCAACAGAGTAGAATTCAGTAGAATTCCAAAACACAATGTTGTCTTCTGTCGTTAAAGCGAAATCAAAATCTAGCCCGTTATCCATGAATAGCACTTACGTCGAAGAAACCAAAAAAATTGTCCATGCTAGGTATGTGTGTTAGTAAAGACTTACAATGTCTAGGTTTCCTTATCGATGTGAGAAATATTTCGCCGCTTCTATTTTGGGCCCAATATATAAAGCGTTCATACGCCCTAAACTTGATTTCAACACCCACATCTGGTCGGGTGAACCAAAAACAACATTGCACCTCCTAGATAGGATTTAAACGAGTGCGAAAAGCTTATAGGAGACATTAGAATCACGAACTCTTTACCGCTATTTTAACAACTAATGCTCAAATGAAACAGCCACCTTCATTCCTCCCATTCAACAATTCAGCCGCAACATCGTTACGCTATGAATGCAAATCAGTTTACCCTCAAGCCTATCTTAGGACTAATGCTGAAATATAGAGATTCATACATAAGCCGAACAACACGAATGTGGAATACTCTACAAAACTCTATTTTTCCTTTTCATTATGACTTGCATTTAAAACCAATGTGCATCGGTGTCTCCTTTTGGATCATGTCCGGTAATTTCATTTATATTCTGCTGTGACCATACAAATTCCTGATAAAGATTCACTGTGAATTAATTTTTAAGGCCAAGCAAACAATCAAGCTGCAACTGAAGTCGCCAAATCCCAGGCATAATCGATGTTGAGTATATTACTTTCAACATTTTACGTAGGCAAACAAATTTGTAAAGAATGCTTATTTTCATAAATTGTATTCAGGAAAATTAACCAACAATTCCGCATGCAAACTCACGAGAAAACCTCACCTCACGCCCTTCGTCAGCCATCTTCCGCACGTCCATTCGCCTTGTATGGTATTCCAGAACTCCGTTACAAAATATCAGAATTCCAAATTTGGCAAAAACTCATCGCAATTAGCGGATCCGCAAAGACAACGGGTGGACTTTTCCATTTTGACTGCAACTGCTGCATCACTTTGACTTGGTTGTATTCCGCCGCCGTAGTGAAAGTTTAGTTCTTCGCCTGCGGAAATATCCTGTTTGGCGAAAATTGCTGAAAGCAAATTTTATGTTGTTCCATATAGAACATACATACAATGACCACTCTTTTTCTACGTACCTATCTTTGGAACCGGACAATCCACGCGGACACTAAATATCTCACAATTTGGCTGGCAACTGTGATTCAAATATCTGCCGATGTTGCCTCTGCAGCGTGGGTCTATGAAAGTCTGTTGAGCAGGAGAAGATTTATCACCACCTTCTAATGAATATTCATTCAGACAAAGGACGTAATTCAGTTTATTTTTATCCCCCTGTACTGGGCTGCATCCACCCTCATCCGATATCAACCTTTGTTTGGCTTCACTGCGAGTTAATATTTCACCAGCGTACTCACATACGAAGGCTCCCTTGCAAATGGGGACATTCGTTCGCAGAGCATACTGTTTGTGAAGTACTTTCGAGGCAATTATCTCCAAATCTAACCGAGGACCATACTGGACGAGTCTATTTTGACATGCGACTGGATCACATTTACACGCAGGCGAACATTCATATATGAGATCCCTGCTACGGCGGTTTGGGTTAAGAATGAGCTCTGCGTGGGATTTGATATAATTGCCACCGTGTGGACATGTGTCATTGCAAGTCTCTGAACATGAACAAGAGTTCAGAAGCATCGAATTAAATTGTCCTGCAAGGTCTTGATATTCTGCCGATTGTTGAATCACCGGTGATGAAGCTTCAAAGAGGACATTTTCGATTACGTAGTCGATAGTTGTATCCTCGTGGTCATAGTCGTCTTTGATATCGGTGTGATGATCAGAATTCATGGTACTGGATATTTGTTATCCTTATATTGTGTATCTAAAAATTGAAAGGTGTTTTCAATTAAATAATGGATTTTCAATCAAGGAGATTGCTATTAGCCTAGGCGATAGTAAAGTAATGATAAAGATAAAATTTGAATGATGGATTGCAGTAAGGCATATTTGAATGTTAGGATTTATACTTTTTTCTCAAAATACGATATAAACGGGTTAACCCATTTTTTGAAGGACTTCATGGTTAATGTTTGCTTCAGCACATAAAAGGTTTAAACAAATTTAAATGACCGAGATGAAGTGAGACGTTCTTCTCAAGAGCACGAACAAAAAGTGGTTGCTAGGTTCTGTAATAGTCTCTCCGGAATGAAATGAATGTCCAAGGGCTCTTTTAGCTTTAGGTATTGCTTCCGAAGTATTTACTTCAATACTTTCACTTTTACGTTTTGCTCTGTTTCACCATATTAGTTGTTAATTATTCCCAAATATCCCTCTTTTCTTTAAGCTTTTGGTTGAGATGGATGAATCATAATGGCCTTACTGGTCCGCTTGTAAGAAACCGAAAAGTATATTCTTACACCTTCTCAATGCACACAGAGTGGTTGCCATCGTATACATCTTGGCAAAAAAAAAAAAAAAAACAGTATTACATTCCAGGGGAAAATGCTAAGGATGTTATAAGACAATCCTTGAAGCACAAATGGACGACCCAGCAATTGACCCAAACATTGTTTGTAATGGAAACACAGAGAAACAAATTTTGGCTGCGTCGAGCATAGCTTGGGAGGTAAATAATGTAAATACAATGGTGATGCTTTATTTAAAATGATGATCACAAAAAAAAAACTTTAGGACATATACAGACATATCAAACTATCCGCTCGGAAGAATTCTCTAACGAGGCTTCCATTCCGATTTTGATTATGACAAGATCTTCCGACGAAATTTATTGCACATGATCGCGCAGTATAATGCGTTAAGTCAAAAATGCATTGAATTTCCTCCAAAGTTGTCGGACGAAGAATTGTCGAACGCGATAGTAACCTTCATTGTTTTTGTTCCCCAAGGGATACTTCCAAATCAAACTTAGTTCCGATTGGAACTGCCTTTCGTTTCGAGAATTCCTCCGAACGGTTACCTCGATAGGGCTAATAATCTCCGTAGTTAAGGACATAGGTTTTCTGGAAAAACCGACCGAACATTTTTATAAGGGCAACCGACAATTGATCAAATTGTGATCTGTCAATCGAACACGAGATTCAAAATGGAATCCGGAAACGGTTGCGTTCTGTCACCTATACTATTTTTATTAGTAGTAAACTAAGTTTATTGTCTACTGGATGCTTAGCTGCTAGGTCTGGTAGCTAATGTTACCAGAAAAACTCAGTGTGCACCCCTCTCAAACTCTGCTAAATGATTATAATTTGATGACCTCCTCCAATAGGAACGATTTCTCGGCATGACCTGTAAATCGGTTAGCAACATGGATGTGCTCTAACAAAAAAAAAAAAAAAAACGTTGGGTCTTTTTAAACGACGACAATCAATTTATCTTCAAATTGTAAGCTTGCAAATAGATGACCGAACGAATGGATTCCACGATTGGGTTGGTTACCGATAGCAGTTAGATACAATGCAACATCGGCCTAGGTAAAACGAAATGCTGAGGTATCCCTTGCTTTCTAAACCCCACAAAATTATCAGCGTGATTGTAGGGCTGCAAAGTCCACAACAGATAAAATCTTCATACTTCGGCAGAAGAAGAAGCCCAAGAAGTCTTGATCGATACCCACCACCTATTTATCGATTTCAAAGCCGCATACGACAACATTTATAGATTCAAACTTTAGGGAGACTTGTCTCGGTTGGGTAACCTAACAAATTTGTTAGGTTCCGCTTAGGCGCTGATGGTCTATGGAGGCTCAGATTCAACCGAAAACTTTTAAGTTGTATACAAAAAATTGAATATCTGGCAATCAATCTTATTAATTCATGTGTGTGTATGTGAAGTATTATTTTTGCCACAAAAAATGCGACTTTCTGTTTAATGCGGACTAAGAATGGAAATTTTGAGAAGCTTCTCATGACAGTTTCATACTCTTGGATGTTTTTTATACTTTCGCAAGAAGTGGAGCATTGAAAAGAGCTTTGGTGATGTTACTTTCGGAATTTAAAACAGGGACTTGCGCTTTTTAGGTCCACGCACTACCTACAAGGCTACTTCAAACAAATAGCAGTGCATTGGACGTTTGAGATGCCCAGGACACATATATCAAATGGACATCAAAACTCCAGCTCGTAGAGTATTCGATTCTCGGCTTAATTTCGGAAGCAGTAGAATAAGATCGCGCATTATTTAGTGCACATGTAGTAGAAACTACGCACGACTAGCTTTTAGACCCGACTGCAGTGTCATTTAGGTAAGTAAGCAAATAATATCGTCTCACATATATCGAATGGACATCAAAACTCCAGCTCGTAGAGTATTCGACTCTCAGCTTAATTTCGGAAGCAATAGAAGAACTAACGACTACGAACGACTAACTTGAGGTATCTACGCCAGGGGAAGCTGTGATCTTTTAGAATGGACTCCAGTGTCATTTAGGTAAGTAAGAAAATAATATCGTCTTATAGTTTAACAACCTATCCCACTTTATCCTTTTTTAGAAACTTTGTCAACATTCCTTCACGTTTGACCACTATCAACCTCTTTTTCTGAAAGTAGGCGTTACCGTGGGCGTGAACGCTGGCGGATTTAAAAAATATTTATTTCTGTAGTAAATTCATGAACTATGAGCTTATATACCAAATTAATTTATAATAGTTGATTTCGGCAAGACCATCATACCCCTATGGTCTATGTCATAGGTACCACAAAATTTAAGGGCCAAAAACTAGTATACCTACCCCTTTGGGATAAGGGTATGTTAGTCTTTAGTTCTGGGATTGGCAAAGGCTGGCACTTACCCATTTTCGAGAAATGCGTTTATAGATGAAGATTTTGAGAAGCTTTAGAAGCCGTTGAATCCATAGTAGCAAATTTTCAAGAAAATGTTGTATCACCACAAATTGCTAGGGCGTTCCTAAAAGTTGTACCGCGAAAAGATCCGAATCGAGGAAATATATCGACGAAAAAAACCGATCAAAATAAAATCGAGACATCACTTATGGAACGTCAGAAACGCCTAAAAGACTCAGCGCTTTAATGTGGGCGAAAATATAAGAAGGTTACAATCCCTTGTGCGAATCGTTAAATCCCCTATTCCATTCCATTATCAAATTAAACATCCCTAAAAAGTTAACTTGCCATTGTCGCAATATATTTGTTTCGACAAAAAACAACGCTTGTCTTTTTGCGAAAAACGCCTCCAAAAAGTGAGCGTGGGTAAAATGTCGCGTAGACGAAATGTTCACATTAACTTTATCAATGTTTTTGCATCGAAAGTTTTTTTCAAATTTCCTTAAAATTTTTCCGAAAACAATTTTTTACTTAAAACGGCGTGACAAAAAACTGTTTCAAGGGCGAAATTTAGATATTGAGATTGTCTAAGGGCCCAGTTATAGCTATCATTGAACAACTTCATAGCTTTTCACACAAATAAATGTTGATCAGTGAAAAATAAGAAGTGATTTTCTGCGAAAACTATAATTAGAAATTTAAATATTTTTTGATAATCATGTTCTAAAAATCATAAGCTTTGTTTTGACACCAACTGGCCAATCATTGAATATAAAAAAAAGCCGCGAGAGGCAAAGGAAAATTTCCAATGAGGGTTTTTTATGATGGTGTCATTCAGACACTTTTTTTAAATTCTTAATCGTTTAACCAAAAAGAACGTTTTTATAAAAAAAGTGGGCATGTCAGTGGGCGGATTTGGAAATTTTGTATGCTGGTTCTGTAGCCTTGGGCAAGGATCCTTTATACCAAATTTAATTATCTTAGCTCAACGTGTTATACCTACAAATCGGTGACATAAAGAACGACGGGACACGACAGACAGGCTTAATCAACTCAGCTAGCGGTTCTGAGCCAATTCATGTTATTTAAAATGTATCTAGCTAAATTATTTCTCCATGTTACAAACTGTGTATTAAAACTTATATAGCCCTATGGGATACAATGTGAATATAAAAACTGTCCCAGCTTCCTTCAATGTTAATATGCGCAATTCAATTACAGAATAAGTAATCAATAGAACAAAAAATATACCAGGGGATATATTTTCACCAAAAACATTTGCACAGTTCTGTTTTCTTCGGATTCAATGTAAAACTTGGCATAAAACCATTTCCAGTCTTTTGTTTCGTCAATCTAAGCATGCAATCTCCCTCATATAAACTACCGGGGGTGACACCAACACTACATATTTCAACACTATTGTATTTAAAAAAAGGAGAATCTGTTGAATAGATACTTCTAACAACAACAACATATGGTTGCCTTTTTTCAGGATATCTGCCTGCTGCCAGTTATGCCAGCCTATTCTTAATTCAACACCTAAACTCTCCATTCGTCTGTATTGAAATGACGACAAGGTATGCCTACGCAATATATACATCACATATATTTCGACACCATTCTCTACACGTTAGTTGTACACAGATGGGGAGGATATGTACCTTACTCATATTCACACATGAAATAATAATATGTAATATTCATATTCACTGATGAGTGATGAGGATGACACACCGACACCGTGTTATATACGTGACATATATATGTTAAAAACAAAACCGGCGTCTTGTCATTGAACAGTGAAAAGCTACCACTGCTTTCTATGAGTGGATATTTCTCGAAAACGACTATATCGTCCAAAGGGAGGGGTTTTTGGAAACCGGAATTATGCATTAAAAATGGCAGGTTCCAACATTAACAATGTTAGGTCTGTTACCGCACAAAATATGTTTTTTTAAGTGATACTTATGGGTTTTTACTGTTTTTGTTTAATTTATGCCATTTCCGAACGTACATACAAAAATTAGTAAAAGTGCGAGTTTATGAGCGGAAAATATGGTCTGGCATTCTCGATCTTTCCTTGTCCTTGTCGCATAGAATCAGAAGGCTAGGACTCTTAGATTCTCCTGGCTGGAGCTCGATGTGGCCAAATCGGACAAAGAATTTGTCTTTGGCAAATTGCTTACATTTGCTCCGCTTTCCTCCTTATTGTCAAGCACTCGGCGCCTTAAACTAGGACTGGTATGATTATGGTTCGGTAGAGGAAATATTTGAACTTTGAGCATACGAATTTTGATCCGCAAAATCAAAATAAAATCGATTTCCTGGGGTCAGTCTTCGTCGTATATCCACTAAGGTAAATCAATTGTTTTAATCAACATTGAAGTTTTATCCAAACCCAAAGTTATGCGTTGACCTACGTTCTTTGTTAACAGCATAGCAACGCGTTTCGGCTCACCCTTAATTGCAGCAAAACGATGATGGGAGCGACCTATAATGTCAATGTCATCTCTGTACCCCAGTAGCTGGACGAATTCGTTGAAGATAGATCATTCCGTAATTACTCCTGCCCCATGCACTATCTGTTTCAGCACAAGATTGAAAAATTTCATGTTTGAATGAGGTTCATGTTTGGAAAAATTCACATGAGCTGTTTCCAAAATGAACATTGCATCGCGTATCCTAAGCGACAGAGCTGTATCAGTTTGGATGGATTTGAATGGCAGAATTCGCAATCGGGTTATAATGCTTTAGGCGATGGATGCTATCTTACGCGGCCTTGAATTTGGCGAAAAGATGATATGTATCTACTTGAAATTCATTGGGCTTTTTCAGGAGTTCTCAGCAATTCGGTAGCGGACGAATTTGTTGAAAATAGATCCTTCCGTAGTTACTCCTGCCCCATGCAGGAGTTCTCATAGTGTGAAAACTGGGTCTATGGCGATCTGACGGAAATCACACTTGGGCCATATTTTATAAAACGATTATCGTTGAAATCACTTCGGTCTCGTTGAAATTGGCTTACATAAAACGAGTATCGTTCTACTTCAGTCATTTGGCAGTCGTATAGCTTTCGTTTTCGTTGAGCTGCGTAAATATTTCTGGTTTTACACAATTGCTATCGCACTTTGTCGTGGCTAGCGTTTACTTGCGGCTCGTTTCGATTTATGTAGTAGCGCACCTGGTATGTGGCGATGTGTGCCTAAGATAGGCTTACGAACTCCACACAATACGTTGATTAGGATATAATATGCGATATTTATCAGGGATATATCTCGATATTTGGTGCAAGCCATGGGTACCGACACATGCAGCTGATATTCCACCTACCATTTTTATTCTGAAAATGGGCGGATTTTAAAAACGATTACTCTATCGTAAATAAAGCAAAATATTAATATAAATGACAACTAGAGGCTCCATGCATTAGTTGGCTTTATGAAATTGTAAACATTTTTGTTGATGTTCTTTGATTGGGTTTTTTTTATTCAAAGAACAGTGCATTTTGATACAATAACCATCGAAAATCTTGTACTCCAAGTCATAGAACCCACTGCACATTTGGCAACATTTTAAAATCCTTTGCAAAAATTATATTTTGAAAATCCGAAACTAATTTCTTAACTGGATTTTCAAATATTATAGGGTTCAAAAGTTGAACAAAATTTTAGAATTAGTCTAAACATTCGGCTGATACAGGTAGTAAAAGTCTCCATTTTTTAAATCAAAGAAAAGTTGTCTCGTTGTAGGAAAATTCCCAGAGTTTCGGTGTTAAAATCTAGAAACCTAGTTTAAAAATTATATATTTTGTTTTTATTTGAGCTTTTAAATGGACTATTTGTATTACAATTTTCCGAAGTCTGTTATTGATTTATATTTTTGACTTTGAGTTGGGTTTTAAAAAACCTTTTACAGTCTCTAGTCCAAACCAAAGATTTTAAATTCATACAGATGACGCACTGCATACATGAAAAGTTATTCTATGGCGGGTCTTACTGGCACATCCTGCCATATGTTTGGATCTCATTTCCCATGTGTGCTTTTACACACCGCCCGCCCGTACCATCAAACTGGGGCGCAAAAGTTTGTGTTTTTTTGTTCTCAATGTGTCATCTGTATGACTTTATAATCTTTGTCTTAACTCAATGGAAATTTAATCTTCGACTATATATAAAGCATTAACTAAGTAGCTGATTAACTTAGTTAATGCTTTATATATAGTCAAAGATTAAATATCATTGAGTTTAGACCAAGATTATAAAGTCATACACTTTTTACCAAATCGATTTTAAGAGAGATTTTATAGAATGCAACCAATAAAACGATAATCTCCAGAAATGTTAAGTTTTTGGAAGTTCCCCGAATGAAGACGAGAGTTTTCAAGAAATTAAGTTTTTATTTATTATTGTTTCGTTAACTTAGGTTAACAGTTTTTAACGTCAAATCTATTAACAAACAAGTTTTTGTTTATTAACAAACAAATTTTTAAGCAAATGCACGAATACGATAAGTTTTGCGCCAGAAATTGATAACGGTTTTTAGTAGTGGGGTCAAAAACTAGCATTTTTTCCTATAGGAGGGGTAATAACATAGATAAGATTTTAAAATTAAAAAAAATAATAAATAACCGTAATACTTACAATTAAGTAATAAACATTTCTTCAAAATCAATACTTTGCTTTATTAGCAAAATTGTAAATCAAAAAAAAACTATAAATAGTTTTTGAAAAAAAAAACTGGTTTTAAACTCAAAATTTACGAAAAAAAAGATTAAAAAAAAGTTTCACGTTGCTCTAATTAATTCTTAATCAAAAACTGCAAACTAGGTGATTTTATGTCTTTTTATTTTTGAGAAAATTGAAAATTATTAAAGTAATTTCGGGATATAAATAGGGCGATGCGTATGGGGGCAATGATGCCCCCCTACTTTGACTAACGGTAGGATTTGGGATGGGTGCGGGTTTATTTTGTGTGTTGTTGTAAAATGTAATGCACTTGATAATGACGCCAAATATTTCCGAACAAACGTTCACAGTGAGCACTTAGAAGGTGTTCTGCCCCTAAAAAAATTTCGGCTCAGCACTTTCAACGACGAACTTAATGAACCCAACAGTAGATAACACAAGTACGGACGATGACTTAATTTTTTCAATTTTTAATACATTGAACATTGACTATTTTAAACTAATAGGGCTTTCACACCGAACCGAAAACTGAGTTTTCGCGAAAATACCTGAAAACTTCATCGAAAACCAGAGTTTTCCCATATAGTTTTCAAAAACTAGTAGGTTACGCCGTAACCTTCTCGAAAACAATTCGCAGAAGTAATCTCATTGAAGGTTGTTGGAACGAACACACCTTTTTATACGTTCTAAATGTGTTCCACACGTCCCACAAAACAGCTGACGAACTCACTGTCAAAACAAATATATTTTTTTCATTTCATTTCATTTTTAATCGAAATTGCAAAAAAAAATAAATAAAGAAGATTTGGTGCGTGGAAGACGAGGAGTACCTGTTGCAGCTATGGGCAGACAGAAATGACGGACACCGAGGATTTTATTCAATTAAAACAATTTCACACACAAATTTTGCAGCTAGTATGGCAGCTGAGCTGATTGAAATGTCAAACGAAACCTGGTCAAAGTTCGGTATGAATGCACAAGTGGTTTTCGAAAACTTGTTGTCAAAACTCAGTTTTCGATTCGGTGTGTGAGCACTATAACTCCTGACTTACTCAAAAACTGACTGACTAGGACGCTGAATGCAATCCAAGTCTATTGCATTCAGGGTAACGCTTAATGATTTGCTGGACTATCATACAAAAATAATTCTTAATTTTCTCAAAAACTAGAAGACAAGAAACCATTCGGGTTTAGTGTTCGATTCAGAATGAAAATAAACACTGACCATAAAAAGCCAATTAAGCACTTCATTTCACAATTTGAAACAAAAATTTGGGTTCCCCAACACACATAAATAGCTAAATTTAAATTAAGGATAAAACGAAAGGTTTCTGTCTTTCAAAACCTGAGTAAGACTTTACTGTAAGTTGTTTTTTAATTTTTTTTTTAATTTTACGTAATTTTTTTCTAAAATTGTCTCTATCTCCAAAACGAGGCGTGATGGACCCCTTCCCCCGCCCTCTCATAGCAAAAAATGATTTTTTTGACCCCTCTTCAGAACACCATTATTAATTTTTGGCACCAAACTTATGGTAACTACTCCTCCGCATACTCCAGTTTAAAACGTCTGCAAAACTTTTGGTTTCTTCAAAATCACAACTTTTTTGTGGTTTTCAAATAATTTTAAGAAGCTGCGAGTGTTTTCATTGCAAATGGTAAGCTAATCATTTGCTAATTTTTTCTACTATGTATGCTCAAGGCATTGAACTTTCCTTTTCCTTTTCTTTTCACTTTCATATCTAAATTAGTCCGTCCGATGTTTAATTAACGTAAATTTCTTCCTATCTGGTTTTTTGCACGGTTTAAAAAACTTGTTGAGTAGGTGCTGCATGGTGGGCGATGCAAGAAGTTCCCCGTCCGACGAGCTTAGTAACCGCGAACGTGCCGCGCATGCCTCACCAGCATCGAAGATGCCTCCATGGCTCTTCCTAGACTCACAACAGTTTTCAACCAAAAATTCTGTGTGTTTCACAATTATTTAAAAAAAATATATGAAAATATCTGTCGTTAAAAGTTTTGATTGTTGCAACCAGAAATGGAAATCGGGCCCACTGTTTATTGTGAAAACTAACATCAGGCTGAGTGAAAGTATTAAAAAAAAACGACTTTGCGGATTGACTGCGGATTTTTTTTTGAGAAGCTTTTACTTTACTTTGCATAATTCTCAACAAAACACGCCTTATTTCAAATTAATTTTTAATTTTATTATAGTGAATGCATCCGACTGTCAAACTCTAATTTGTGAAGCCTTTTTCACAACCAAAACAGACTTTCAAGTAGCCAATACTAAAACCACAATGCGGAATGTAATAAAAATGTCAAACCAAATTGCCGCCGTAAACGAAAGAACACAAGACAGGTAAATTAAAGGAAGAAAAGATTTTACACTTTCATAGCAATATGAAAAAACTCACCCTTAGGCCCTTACTGCTTTGTACAGTATTTGCAGTCAACGTGATTTGTTGACAGAAGCTCTCCTCATGCAGGCCTTTCTAAATTCCTTCGACCTACACAATGACACACATCACCCCCGTTTCGGTATGCTGCAGGTTTGTGAGGAATTTTCAAAACAATTTCAATTACTCTTCACAAATTCACATTCCGAATGAAATTCTCCGCTTGCGACAGGCGCCCGAAATTTTATTTTCTCCTGTTACTCGGCGGTATTGGAATAGCTTTAAAAATCCCTCAAATTCCGCAACGCGACACACCAATTGTTGCGAATCTTCTTCGCCGCACTGAACTCGACATTGAGACTGAGTGCCGGCAAATTCACTGACCGCGAGCGCAATGACGATAAACGTCAACAGAGATAATGACATTCCGAGCGTTCCCAAAGTGCGACCGACTAGTGAGCGGAATCTTTCGAAACACGTCACCGCCATTTTTACTAACAGGCGATGATGGGACTCAGGCAGTGAATATTCAAAAACAACGAACTAAACAAGAGACCCCTCTCCGAAACCGCCAATTTTCGAAAATTATTTTTTTATTTGCTATGCGCAAGGGTCGATTGTGTGCGGTGTGACATAACTCACATTGTTTCATAGAAGTGTATGTATGCATTGTTGGCTATAAAGAGTAAACACAACACATACCTATTAACGTGCATGCATTTTGTCGGGAAATATAAGTGTCTGCTCTCATGTTCGGTTTAATGGCAAAGCGCCAACAACGTTTCTTGTTGGACTTTTTAATAGATAGCGGCGGATGATAGCGACTACAATTGCTGAGGAGCTGGTATTTTTCGTGATGAAACGCGACGACTCGTTTCACTTTCGTTTTCGATTTTCGACAGTCGACGACAGACAGTTGCGGTTACGGGGATATTGCAAAATATCAATGCTTTTTGGATGACGTTTGTTTGGCGTTTAGTTAGACGCTTTGCTACAAACCGTTAACTATCCGAGGCTTGATGTGGAATGGTTATGTTAGCCTGATAGGTAGATACTCGGTACTTCGCAATGGAGGTCGTTTTTCTTGGTCATCCCCGGTTGGGTACGTACGTACGTACGTCCATAACGAAAACAAATGAGATCGTATAACGAACGATTAGGTAATGTCGTTGAACTTATTTTTTTTGTACATGATTGTGTTCGTTAATGGCCGTTTTTCGCATTTAGATTTAGTAAAATATTTAAGAGGAAGAAGCACTGTTCTCATCTAAAATGGTCGATTGATTAAGTAAGGAACAGTAAATTAGTAAATGCAGTAAATTAAAAATCCGAAACACGAATCAATTGAGATTTTTGAAATACCAGGAGGCAATATCGTGCGTCGTCGTCACCGTCGCCGCCGCCACTGCTCCATTGCCTGGAACAACGAACCAATATAAAAAATTCTAAAATTTAACCCGAAAAATATTTTTTTTTAAAAACGCCTTGATAAAAAAAAGAAACCTCAGCATCTGAACTTGGCGCAGAGGCATAAGAGGCACCCTTAAGGAACGAAATCAGAAACGCAAATGACTTTTAGTTTAAAGATAAAAAATGTTCATCCATTGGATGAATTTTGACATTGGTATGGTGAAGGGCCAAATACAGAAAGATGTATGATATTGGGCCCCGGAGCGTTGTTTTTTTGACAGTTCATCTTTTCCTCCATCCTCAAAGCTCACTGCACCGGCTTTATAATTCCCATTTATTGCGCCAGCTCGAGAGTCGATTCGGCGCCGTTCGCAGGTCATCAAAAATTTCAAAAAAATAAAAGCATACCAAAAAAATTTTTTAAAAAACATTGATTTTTTGAGTCAAAAAGAACTCAGTTGATTTGATTTCTCTAATGATGACGTGACGAGATTTGGTTTATTAATAAGGTAGGATTTATAAATAGGGGGCCTGTTCACATTAGTTATATCTGCCTGCTCTATGAAACTAATAATTAATTGGCTAGAGTACGATAACTTAGGTTTTTTGTAGAAAAGTTCAATACAAGCAGTTCTTACTATGAGAGGGGGTCTTTCACCCACCGTTTGGCGGGAGAGGAAATTTTATAAAAAAAAAATACTAAAAATGGAAAAAAATATTTAAAAACACGGTAATACCTACAATTAAGTTATATACATTTTTTTAAAGCCAATACATTGTTCTATTAGCTTATTTTTAAATAAATGGGAAATCTATGCATAGTTTTTGAAAAAAGTGGTTTTAAGCTCAAAATTTAGGCAAAAAATGTAAAAAAAAGTTTAAATGTAATTTTTCAAAACTTTGAAATTATATATTATTCTTTTTTCTAATATTGGTTGCTCTAATTAATTCTACTGCCCCCTTGCATTCGTCCGCTTGGGTATACTGTGGTATTTGGGATGGGTGCGAGTTTCGGTGTTTCAAAAGTTTCTTTTGCTTTTAAAGCACTCGACAGTAAGACCTCGAAGTGAGATCACCCAAAATATCCAAACACAAAAATAAATACCGGTCGTCAAGCAGGCGATTAATTTTTTTTTTGTTAACGGTACTCTGGGTGGACCGATTTTTGCTTAAGCTCTCTTTCTGGGGACAGTCCACGCTCAAACAAATGTGTCGCTCCGCATAGGGTATGTAAAGCCGATAGTCAGCCGCCTTACTTAACGGATTTTAAAAGGATTTTTTTAAAAGGATTTTAGCTCTCTTTCTGTGGGACAGACAGTCCACGCTCACGCAACTTCGTTGTCAGGCAGCCGCCTTAGCCAACAGTTTTTTTGTTAAAATGTTCAGTGTCCTTATTGTAGGCAAATAGTCCAAAGTAAAATGAAAGCGTTCATTCAAAAGGGGTGTAGTCAATTTTTTTTTTGACATATAGATATAAAACAAAAATTTTTGGGGCTTTATTTTATTTTTTTTGGGCCTATTTTCATTTTTTTGGGCTTAATTTCCACACTTAAAGTGGGGCATTATTTCATTACGAAATATTTCCCCAATGTTTGAGACTTTTTTTCATATTGATTTTGGGGCCTTATTTCCTGGGGCCTAACGCCCAACGTTTACAACGAAAACTTAGGGGCTGTTATCTCCCCTAATTATCCAAGCTACTCACCATCAATGACGAAATTAACGAACTCTACGAACTTGACAGAAACGAAACTACAGACAAAGACTTCATTGACGAAAATAACATACATTTGTAAAACACAATTAACTGAGACCTACTTGACTGACAAACTGACTGACTTGGACGTGGAATGTAATGTAAGTCTACCTCCATGTTGTGCATTCTGGGTAAGGCTAAATGACTTACTGTACTTTACTTATAACAAGCAACTTTTTTTTCGAAATCCTCAATGGAAGTAGGTTTGGTAATTTTCAATTTTCTCAAAAAATTAGAAGACATAAAATCCTCTAGTTGCAGTTTTTGATTATGATTTAATTAGAGCAAATAATTATTGCAAACTTACCTCTGATAGCAATATTTAAATTTGTTGTTGCTTTTATTTTGAACATAGGTAAAAACAATTTTGTTTCTTTTTGGCACGGACAGGTCGATCACTAACGCACTTTATTCTAACAAGTTCACAAATGAAATGTATGACTCGCGGAAGAAAATTAAATGTTCACTGTGATTTTCGATTTTTAACTGTTTTGGTTATTTATACCCTATCCCAAAGGGGTATATTAGTTTTGATACATAATTTGTCACATAGAGAAATAATTTAGCTAGATATAGCCAAAGTATATGGATCGACTCAGAATCGATAGCTGAGTCGATTAAGCTATGTCTGTCCGTACGTCACCAGTTTTCGGGCCTTACATATTGAGCTAAAATGATGAAATTTAGTACACGTGTTCGTTGTTGCTCCCAGGAGAACAAAAGTAAACATTTTCGAAATCTGACAACTGCCGCGCTCCCTTTTTAGAAAAACGTTGTTTAGACTAAGCCATTACAGATTTTTCAAAAGGTGAATGAAAACCATTTATAAAGTTAATATGAACATTTCATCCATATGCCATTTTAACCCACGCCCACTTTTTTTGGGCGATTTTTTACAAAACAATTTGTATTCCTTACTACAAGACATATTATGCAAAGAAAATTGTTGTTTTTTGTTGAACCATAAATTATATCGCTAAACCGTCTGAATAATGTGTCGTGACTCCTAAACCATAGGTTTAAATGAAAATTGAACAAGCTACAAGCGAAAACCGTTTGCATTTAAAAACAAAATGGCGGACAAGTATGTAGGATTTTATGTGTGCAAGTTTGTAGTTTTTTGATTTTCATTTAATATTTCGAGTTAAAATTACAACTCAGATTTCTTTTAGCAAAAGTATGGCGTTCACTTGATGGTTGGTGTTGTAGAACGAGGGTAGACTCTGATTGGCTTTAAAAGGACAATACCTAGTGGCACTGAATACACATCAAGTGTTTATTTTTAACCTCCAAGTGGTAACAATCGGGACCTGGTCTCATCCAACCGACGAAAACAGCAACACTATAAAAAGCCAGGTCAGTTAGAGTACCTCGCCTACTGTACCAGGTGAACCTAGATAAGCTGCTTCGACATGTTCATACAAAAGGTTGTGTAGGAATTTAAAGGGTTAGTCAGGCCACTTGAACAGAGATGGTGGCGGATGAACCGAAAGGCCAACGGCAGCGCTCAATCCCGTAGTGGATACTGATGTGGCCCCGTGTCTTAGGGGTATCTAATAAATTGGAACTGGCCCTATAGGTTGGGGGTTGTGATTTTTGTTAACTACCCACCCATGGCAAAGTCTATATGCTACGGAGCAACCATTATCTTCGGAAAGGACTGATTTTATCGTTGACCCTGCTAAACGAAAAAAGGACTACGACGTTCGTATTTGCACCTGGAATGTGAGAAAATTAAACAGGAGAGGTGCAAGTGAACAACTAGCGGAGGCCCTAAACTGATACAAAGCAGACACTACTGCCATCCAGGAAATACGCCAAAATGGGCCGGCCAAACAGATCATGAAAAACTATGGCATCTACTACGGACCGTGTTATAGTGAGCAGAAACAGCGAATATTGGGATGCGGATTTGTTATAAGTGCCAGACTTAGGCAAGAAGTCTTATGTTTCCAAGACATTAGCGAACGAATTATAACTATCCAACATAGGCCTTATATTCGCTCACGCCCTATCGAAGGAAAAAGATTACATAGCTAGGGATTGCTTCTACGAGCTCCTTGACAAAACCTGTGAGTTACTACCGAATTACGATGTTAAAATCGTACTGGGAGATTTTAACGCAAAGGTAGGAAGAGAAGACATCTTTAGCAGTATTGTCGGAAAACGACAACGCAACTGGTAACGGACTTAGGCTAATTGTTTTCGCTACGGAACGAAATGCCACTGCCGTTCAGCTAGGCAGAAAAGAATGGAAGAACACTGGCTTTTCGGAGAGAAGAAAAAAGAGCAAGAAAAGCGCGCGATCGAGGATATAGAGAGGTGCCACTCAAGGAACGATGTTAGCAAGTTCTACCAAAGTGTAAAACGTCAAGGCCAAGCATACAAGGCTCGAACAGAATCCTGTCGAGATGAACAAGGAAATATCGTAGTTGAGACACATTAGATGCTGAGGATATGGAAGAACCTCTTCTTTTTTTTTTTTCATTTCATTTGTGTTTATTTAGCAGGTAATAAGCTATTATAACATTTAATATATTTTCTTAAAACTAAAATGGTATACATTTATCTTTCACAATTATTTCTTACATACGTAATAATGTGTTTTTTAAACCTTATTAAATTAGTTTCATTTTTGATTTCTGAGGGTAATTCATTATACATCTTAAATCCCTTATAAAAAACACTGTTTTGGGCGTTTTGAGTTCTTAATAGTGGAAGACGAATATCATTTCTATTTCTCACATTATAATTGTGTACATTTTCAACATACATTATTTTATCACATAAATAATTAGGCAACATTCCGGACTTCATTTTAAAGACAAAAATTAATACATTCATTACTGTTCTTTGTTTCACATTTAACCATTTCAATACACTTAACATATTCACAGTCGGTGTTAGCCAATGACATTTTAAAATAATTCTCATAGCTTTATTTTGAAATTTTTGCAATCTTTCCATCATTGTTGCGTTTGATGAATATATTATTGTTGAACAATACTCAAAATGAGGTTTAATAATTGAATTATAGATATTAATTGCACTAACAAGAGGTATTCGTTTTCTAATTCTTCCAAAGAATCCAATTTTTTTACTAATTTTTTTTGATATGTATTGAATGTGACTGCTAAAATTCAAACGTGTATCAATAACAATTCCTAAATATTTAATTTCATTAATTACTTCTATTTTTTCACCATTTATTATAATATCTGCCTCAGGTTGTCCATTTATGACCATGCATTTGGTTTTACTTATATTTAGACTTAGTTTGTTCATTTGAAACCACTTGTAAAGGCTTTCTAGATCATTATTTATTTTGTCTATACATTCATTTACGTTTTTTGATGATATGTAGAGTAGACCATCATCTGCGAACAACTGTATTGAAGCGTACTTTGATACTCTTGGCATTTCATTTACATAAATAATAAATAGCAGCGCTCCCAAAACTGATCCTTGTGGTACTCCTAAATTAACTTTTATCGCCTCAGAAATTGCCTCCTCAACTCTTGTTCTTTGCCTGCGTTCATTTAAATATGACTGGAACCATTTAAATTCTGCATCTCTTATACCATATTGATGTAACTTGTTCAGAAGGATGTTCCTGTCTATTGTCTCAAAAGCTCTTCTTAGGTCGATAAAAACAGCAACAATCTTCTTATTTTGTTGAACTTCATATTTCCAATCCGCGATGATCAGGTTTAGTAAAGATTCACAACTATGCCTGCCTCTGAACCCAGATTGACATTCTACGAACAATCGATTGTCTTCCATATATTTTTGAAGTTGAATTTGCACCACTTTTTCCAGTATTTTAGCTTCATTTGGCAACATATTAACAGGACGAAAATCAGATGGCTCTTTCGGGTTATTCACTTTTGCAATCGGTATTACAATCGCCTCTTTCCATAGGTTCGGATACACTCCTTCAGTCATCGATTTATTTATTAGTGCGCACAATTTCATACCGATAATGTGAAACGCGTCTAAAATCATGTTCATACTTAACTTATTTGGATCCTTCTTATTTTTCATATTTTTCAAAATACTTTTTAGCTCATTAGGTATTATGGACTTAAATTTAAATATTGTGCTTACATTTGAAATAATATTTTCGTAAGAGACATTGGGAATAGTTCTATTCAATAGACTGACACTTTGTACAAAAAAGACATTAAAATTTGTTGCCAGCATCGCGCAGTCTTTTACTAGCACACCATCAAAAACAACACTTTTTATTGCACTTTTCTGCTCTTTGAGTACTAGCATTTTTATCGTTCGCCACATTGTTTTCTGGTCACTAGAAGATTGAATCTTATAGTTTACATAATTACTTTTTGCTCGATCAATAGCTGATTTAAACTCATTTCTAGCCACTCTAAAATTTTCCCAGTCACTTGATAGATTGGACCACACTGCTCTTTTATGTTTGTAAATTTTCATATTTCTCATTACTTTAAGTTGGTTATCGAACCATGGATTTGTTCCCTTAATATTTATATTTCTTATACATTTCAAACTATTCACCGCTGTTTTCAAACAGTCCGATACAATGTTTGCAGTCAGGTTTACATCCCCAACTTCCCATAAATTTGCGAAATCTTCGAGTCCAAGGTACACGCGGTCACAGAAGCGAATTTTATTGTATTTCAACGTTTCTATTTTTGTATTTACACTTTTCACTGATTGATCCATTTCTATCTTTATTTCAATGCTTTCGTGATCACTAATTTTATATATATCTATCACATTGGCTTGCACTTTATTTGAGTTTGATATCACGTAATCCACAATAGTCCTTGTTGTTGTCCCTATGTTTCTTGAATCACCCGTATTTCGTGAGGTATGTGCTATCCTGGTGGGTTCGTTAACTAATTGAATAAAATCACTGTCATTTATAATTTGTTCAATTCGTAGTTTATATGTATCACTTTTTAACCAGTCTATATTGAAATCTCCCATAACTATTATTGTGCTTTCATTAGACGGAAGCTTTTCCATACACTCCCGAAATTTATCACAAAACAACCTTTCCGATGTACTTGGTGATCTGTATAGTCCCACCAGCAACATATTATGCTTTCCAAATTTTATTTTTAGGGCTAAGCACCACAATTCTACGTTTATGGATACGTTTTCTAAGATATCAATTTGCCATATATCCTTTATATAGAAAACCACACCTCCTGTACGTGTCGATATTGAATCACACCTTACCGTCAAGTACCCTTTGATAAAAATTTCTTTGTCTTCAACTTTCGATGTTAGATGAGTTTCCGTTAAGCATATAAATTCAAAATTATTCGTTTCGATTATATTTTCAATTTCATCAAAGTTATTGACTAAGCCTTGTATATTCAAGTAAAGGTTATTACACATTTTTAATTGCTAATATTGTATTCTATCTTTGAATGTTTTAAATTTTTTGATGAATACAGGACAAGTCTTGTCATTCGCCTCATGCTCGCAATTATAGCTCATGCCTAGATTCTCATTAATCTTTGAACAGTTTATACATTTAATAATTTTATTTGTGCATTCCTTTGTGTTGTGTTCTTCGCCGCATTTAATACAGGATAATTTGTTTTTACAAACATTTGCTTTGTGATTAAATCCTTGACATTTGTAACACCTTGTCAAGTTGTAAAACTCTCGAACTATACATTTTACCCATCCAATTTTTACTTTACCAATTTTTAATATATCATGGAAACTGTTGCTATCTAGTTCAATGACAACATTTAGGTTTCTCCACCGACTTGTATTTTTGAAAATCTTCACTATTTTCATTTCACTGTTTCTTAATTCAGGGTTCTGATTCTTTATTTTTCCCACAATTTGATCCTCTAACTCATCATTTTCCAAATTCATTATACACACTTTTGGTTTAATTAACTTTGGTATTTCGATATTATAGTCCTCTTTCAAAGTTTCTTTAATTGCATCTTTTAATTTTTCACTAGACACTCTATCTGCACATTTTATGGCGATCCCGCCCTTGTTCTTGTTTACCACACTGTTTATATTAATATTAGTTGGGTCAATCTTTGATTTTATTTCCATCCTTGTTTCGTTTGATGCCTGCTTCTTCTTAGGATAAACAATATCAGAAAATAATAATTCGTTTTGTCTCTTTTCTGCTATTGTTGCACTTTGTTTATTAGATTTCCGTATATCATTTCTCATTTCGTTTACCGAAATCGATATATTTTTTACACTTTCCATTAGTTGGCTGTTTTTCTCACTCACACTTTCTTTTGTTTTCAAAAAAGATTCTTGATTTAAGTCCGTTATTTTTGTAGAAATAAGCCGTATTTCTTCAATTACCCGCACGTCGTCTTTCTCTTTTTGTTCATTTTGTTTACATAGAGCATTTTCAATTGTTTTTGCCATTTCCGCGATTTGGTCCGTTAACAATTTTGTATTAGTGTTAAGTGCCTCAATCATAAATTCATATTTAGACTTTTGAGACTCAAGCAACACTTCGTAGAGTTTTAGAATTTTTGCCGGAGTTCCAAAACAATCTACACAATAGTAACCCATGTTCCGATTTGCCTGCAGCCTTCCCACATCATATTCCGTCAATTTTCCTTCGCAACACGCCCGATGAAAAATCCGCTTGCAGAAACCGCTACACGGAATTATATATGGATCATTTCTACTGAATTGTCTTTCGCATTTTCCACAAAAACCATCCATTGCACCGTCTCAATCTCACGATCAGCACATCAACCAAATCAACCAAATTTGATACCCTCTGTTCTTGTGCACGTGGGAACGTGAGACTTGCACCGGGTTATTTTCTGGTGATCACCAATTTCAAATTTATTTCTCGTATTCTGTATGATATTGTCAATAATAAAACAATGGATAGGCTTGCTCCGCACCCAGGGCTTAGATCTACATATATTGCTCAGCCAGTTCTGTTAAACGGCGATGCCGAACAACATTCCGCTGTCAGGCAGAACTAACCATTCAATATTGGCGACGAAAACTGCCAACCACACGACCTGAGTGAAGTGAGGATAGCAATATCTAAACTCAAGCTCAATAAGGCTGCCGGTATTGACGGATTTGGTCGGAAGAAAGGTAGGAGAAAGGAACCTCAGCATCATTTGCCCGGTCAATAAAAAGGAAGACCATCTGAACTTCGCCAACTACAGAGGCATAAGTCTCCTCAACATCGCCTATAAGATCCTATCTGCCGTAATATTTGGACGCGTGAAAACGCCTACCAATAACCCGATCGGTCCTTATCATTGTGGTTTTAGGCCAGGAAAATCCAAAACCGATCAAATTTTAACACCTCGGCAGATCCTCGAAAACACACAAGAGGTCCAAATCGATACCCACCACCTATTCATCGATTTCAAAGCCGCATACGACAGCATTTATAGAGACGAAATATACAGACCCATGTCTAGTTTTGGTATACCGCCCAAACTCGTCCGTTTATGTAGGATAACGATGGACAATTCTCGGTGATCCATCAGGGTCAGCAACGACCTCACCGACACGTTCGATAGAAAAAAAGGATTTAGGCAAGGTGATGCGTTGTCATGTGACTTCTTCAAATTGATTCTTGAGAGGATTGTGCAAAACTCCCGAGCCAACACCAGAGGACAATTTTCCAAAAATCGGTGCAACTACTAGCATACGCCGACGACATTGACATCATTGGTAGGACTTAACGTGATGTCATAGCCACGTATTAAGGACGCTCGTATTAAGGACGAAGCGGTAAAATGGGTTTAGCAGGAAATCAGGGCAAGAAAAAGTATATGCTGTCAACGAAACGACACATAACATCGATGAATTGGACAGAACGTCACCATTGATAGATTTAAATTTGAGGTGGTACGGGGCTCAGTCTACCTCGGCTCCGCTATAAACTATGACAACAACATCTCGTTAGAAATTAAACGAAGAATTACCCTTGCCAGCCGCTGTTTCTTCGGGCTAAGAAGGCAATTCAATAGAAAAGCCCTCACTCGAATTACTTAGGAGATCCTATATAACACCCTGATCATCCCAGTCCTGCTCTATGGCGCTGAAGCGTGGACCGTCTCAAAAGTAGAATAAGAAATCTTTGGAAAGGAAAATTCTTCGAAAAATCGTCTGTCCCGTTTGCGCTGGTCAAAAAACTCCGCATTGGACGTTTCAGATGGCTAGGACATGTAGAACGAATGGATACCAATACTCCTGCTCGCAGAGTCTTCGATTCCCAGCCAGACGTCGGACGCAGTAGAGGAAGACCTCGGTTAAAGTGGGGTGCACAAGTAGATATCGATCTCAACCAACTTGAAGTGCGCAACTGAAGGCATTAGCTAGGAACCGGGCTAATCGAAAAGGCACAATGGTTAGGCCAAGGTTTATTACGGACTGTAGCGCTACTTTCAGAAAGAAAGGTTGACAACATGTCAACATGTGTTAAACGGCATTGGTGAGTGTGGAAGAGGAATCACGTCTCATAAAAATATCCTTTTAGTTAATCCATGAAAAAGGCTTAACGGTGACTGTTACTGCTTGAATGTCAGTTCCATCAAAGATTATAAAAGCACAATGATGACGCATTGAGAACAAAAATAAACAGAAACTTTTGCTTGCCAGTGCAAATTGCAGTGCGTCATCTGTAGGACTTTATAATCTTTGGATCTATTAAGGATTCCATTCGGACCGAGCTCGTTGAGGAGTAAGTTTGTAAATCAGCATCATAGAGATTTTTGTCTGAAATTAAAATGCCCACAGGATACAACTAGACGCATTGGACGCATATCTATTAGTTGGGCCTCAGGTCAGGTACTGTCCCCTACTGTCACTTTTCTTCAGTAATTAATTAGGGGCCCGCATAATTTCTCACTCTCTCTCTTTTTCACGAGCAAAATACAATTTACATTCTCAGAGCTCTGATCGCGTAAAGAGAACATTATCGGACGTCGTTTTGAAGATTATTTGCTTCAGGTAATATCGAGTACGAAATTGTCTAGTTAGGTTTCATAGGTATATCTTAAATAATTGTCCAACGTAGTCGTTTAACAAAAGCAAGCATGCGACGCGGCCAAGTTGTCAATCCACCCATACAGCGATTTCTTGACGTCAAATATCACATTGAACTTCACTATTACGTTCACGATATCTTAACTTTGTTTACATTTGATTATGTCTCTAACGTCTGCTTTTTTAAATGACTATACCTACCTTATTTCAGCTGAGCACTTCAGAGCTTATAGAAAGCCCTGTCGTTTAACCCAAATGGCATCGAGGCACGCTACTCTTTGCAGTAAATAACAAAGTCAAGCAGCGCCAGCTCGTGCTGAAAAAACGCCCCACATACCCACACATCATGACTGCATTCCCATTCAAATATAAATCCCCCGCCGACCGACATGTAGATACAAACTCTCATGTAATCTCTGCTGAACACAAAAAACGCTTCTATTAAACAAATTATAATCTTTTCTTTTTTAACAATAAACTGTTTTAATTGTTAAAAACAACCCGGGTCCCAGAACCCAGCCAGAAACACTCCACGAAAATAAAACCCAGGATATATACAGCAGACATTTAAAAAAATTAAATTTTGGTAAAATTAGACTCATGTGTTAGCAAATGAAATCGAAATTTGTTTATAAACAAATTCTAGTGCATAATGGTTGCGTTAATATTAACAATAAAATATATAAACTACTAGGTGCACAGGAAAGCCCACAGCTGGCCGGTCCGCTTCGTCAAGCTCATGAACAAAAAAAAAAAACCAACCAACGAACACAAAAAAAAAAACAGAACTTATCACTAAAAGTGAGAGTGAACACAAAAAAAAGCGACTAGCGCGGGTAGCAAAAGCATGAAAAAAGCACCGCATCGACATTGGCATCGGCACCGGCAAGTCACCATTGCCAGCTGGTCAATCAGATACACCCAGTCGACCAGTCGCCGCCGCCCAACCAACCCAACCAGCTCGAGAGCTCTTCTGACTCACTCATCCAACCAGTCTGGCTGCATCGCTTCTAGCGCACCCGCTGCCAGCGAACCAGCTTACTATGCCGCCTCTCACCTTCAACGCGTCATCATTATCATCATCATCGTCGCCGTCGTCAATATCATCATCATCGTCGCCGTCGTCAATATCATCATCATCGTGCTGGTACTCTTCCCGACACCGCGTTATCTGTGCCAGTCGCGTGTGCCAGCGCTCCGCTACAACAATAGCACACCAACAACAACAATAGTACTCGCAGCGATTACGGAATACGGATGCCAAATGTCAGTCGGGGCTGATTGCGTGGAAAGGCCCATGCAGCCCCACGGGATGTACAGTCAACAACAAAAAAAAACGCCGTCCAACAACATAGTACGGGTATGGTGTGGAGAAAGGTGGGTCTCTGTGGAGAAACGCACTCTTTTTTCGCGTTTTCCTGCAAAGAATTTTTTTTTTATTAAAATAGTTTCACCTACTAATGGCGTTGGTATGTATGGGAAAGGACATATCACCAATATCTGGTTCATGCAACCAACCCTACCTTCTATACAATTCCGCCAGCATGGTATGCAGGTATGAAGCGACCATCCTATACGATGAAAAGGTTTTTTTTTCGCTGCACAAAAAATATAAAAAAAAAATGAAAATAAATCCTCCCTCACATACCAACTACAGGACGCCTAATTGGAGTCTAGTTATACAAGTGTCCATGCCCCAAAGTCATATTATGTTGTATGAGTAGATATAATATAGCCATGTAGGATTGAAATCCAGGACATTGAGTTCGTGTCTCGAATTAGTTAATGTTGTGTTGTAAAAAATTGTTTTTGTCCAGTAACAACATTCATGATATATATGGCAATGTGTCCACTGGCAGGGAATGCCGTGCCAATCCAAAATGGTCACGGGAGGTTGAGTTGATAATATTTTTAACAAAAAAAAAAAAACTTTATGGGTGTAGTCATAATCGCTATAGCGGACATGCCCTTTACAAGCGCCAACAATAAATAAAAACGAATCTTGGGTGTGTTCATAAATATTTGGCAACCGTAGAATGAATGTAAACACGGAGTGGCGTTAACATTGGCAATACCCAGTCGTCGTAACTTTGACTACTAATGAATGGAGCGTGTTTTACCTCGTACTAAAAGTGGATTCATCAAACTTGATGTAACTTTCTAAACTTCGAGTGTTAACCATAGAGAAAAGAAAGCAAGACTAAAAAAACCCTGACTACACCGGAATCAAGTCTTGCTTTCCTTAGGTCATTGTCATTCTTAGTAAGGACTAGGAGGTCATAGAAGCAGGAGAACACACGAAAACCGGCACGGAAGTCGTGGTGCTACTCAACCACAAATCTATGATACTCGGGTAGGACTCCATACATAACCGTCAATAATGGCAACCCCATGACAGCAACAAGGGAGGATATGGTTATGGTGTAGGAAGAATCAATTGGGCAATTAACTCCTTCTCTCCCTACAAATCCCCAGGGGTCTATAGTACATATTATCCAGATCATGCTACAAAAATCGAGATACCTCGTAACAGCCTTCCTACACAAATTGTTTGTTGGAAGTCTAAAATGTGCTGGCGCTGGCGGGAAATAATGGTATCCCAAAAGCCGACAAGCCCAGCCTCACGACTGCAAATGACTTTGGACCAATAAGTCTTACATCCTTGGTACTAAAAACCCTCGAAAAACTAATGGATATCTACATTCGTGACAAACTCGACCCCTAACACATATCATCGTCACGAAAGGCAAGGGAGTCGAAACTGCCCTACATAGAAAAATAGAAAAATCTCTTCAAGAGAAGGAATAATACACTCGCTGCATTTCTCGAAATTCAAGGAGCATTCAATAATGTTAACATAAATGCAGTCAAAAGAAATGTTGACCAACCTCTAACACATTATTGGAAGTATGCTCAGCCACAGAAATATAAACGCGAACCTGGGAGACACACATCTCAAAGAAGTAGCATCAAGAGGCACACCACAAGGAAGAGTTATCTCACCTCTGTTGTGGAACACCCTATAGATGTACATGGCCTTTATAAGACCTACATGTGGGGGCTTGCCTGGTGGCATTCCACAAATAAAGTCACCCATCTGAAAAATATGAAAAAGGTACAAAGGATAGCATGTGTGGGCGCTACTAGCGCAATGAGAACCGCACCAACAGCGGGACTGGAAACCATATTTAACCTGCTACCGCTAGACCTTTACTATGCTATGCAAGAATCTGCAGCCAAAAGTACTCTAACCATCAGGAAGTTCAACTGCTGGAAAACGAACTCAGGAGGACATTCTCAAATTCTACACAGATATCTGGGCTCAGCTGTATCCTCTGACTACATGTTACCTCACCATGACTTTCAAAGACTATTCTCCTGCATCTTTCAAAGCATTGAGGAGTAGAAGAGGAACGAACTGGGCACCGAAACCATATCCATCTACACGGATGGTTCAAAAATGGATGTAGACATTGGAGATGGAGTGCTTTCAGAGACACTAAAACTAAACAGCACTTTTCGTCTCCCTGAGCACAGCATTGCCTTCCAGGCCGAGAAATTGGCAGTAGCAGAGGCAGCCAAAGCGACTTTAATGCTGGCGATACCAACAGATGATATCACCATCTTTATTGACAGTCGTGCTGCAATAAAAGCTGTCTAAATAAAATCTAAACTTGTGAAGCGTTGTCGTGAAGAGCTAACGGTTCTTGGTGTCCAACATAATGTTAAGCTCTGTTGGGTCTCCGGACAGAAAACGATCTGACTCCAGCATTGACCAGGCAGACCAGTCTGTCAAACCACCAATATGTGATCTCAAATCTCGGGTGGGACAGAAAACACTGAACATTGCCAAAAACTGGTGGTACTCCCTCCCCACATGTGAAACTTCACAAGGGATGTGACCTGAGTATGACAAAGCCCGATCCCATAAGATACTTCGAAGAAACAGGAAATCTGTCTCGATTCTAGTAGGGAATCTAAGTGGACACAATATACTAAAAAGCCACAAACTGAAAATGCATCTTATCATCTATAAGATCTATCTATAAGATCATCTATAAGCCTCTGTGGAGGCTGCGGTGATGAAGAAACACGCGAAGATACCCTCCACTTTCTGTGCCACTGCTCAGGCTTCAGCCAATTAAGAACCCGAACCTTAGGAAAATACATTTTTCCATGACCTCACGAATCTACCCGAAATCCCTTTCTCTAATCTTTTCAGGCTTGAAAGGGACTAACAACAATGGACAGTAACGGGATATTGAAGGTTGGGTGTTGGTAAGTACTCAATCATGCAAAAACCTGTTCTAACGAAAAGCATCGGAACGAACTGGTTACACATTTGAAGCCAATGCGAAACAAGGACCACGACATTTGTATCTGTACCTGCAAGGAAATAGATGGAATGGGTTATGCAAAAGGAGAATATAAAATCTCAGCTTCGAATTTCCGTATCATCACAATCTTTCCGTATACTACGTACACCGCGGGTATACCGGAAAAGTAAAAAAAAAGTGGTACTTATGTTTATCGGACCCAGTGACTATACGTTGCTGATTTGTCATAAGCGGTAGAGTTAAAAAATATGTTTTATGCAACGAATACATTAGCCTATAGACGTATTGTAACAATCAGCATTCAAGCCAGATTCGCCAATATAAGCCTTATATGCTCTCACGCACGGATCGCGACGGGGAAAAATTATGGCATCACTAAAGACTGGTTTTATGAGCATATGAAAAATACAAATTTTTTTCCGCAACAAGCTCGTTAGTATCCAGGACCTAACGTTCTCATAACAATTTTTGTGTGTGCATGTACTTTTTGCACCATAGCGGTACCTCCTGTTCTATGCCGACTGCGAATGGCTTAGTGGATATGAGCTTTTCATCACAATTGGTAATACTCGGATGATTTATCAGATTATCACAATAGTAGGGCCGGTGAAAAATCATTTAGGTGTTGCTACGGCTGGGAATCGAACCCAGACCTTCTGCGCGGCAGTTCATCGCACTAACCATCGCAAGAATAGGTGTATCAAAGAAGCGTACGTTCGGTGGATCGATTAAAAAAAAAGTAAGCTATCTATTTTTTTTTACGGGGCTGGTGGATACCTTCTATAGACGCTCATATAAGGGCGGTCGGTGCGTGAGATTTTTACCCACTAAAACAGTTAACCGTTTTTACTATGTTTGCAAGAGCAATTTGTTTTATGGCAGGCAATTTTCCTTTGAGAGTTCCTTCTTTTTCCGCAATTCTACGGCTCAATTTTTCTTAAAAAACTTGCTTGGTTAAGTGGCGCCACAGTCCGGAAGGAACCTTGGCCTTAATCAACATGCCTCTCCAATTAGCCGCACCCCTAGCGAACTGCCTCTATTTCAAGTTAGTTGAGATCGGGTTCTAACGGGTGAATTTTTTAATAGTAAAGGTTTTTAGGTTGGCAGAACTGGTTAGTAATGGCGTCCAAACGTCATCTGTCAAAGTGAAAAGCTTTCAGTATAATCTACCATTTAATCATAGAAAGACTTACAAGCAATTAACGATCGCAACTTAATGAAATTTACTATCAGAATTGGTGTTCTGTGAAAAATCATATCGTTTCTGGCTCAACAGATAAGCAAAACTTCCGTATCTGGAGTGATGAGCAGCTACATGCCATACAATAATTACCATTGCATCCCGAAAAAACGACAGTTTGGTGTGGTTTATGGGCTGGTGTCATCATAGGTCCATTTTTCTTCAAAGACGACCGTGGAAGAAACGTTACCGTCGAACAATATCGAGCCATGATACGCGACTTTTATTTGCCCCAGTTGGCTGAGTTGAACTTGGTTGATATGTGGTTTCATAAATATGGTGACACATGCCATACAGCTCGTGAAACAATGGATATGTTTAAGATGAATTTGGTGAGCAGCTTATCTCTCGAAATGGCCCTGGAGTTGGCCACCAAGATCATGCGATATAACGCCTCTTGATTATTTCTTGTGGGGTTATGTAAGGTCGTTAGTCTATGTGGACAAGCCGAACACGATTGAAGCCTTACACGATAACATAACACGCGTAATTCGTGGAATACAGGCCGAAATATTCGAAAAAGTGACGCAAAATTGTACCTTCCGATTGGACCATTTGAAACGGAGCCGCGGACAACATTTACATGAAGTTGTCATTAAAACGTAAATGGCAAAGGTCTATTTATTTTGAAAATTTTGAATATTTGATGCAAATTTGAGTGTTTTATTCAATTTAAAAAAAAAAAACAACGCTTAAAATATCACCCGTTACGTATGTGCGCTACTCAAGGAGAGGTCTTTCTCTACTGCGTCCGACACGTCCGGCTGGGAATTAACGAGTATTGGTGACAATTCGCTCTAAATGCCCTAGCCATCGCTGATTTTCAATGAAGAGTTCTTTGACTAGACTTGAGTTATGTCCCTATACAGATCGTATAGCTCGTGGTTAAATCGTAATCAGGGTGATCTGCTTAGTAGTTCGAGGGCTTAACTACTAAATTGCCTTTCTAACAAAAAAAAAAAAAAACAGTGGTTGGCAAGAGTAATTCTTCGTTTAATTTCTGACGAGATGTTGTTGTCGGTGCAGTGCAATAACCCCTGCGGAAGTAACCCTGCTAGTCAACATTCGCCAAAAAAAAAGGAAATAGACCCCGCGTGATCATATCCTTTTCGAAAAAGAAATAAGTCCCGCGTTTGTAAATGCCTTTTGCTTCTGGAGCGTATTTCATTTGCATGCATCCAAACAGTGAGCCCAAGCAGGGGGTTGCATCATGCCCCCCACTCATAATCAAACTTTGCAAACAACCAAACTCGCACTCGGATGCATTACTGTAGGATTTGGGATGGGTGCCAATTGGTTGCATGCAAAGTTTGAAAAAGGAGCGGGGCTCATGCTGTCCCCAGCAACCACCTTCTCTTCTTTCAGAGTTTTGAACGGAATGCCGACTTTAACTAGCAACAACAGCCGAGGGGGTTAATTCTTTTTTGTGGCAGGGCTTATTTAATTTTGAAAAGGAAATAAGTACTGCGAGGCTAATTCCTGTGTGTTTTTTGTGTGTTGTCATGTTATCTGTGATAGAGAACTAAACTTTCGCTCTCATATTGATAATGTCATCAGCAGGCCAACTCCGCACTTGGGATTGTAAAACGCTGGTATAGGGAATTCTTGAACCCCTATATGTCACGAAATCTCTCTCTCTTTCACATTTGTTAAACTTATCCTTTAATATGCTATCCAAGTATGGTTGCCTTATCACAATACCCATTCCCTCCGTATTGAGACTGTCCAACGCAGATATCCGTTTTGCTTCACGCGTTCTCCCCTGGGTAGACAGTTTTAATTTACCCCCATACAAGGAATGTTTGAAATTAATAAACCATCAATCACTATAAAAGCGTCGGGAAATAGCCGACATTCTTTTTGCACATCAGCTTCTAGCAGGTAATATTGATCTGCTAGAAATGATTTCCCTCAATGCCAACTCCAGAAATCTAAGATCTGTTGCCCTCTTCCGACTCAAATTCCACCGAACCAACTACGGTAACAACTAGCCAATGACTAGAATACTACGGCTGACTAATGGGCATAGCTGCTTTGGTTTTCACTGCAGCAAACTTGCTCTACGAAACTCCCTTATGTCCTCCTCATCTACCACTACTCCTTAACCCTTCTTCTTATTATTTAATTTAGTTAGGTTAATTTAAGTCTTAAGTTCAGCTTGTACTAAGCTTAAATAAATAAATAGGCTAAGTTTTCCGACAATACAGCTTAGGATGTCAAAAATCTTGCTGAGAAGAGAAGAAAGATTTTGACATTACTTTGGCAGTTGCTAATACGTTTCGTACATTGGCTCGTAGAAACTGTCTTTCGCTGGGGCCGTGACATAAGGCCAATCATCATTCATTATATATAAATTTGGCCTTATGTCGCTTTATAAAAATCACATAACACCAAATTCTAGTATTTCGCATTACGACACTTCGATAAAGCGAGATTAGGCCAAATGAGGAAAGTGACATAAATCCAAATTGAGCTCAAATCAAATTGTATATACACGTACCATGGAAGCAAATCTAATATGCAGTTGAAAGTGTCATAAAGCCAAATTGGCTTTTGACGCTTTATAAAAGTGTCATAATAGTAAATGCTAGAATTTTCTTTCGCGGCATCATATTTTTCATAAGCGCATAAATGCTCCGTCTAATGTTGGCGAATTTGCCCTTTATGCAAGTTGTCGCAATGTTTTCGCTAAAGTCTTGAAAGCATAAGAGTTCTCGCATAAGTCTGGCACTAATAAAAAAACCTCATCTAAATAGACACTGTGTCTGCTCACTATAGCAAGGTCCGTAGTACATGTCACAATTTTTCAACCTCTTTTTGCCCGGCCCATCCCATCGCGTTTCCTGGAAAGTAGTTAAAATTTATAAATTTGGCCTTATGACGCTTGGCTGTATCACATTTTTCCTCTGTCGGAGCGTGAGCGCATATATGGCTAATGTTGGCGAATTTGCCCTTGATGCAAGTTGTTGCAATATTTTCGCTAAAGTCTTGAAACCTTAAGAGTTCTCGCATAAGTCTGGCACAAATAAAAAAAAAACATTAAGTAGCCACTGTGTCTGTTCACTATAACACGGTCCGTAGTAGATGTCACAATTTTTCAACCACTTTTTGCCCGGCCCTATTTATCGTGTTTCAAATTTTTTCAATACCCTTTATGTTTTATCAATCCCGTTTTTGTGCTTTCTCGTTCCTCAAAGTGAGTAAACTTATTCAGCTGTGGAATCCTAAACAAGGCTCAAACTTATTTCGGAAGTCCACTCTTAACAATATAAAAAAATGAAAATGAAATGAAATGAAATGATTTATAATTTCTTTTTTTAAATTGACTTCTATCTCCGAAATTTTTATTCGCATATCTTGGGCAGTGTCAATCTGCATTAAGTCTTTGCATAAGTATACACTGAAAAGTCTACTTCACGGCGGTACATTGTTAGGTATAATTCAGAGTACTCACTCCTAATACGAATCGAAAATTCATTCAATGATACAAAATCAGATACACATTTCGATGAAGAAGTATTCAGAGTACTTAGTCCTAATACCAACCCATAATTTGTTCAATGACACAATATTAAATACACGTTTTGATGAAAAATAACTCTGCAGATCTATAAGAGACTCGGTTTCCGAAATGCTTACTACCAGTTTGTCTTTAAAAAAAACCCATAGGTATGGATTTTCCATGCAAAGCAGTTTCTTTAAAATTGTCTGCAAGATAAGCTTATTTTTGTATCTATTGCTCATCATGGATTACATCAAAAAGGTTTGCCAATGAGGACGTACTTTTGTACAGTTGAGAAACTTTCAACTCATTACGAAGTTGAAACAATCTAAATACATACAGCTTTTCCTCTGGAAGGAAAACCACCATATTATCGTGGGAAAAAGAAGTCATTCGTAGTGACTTCCCATATCCTTGCACACTTTTGTGAACAATCTCGATTGGAGAGGACGAGTTTTTACGAAATTGACAATCTTCAAAGCTTCATCAAGAACTTTTTTTCAAAACAGTTGGCATTCTTCTTGCCAACGATTGCTAATTAGTCTTGGCTAAATATTATGAAATCAGTTCAGTTCAGGGACTGATAAGAAATGCTCGCTAAGAAAAGGTTTCGATAAAGCTTCGGAAAGGACCAAACGCCAAAAAAAAACATATGAGAAGGCTACAATCCACTGTGTGGATCGTTTTATACCCTATCCCATCCTTTAAATAATATCCCTTAAATGTGGGTTTTATGGCAAAGAAATATTAAAATTTAGCAACATATTGTTCAGACAGTTAATCAAAAACTTGTATGGTGCAATGATTTTGCATCAAATTGTTTTTCGGAATGCTGAAAATTTTACCGAAAAACGTATTTTACTGAAAACGCCCCCAAAAAGAGGGCGTGACAAAAAAAATTTCTATGGACGAAATATAGACATTAGGATTGTCTATATATCTTGTTCATGCACTTTTTCAAAATTTTGAACGTTTTGGTCCAAAATTAGGATTTACTAAAAAGGCGACGTGGCAGTTGGCATTTCAAAAATGTTAACACTTGTTCAAACAGTACGCACAAGAATCACATGTACCAAATTTCATTATCGTTGATCGAAATTTAAGGCCCAAAAACCGGTTACCTACAGACGGACGGACGGACGGACGGACAGAAATGGCTTAATCGACTCAGCTAGCGATTCTAAGTCGATCCATTTACTTTGAGGTATACCTATCTAAATTATTTCACTATGTTACAAACTATGTATCAAAACTAATATACCCCTATGGGATAGGGTATAAAAACTGAGGTATTAAGACAGAAACACTCATCGGTGCCATGAAAAAACGCCGACCGAAATAAATCCGAATTCCAAAATGCTGTGTTATTTCACTTTGTAAAAGCGAAATAACGCTGTATTTTGGAATTCGGCGTTATTTCAAAATAATTAAGTGAAATAACGCCAAACATTACTTGTGAAATAAGGCCGAATTCAGAGAGAGATGGAATCATACGAGGGCGTGTATGAAAAGTTTTAATCCAGGGGGGGCATGCTACCCCCTGCAACCCCCGCTTGGATTAACTGTTTGATTTGGGTTGCCTGCGAAGTTGGATATATGTGAATTAAGAATTTGTATGCAATCCCTTCTGCTTGGGTTAACTATTGGTTGTAGCTTGTTTGTCATTACATCCAACCTCGCACACAACCCAAATCCAACAGTAAGTAGAAGAAGGGGTTACAGGGGGCAGCCTGCCCTCCACATATTTTCAAACATTGCATACACAAAAACTCGCACTCGGATCTATTCAAAGTATGTATTAACATCATACTTGGGCTCATTGGATATCTAATGGGTGCGAAATTGTATGTATGCAAGTAAAAAATCCCGAATCGGCTTTATTTGACATTTACAAAGTAAAATTAGACCGAACATGGAAATTCCTCGTTATTCCGCTTTCATAAATTGAAATAATGCCGAGTTTTGGAAGAAAACTATTTTTCTACCAAAATTTACTGTCTTCAGGTCAAGTGGAAGCATCTTAATATGTGAAGGAAAAGACCACAAATTTACCCAAAAGAGCTGCAGAAACAGCTTGGCATAAAATAAATTCCAAGGCGTACAAAAAAACTTTCTGCGAATGGTGTATTGCAAACAATAGCTAATAGCTATGAAATTTTTTTTTTCCGTGGGCTGGTGGAAATCTTGATAGACAAGAAGAGCACGAGCCTAAAGTAGTGTGAGACTTTAACCCACTTAACCCACCACCCTTTTTGCATTTGTATTGCAACTAAGAATGCGACTTATCTAGCAATTTTCTATCACGAGTAATGAATGTTTGGCAGGTAACTTTCCATTGAGAGTTCCCGCTTTTTCCGCAATTGATAGCGCGGTTCTCTATTATCGGTCCAAATCTAAGGGCTTAGTTCCTTGAAGTAACCGCAATACGTTTGTTTCGTCAAGAATTTAGAGGACCGTTGTGTTAACGTTGTGTTAACGTGTCACAATAAACGTTTTTTATGTTTGCGTGCAAAATTTTTCATTTCATCTTTAACAGCGGGAATACCCAGATCTCTATTCCTTATATACCAGGGCGCGTTGACGAATGATCTCAACATTTTGTTTTCAAAAGTTTGTAGAATGATTCGTTTCATATGTCCAGACCGGCATCTTGTTATCAAGGTTAAGCCTAGAATATTTTCCGAGTAATAATTTTAATTCTGCATCGAGTGTCATTCCGAGATATTTTCCTTCATTTTCCAAAGGGACTCGAACCGTATTGAAAAGTACTGGCAAATTGTTTGTCCATTTGTACGAAAAATCTACATGAATCGATTTGCTCTCGTTAGGTGCCATTTTGTCCATTCATTAACCTCGTTAAGAGCGTTTTTTAAATTTTATATTTGTTTCCTCTATTATTGTGCCAACTGCTAATATAGCTGTATCCTCAGTAAACGTGGCAACTATTGTATCGTTTGTTTGTGGGATATCACGTGTAAATAGGAGGTACAGAGTGTCCGCCGGAGTGTCTTGACAGTTCATATTTAACAGTCGTGAAGTAGACACGTGTCAAATTTATTATGGAAAAATATTCGATACACCAACGTGTTTTAATCGTTAAAACATTTGATCAAAATCAATCATAGATTACTGTGACGATGAGAAAGTTAACTGAAATTTTTGGGAGAAACAACGTGCCTACAAAACGCACTATTTATCGTGCAGTGAATGATTTCGAAGAAAGAGGGTCTGTAGGTGATAGGCCCAACCATGGACCACAATTTACTGCAAGATCGGCTGAAAACATTGCTGCTGCTCAAGGAAGTGTTCAAACAATCCATCAATCTCTATTCGACGCCGTGCTCAGGAGCTTGGTCTTCAAAGAACAACTTTGGCCACAATTTTGCACATGGAATTGCATTTGTTTCCATTTAAGATTCAGTTCACGCAAGAGCTTCTTCCACAAGACCATTTACGTCGCCGTATGTTACACCTAATAGAATGTTACAGCAAGCCCATGGCAACCCCGATTTTCATGAATAAATCATAATGAGTGACGAATCACATTTGTATATGAATGGACATGTGAATAAACAGAATAGTCGGTTCTGGGCAATGAAAAACCCTCAAATTATTCATCCGTCACCTTTGCATCCATTAAAAGTTACAGTCTGGTGTGCAATTTGGTCAGCAAGAATCATTGGATCTAACTTATTTGAAAATGAAAACGGAGTAACGGTAATTGTGAATGGGGAGCGATATCGTAATATGATTGAAAACATTTTAACACCGCAACTGCATGCTTTGGGCTTGATTAACATGTGGTATCAACAAGACGGTGCCACATCGCATATAGCCAGGATTACAATGGAATCACTGCGAGATCTCTTTCCACAACAAGGGCTCGCATTTGTGAGATTAAGAGAGGGGGGACATTTACCTGATATGGTGTTCCATACATAATTGCCGACATTAAATAAAATATTTATCAATATAGGACCCATTCTCTTTCATTTAATCAAAAATTATAAACATACAAATTAGAATACCTTCCCGGCGGACACCCTGTACAAGAGTAGTCCAAGGGCGCTTCCTTGGGGGTAATGCTGCCAATATTTCTTTGAACTCCGAATATTCGTTTCCAAGTTTCATACGGAAGAGTCTATGCTCAAGTTACGACACGAGGATTTTATATAATTTTTCAGGCAGAACTTGTCTTAGTTTGTATTGAAGGCGTCTATGTCAAACTTCGTCAAAGGCTTGCGACACGTCAAGAAATACGGCTGAGCAAATTTTCTTTTCTTCGAAGGCTTTCTCAATTACTTCAGTAATTCGATGAACTGCGTCCACAGTCGAATGTTAACACCTATGAAATTAACGTGCAAAAGTTCAAACATTAAGTCTAATTGAGACTGCAAGACTGTTTGTGAAAATATATTTGGTACCCTATGCCACCCTCAATCCACAATATTTCATAGCCAAGTCAAAAAGAGCATGATTTACTGCCAATAGTTAGGTGAGGAGCATGAGAAGAACAAAACATTCAAAAGATACTAAAAAAATGTTCCTCATAACATATTGCGTGTCCATAACCAACGAAGATATTTTGAATTATCTTTTGATTTCTTCGGACCCATTAACAAAAAGTTTGCGAAGTCTGCTACAAAAACGGGCAAATTATATTGATAAGGATGTTTTTGATTTAATGACAGATGAACCCATTTACTTCGGATACTTCCTGCACATCAGCGAACATAAATTCAGAAAATTCTTCTGATACAAAATAATTATATTTTATATGTACAGATACATTTTTTCTTGAATTTACTATATTTGGCATTCAAATATAAAAAAATATCACGATTTAAATACTAGATACGTCCTTTTAATTCAACAGTAAAATGCCTTAAAATATTTTATGCCCAGAATTCATGCATTAGGCCGGTTAATAATTAAAATCGTTAGTGCGATGGACCTAAGGAATTGAGAAAAAAAATAGCCAACAAAGTTGCAAGCCTCATTGAACCTTTTAACTTGAATTTTCTTCACTTCACAGAGAAACATTTTTAATAGGAAACCATAAAAGGCCACCAAAATTAGAAATAGAATATTGTATCCTTAACCACAATTGATGAAGGTACGTATGTATACCTTCTATAAAATATATCAGCACCGTTTACCTAAACTAAAACATTATGTGCTTGCTCTCTTCTCAAAAGACTACAATTATAAGCCAACATGAACAATCCAAGGCCCCCGCCCCAAGTATTTATTAACAGCGAAGCATAGCATGCCTAATTCATCGAAAAATTATCTATCGCCTCTGTGATGTGTCGACGACCGATTACCACCGCAACGCGCAAGCAAACAATAAAATCGATTTCTTGGAATCGTTTTGAAGGCATCGACTCGTTCGACTTTTACCAGGCCACCATAAATAACTGTTGGCATTTCCAATCAGTCGATAAACCCATGCATTGGAGAAGCCCACCGACCATCACAGTTTCACTCTTGACTATGCTGCTACTCGTCGACGTAGCTGTCTCGGTTTCCGTTATCGGTTGGAACGTGCCTCTTTTCAATTTTACCTTTGCACGTGTAGATAAATGCTGCGCACACAGTAGTCTGCTTTGCTGCCAACCACCAACCCTCTTCACTAACTGCGTGAACACTTGGAGGTACTTGAACTGTATCACATAAATAACATATCGATGAGGGGAGACTCGATATCGGATACCTACTGCTGGTGCTGGCGAAAATTTCATTTGGAGGTATTCAGAGTCAATACGCTTGCAATGGGGGTGCCCTTATCTGACAGAAAGTTCGTATCAGGAGATTATTTCCGATTGCTGATGCATAGTGTTGGTAAAGCCACTCGGCGGGGATATTGATTTTCGAAAATTTGTAGCAAGTGTACCTACTGCTGGAAATGCGACTCTGTTCCAAATTAGAAACTTCGGTTTCGAAACTACAGCTCCGAAGGTCGAATTGTTTTAATTTTGGATGGGTAATTTGCTTTTCTGTGTGTTTGGAGGAGCTGCGCTCGCATGCGGTCATAGGTTGGGTTGGGGCTGCCCTAATGAATATTATTTGCATACATAGCATTGGAAATTTTTTAGTAAGCAATTAAATAATTCGAACGCCAAATTCAGGGACGCTGATGGAATCAATTGTATAATTTGAAAAGTAATTTTGTAGAATGCGTGTAAGTTGAGAGTGTAGCCTGTTTAAACGTTTTGCAGCGAATCTGCAGGCTAAAAATTACATGTCATGGTTAAACATATACGGCGTTACTAATAATCAAACGCAAATGTTGACATTAGTTAGTCACCAGGTTAACTTTTAATGCACAGATTTATTGAAACTCTACCAATAATCAAAACCCATCGCTAAATAAGTAAAGTTGACTACTCGTTAAATCTACTACAATTTCTATCTATGAACTGTCAAACTAATTTTCTTTCAATTTCTGTTGTCAAAACAAAATTATTTCTTTTAAACGCGCAAACGAAAATATAAACTCCTTTGATGAAGAAATACTGTCGGACATAGCCGTTTGCTTGAAAATCTAACCACACTTGTTCCCAGGCTTTAATTTTTTTCGAAATCATCGCAATATTATTTACATTACTGTCGATGACGTCCACCGATTGTCTTACTAATGAGACAAAAAGCTCCTCCATCTCCTGGGTCCAATTGCTTGAACGATTTCGTTTCTGTTTTTGCTCCATGACTTAAAAAAAAGGAATTTATCCAATAAATAAACATACTAATAAATGTTACTAACCGGAAATCTGCAACTAGAACGCCGGCGGAGATGACTTGGTAAGTAACATCCACAAACTCAGAAGCTAAATCTGGTACCTGAAAACGGAACCGTAGCATCTTGTTCCCGATATATAAAAAAGTAGACCCTCTGAACTGCGCCAACTACAGAAGGATAACTCTCCTCAACATCGCCTACAAGATCCTATCTGCAGTTATATGTGAAGGCCTGAAACAGTTTACCAACAGCCTGATCGGCCCTTATCAGTGTGGTTTTAGGCCAGGAAAGTCCACAACTGATCAAATTTTCACACTTCGGCAGATCCTGGAAAAAAAACGCAAGATGTCCAAATCGATAACCACCCCTATTCATCGATTTCAAAGCCACATACGACAGCAATTTTAGAGACTAACTATACAGAGTCATGTCTAGTTTTGGTATACCGCCCAAACTCGTCCGTTTGTGTAGGATGACGATGGAGAATTCTCGCTGCTCCAACGTTCCAACGCGGTGTGACAGAGGAGCAATGTAGGGTCGATGTGGCAAAGGGTTAGAAATGCACTCAGCGACAAGCGCTTACAAAGTGAATTTTATCAAGGATTTCCGGCGCGTGATGCAGTAGTCTAGTTAGACTACAACAGACAGATCTAAACAGCGTTCTTCCGTGCACAAAGATCTGGAGACAGCGAAACACGCTTTCGTTAGAAACGATTCCGTTAAAGCATCGATAGTCCCACCATATGAGGGACCATTCCAAGTAATTAAACGACACGAAAAGTTTTTCACGTTAAATGTTCGAGGACGAGCCACAAACATCACAATCGACCGCCTAAAACCCACGTAGCGTATATTGAAGAGGACCAAGATGAACTTTAATCATCAAAATCCACTCCCAACATGGCACCTCCTTCCCGCACTCGTAAGGATCGACGGGTCCAGATCCCTCAACGCTACTGGTAAAGTGCGAAAGCCTTCGTGGGGGTCTATGTGGCGGTGTGGCAGAGGGGCAACGTAGGGACGATGTGGCAAAGGGTTAGAAAACGCTCAGCAAGGTGCGCTCAATCCACAGCATTGATGGCAGGTGACAACGACAACCTGATAGAAGTAGCCTGCCGGCAGCAAACCATTAACGGACAAGAAAAAACCGCGAAATATCAACCGACCAGGAGGTTAGAAGCCGCCTAACAGTCATTAATCCGCACCAGACAAGGAGACACGTTTGTCTTTACTACCTTTTTTGTGATGTTTTATAGGAATAAATATACCCAAGGGATATAGAAACTTACTCTGTAGTTTTTCTTCCATTGTTTCCTTTTTTTTTTTATAATTTACACGTACTCAAGGGGTTCATACCCTTTTATATGTTACCATAGTACGAGCGTTAGAGAAGGGGAAGAAAGAGAGGATAGGAAAGATTTTGGATGTAGTGGAGTGGAGACTTAAACTCCATGGGTGGTGTCCGAACTAGCTTCGGGGAGTCACTTTTTCTTGTGTTCGTTAAATTTGAAGAAATTCAAGATGGTGTGCATACTTTTAGGTATTACACCGACCTTTTATTTCTTTTAAATAAAAGTGAAATGGATTTTGGTTGGGATTGAACGCGCAACCTTCCACTCAACAGACGAACACATTACCACTACACCACGGCCACCCACAAAATATGTATATGTGGTGCGACCAAATATGTATATGTGGTGCCATTGCTTAAGAAGTTTTGGTAGAGCTTTCGCCTGAAGAAGGTATTATAGAAGCATTACATGTTACATTACATGAAGTACGAAGTTAAAAACGTGCTGGAAGATTTTAACGCAAAGGTAGGAAGAGAAGGCATCTTTAGCAGTATTTTCGGAAAAACACAGCCTACACGACAATACTTCTGGCAACAGATTTAGGCTATTTGACTTTAATGCGGAACAAAAAGCAAGTATATCCAGTACACTTTTTTTCACCTCGATATCCATAAGGGGACAATGCAGACACGAACAGTAGATAGACCAGATCTTGTAATAGACAATAGGCAGACATACCGTATTTTGGACTCGGACCACTATCTTGTTGAAACCAAGGTAAGAATGCAAATATTAACCACGCCACACAAATCAGAAATATTGTGAAAAAAATTGAATATAGGAAGTATGCAATAGCAAGAGACCGCCAAGGCCTTCGCAGAACGCGTATCCCTAACCTATCTAATGCGGAAGAACAATGTCATTGATGCCAACAAGCCATTAGCCGCAACTGATGTGCTAGGTTTGATCAAGACTGCCGACAGATGCTCGCAGCCAAGAACGATGCCTACAAGACTAAGCTTAAGGTGAAGACGAGTGCTGTCATTAAGCTCTATATGCAAAGAAAGAAGGGAATAACATCTGCTTTTCAGAAAGAAGAAAAAAACAATAAAAGCGTGCCATCATAGATAGGTACCACTCCAGGAAAGATGTTCGTAAATTTTGAAAATGTGTAAAACTTTAAACCCAGGGATCTCTAGTACACAGGGCCGAGATTACTTGCAACCATCATGTGTGTTCTTTTTTGCACGATGGCAAGACCTCCTGTCTTATGCCGACTCCGAACGGCGAGTTTTCTTGACAATAGATACTACTCGGATGATTTGTCTGATCATCACGAGTGGAGGGCCATTGAAAAGTCATTTAGGTGTTGCTACGGTTAGGAATGGAACCCAGACCTTCAGCGCGGCAGTTCATCGCATCAACCATCGCGCCACTGAGCTCGTCAGGGATACAAGAAGCGAAAGAAAAATCGTAGTTGAAATACTGTCGATGCTGAGAATATGGAAGAACCACTTCTGCAAACGGCGATTGCGAATAATCTACCGCTGGCAGCGAAAACGACCAACCACCTGTTCTGAGTGAAGTGATGATGGCAATATCTTAACATAAGATTAACAAGGCTGTCGGATATGATGGCTCTTATGCCGAAGTTTCGGATGAAAGTATGCCTGAAGAATGGAACCGCAGCATCGTTTGCCCGATCCACAAAAAAGGAGACCTGCGGCGATAGTAGATGCACGGTTCTCTTTAACATCTCCTACAAAATCCTATCTGACGTAATATGTGAACGCCTGAAACAGTTTACCAATAACCTGATCGGTCCCTAACGTTGTAGTTTTAGCCCCGGAAAGTCCGCATGTGATCAAATCTTTACACATCGGAAGATACATACATACTTACTTTTCAAAACCATGTCTTGTTTCGGTATACCGCCCAAACTTATCCGTCTGTGCAGGATGATGATGGAGAATTATCGTTGCTTCATCAGGGTCAGAAATGACTTCATCGATAGCAGTGGATATTAAAAAGGGATTTAGGCAAGATGAAGCACTGTCATGCGATTTTTCTAACTTCATCAAAACTCCAAAGACAATCTTTCATTAATCGGTGCAAATATATCGGAACAAGTATATGCTGTCAACACGAAGCGACACACAACATCGACGAGTTCGACAAAACATCACTATTGACAGATATACCTTTGAGGTAATACGGGACTTTGTCGATCTCGGCTCCGCTATTAACTCTGACAACAACAGATATTGCCATAATCACTTCTCTCAGAACGGGTGGTTGGTCGTTTTATCAACAAAATAAGGGTTTCTCGCTGGTGGGCGCGAGAAACCTAGCACATCAGTTGCGGCTGATCTAATGGCTTGTTGGCATCGTTGCCATAGTTCTTCCACATTCGATGTTGGTGGTATGGTGTTAATCGATAGGTTTAGGGATAAGCGTTGCGCGAAGGTCTTGGTGGTCTCTTGCGATTGCAGTCTCTCGACAATAAATTTCTTTACAGTATTTCTGGATTGTTGTGGCGTAGTGGATATCCGCATTCTAACCTTGGCTGCAAAAAGGTAGTGGTCCGAGTCGATGTTAGCTCCTCGGAATGTTCGGACATCCAAAATACTAGATGCGTGTGTCTTGTCTATCGCAATGTTATGGATTTGGTTGACCGTTCGTTGATCTGGAGATCGCCATGTCCCCTTATTGATATTGAGGTGATGAAACCGTGTGCTGGCTATAGTGGCATTTCGTTCCGTAGCGAAGTCAATTAGCCTAAGTCCGTTACCACTTGTTGTCGAATAGGCTATGTTTTCCGACAATACTACTACAGATGTCTTCTCTTCCTACCTTTGCGCTAAAATCTCCCAGCACGATTTTTTCATCGTACTTCGGTAGTCGCTCATAAGTTTTGTCAAGGAGCTTGTCGTTGGGTCGTTCGCTAATGTCTTGGAAACATAAGACTTCTTTCCTAAATCTGTCACTTATAACAAATACGCATGCGGATAGTCGCTGTTTCTGCTCACTATAATACGGTCCGTAGTAGATGCCACAGTTTTTCATGATCTGTTTGCCCGGCCCATTTTAGCGTATTTCCTGGATGGCAGTAGTATCTGCTTTGTAGCAGTTTAGGGCTTCCGCTAGTTGTTCGCTTGCACCTCTCCTGCTTAATGTTCTCACATTCCAGGTGCAGATACGAACGTCGTTGTCCTTTTTTCGTTTAGCATAGACGTCAACAATAAAATCAGTCCTTTCCGAGGCTATTGGTTGTTTTTTTTTCATGCAAACTCAATGCTAATATCAATATAAATATTTCTTATATCGATCATTTCGAAACACGCTCATATTTTGGGTGTTTTCTTATAAAAAACATTTGTATGCCCTACCCCATAGTATAAGGAACAAAAATAAATATTTTTATAAACTTTCTGAGTAATTTATTATTACAATGGAAATTTCCAATCTTCGTAAAGATTTTGGCCACACCCACTTTTAGGTATGTTTAATTTAAAGGTGGAATGCGATAGGGTATTCAACAATTTGCACAGTGGATTGCGGCCTTCTTATAGTATGTTTTTTTCAGGCATCCAAAATATTCACTAGAAATAATTTATATGGCAAAACAATATTTGCCATGTCAGCTAGTTGTTTATAAAAAAGAGAAAAACAAGAGTGTACTTCACAGATGTTTGTTTGAATGAATATGCTCAGGCTCTCAAAGTTAAAAACCAAGGTGCGCATCAAACATCAAAATTAATTAGAGCCCAGTGACAAGGTTTGGAAATAATTTAAATCGTAATACGGCTTTTATACCGAACCAAAAGGTATTCTAAAACTGCTTTACGCTGTTACACCGAGAATCAATTAGGTTTCTGATTTAAAGATTATAATTACAGAGTTCATTCAAACAGCTCTTTTAACCGAAGGAAATTTTTAATCAGACATAGCCATACTTATTAATTGACCGTCTATTTCGACTATTTCCGAGGAATCGAATTTTAGAAGGTAATTTGTCTGCTCTTATGTGGGACATGTAAACCAAAGTGGGAAATGTGCTGTTCGAGGCGGGTACGTTAAAACCTTAAGTTTTAAAAAAAACTTAAAAAACATACACGCCAAAACTCAGTTTTTGGGACATCGGATATACGTACAATAATTTTTCGAAATTTCTAGTCAGTCCTATAACTATGAAATACACAGAAACTTGCTCAATTGAATTGTTTAGAATTAGAAAGTCTTTTTTTTGTTTTTAAATTTCAGTTTTGTTTTAACTCGATTATTGTATGTATTTGCAGTTTCTCTACTTAAAAGTTACATGAGCTAACAAAACATGGTGCTCCCACTTTTTTTAAGTTTTGAAGCACCAACAAGAAAATAAAAATTCTCACTCAAAATGTAGGTTTTCATTCTAAACGACTCCTATTTGGTTGGTCCCTGGGAACTGCAAACAACCTCTTTCATTCGAATTTCTTTAATATTTTTAAATACCTACCCTATTGGGCCGGCGAGGTTTCACTGCTCTGCCAAGCCAAACAAACACTCAAATTGTGCCATATACACCTCATAAATAACAGCACTACATAGCCGATAGCAAGCAACTGATATATTTATCAAATTTCGCCGCCACTAATTTTACTCAATGACGTATGTACGTACATGACACAAGCTTTGGCGCCAAATCAAGAACACCACATTCACTTCCACTGCTTACTGGGAATAGAATTCCATTCCTGACCTAGTCAAACAAATCCAATCTACATAGATAGCTTAGGTGTTTCTGCTTACTAATATTTGTATGTGTGCATTATTATCAATTGTGAAAATTTATTATTAATTGTGTTTGTGATTTTATTTGGCCCGAGGTTATCATCACGGACACGGTGAAGTTCATGAATAAGGTCGTTTTCGTTGGCATGACAACAAGTAGTGCCAATTAGGAATCGCAGAGGTGTCTTCACGTTCACACCAATTGGGCGATCATGAGCTCCTGATAACTGCTGCCAGTTAAATGTTTGTTTGTTGGACGTGCAGGATCGAAGTCAAGCTGTTAAAAATTATGTTTGCAGAGTAGAGTGTGAATTTTATTTTGTAAAATTTTAACAATTTTCATGTTTGCCTCAACACCAAAGCTACTACGTAAACGGAATATTTTAGACGAACTTCCTATCCCCTATAAAATTTATTTGGGTTTTTATCATTTATTTGATTTTTTTAAATGCCTTGTGCTACAAGGCCTGCTACTTTTTTTACTGCTGCGTTTCACTGTAGAAAACAAAAGTGTGACACGGGTTGCGAAAAGGTTGAAACAAGTTTCACAGGGCATCATGTTTAGCAACCAACATTCAACCAAATAAAATACTAAAATGGCTTTTAGATGACCTTGGAATCGAACTAGTGTGACCAGATGTTTGAGTCTACTGAAGAGTAGAAACAAAATAATTTAACGACCCAGCTATAGCTATCATTGAAAAACATTATGTTGGAACTACAAGCTTTACATCAAAAAATAAATCTTGATCAGTGAAAAATAAAAAGTGATTTTCTGCGAAGACTTAAATTAAAAATTAAAATATTTTTGGATAATCTTGTTACAGAATTCATAAGCTTTTTTTCGACACCAACTGGCAATGATTCAATTGACAAAAAGCCACGAAGCTCATCAATAGCGAACGGGAATGAAGATTTTCGTTCAATACCACCAAGGATTTCTTAATCCAGTTATACGATCATTGCTTAAGCACCGTATATCAGGACTGGGATAAAAAGGTTCTTAAAATTGATCTACTTAGTTCGAATAAGGGCTTTACTACCTTCGAAGCCTGAAGAAGCATAGGTTGGCAAGAGATATTCTTCGTTTAATTTCTGACGAGATGTTTTGAGAGGTAATTTCCGACCAGAGAATCGTCCATACACTGACGGAGGAAAACTAAACATGGCTCTGTATATTTCACTTCTATAAATGCTTTAATATGCGGCTTTGAAATATAAGGTGGTGGGTATCGATTTGAACTTCTTGGGTTTTTCCATGACCTACCAAAACAATTTTGTACTTTCCTGGACTATTACCACAAGGCAAAGGCAAAGGTAATATGTGAACTCCTTAAACCGTTTACCTAGACGTGAGGAGTTCATATATTACAGCAGATATGATATTGCGGGCGATGTTAAGAGACATATGTTTCCATTGTTTGCGTAGATCAGAGGGTCTCCTTTTTTGAAAATCTGGCAAGAGATGCAGAGGTCTTCAGACATACTTTCATCTGACCAAATTTTTATTTAGCAGTTGGTGCATTTTATTTACCAAAACATCTCAACCGGTTACAACAGATAGAATCTTCACCCTTCGGCAGGTCCGCGCAAACAACCCAAGAAGTCCAATTCGATAACATCACCTACTAATCGATTTCAAAGCCGCATACGACAGCATTTTAAGACACAAACTGTACAGGAAAATGTCTAGTTTTGGTATAACCCACAAACTCGCCGGTCAGTGTAGGATGACGATCGAGAATTCTCGCTGCTCCGTCAGGATCAGAAATGACCTCAACGCAACATTCGAAACCAGAAAAAGATTAAGGCAAGGCGATGCGCTGTCATGTGACTTCTTCAATTTGATTCTGAAAAGGATTGTGCAAAACTCCCGACCCAACACCAGAAGCACTATCTTCAAAAAATCGGTGCAACTACCAACATACGCCTAAGATATTGACATCATTGGCAGGACTCAAGGTGATGACATAGCCACTTTTGCTAGTATAGAGAATGAAGCGGATAAAAGGGGTTTAGTAATAAATGAGGGTAAGACTAAATATATGCAACAAGAAAGGAAACACAAAATCGACGAATTGGACAGAATGTAACCATTGACAGATATAACTCTTAGGTAGTACGGAACTTTGTCTACCTCGGCTCCGCTATTAACTCAGACAACAACATATCGTCAGAAGAAAACGAAGATTTATTCTTGCCAACCGCGGTTTCTCCAAGCTAAGAAGGCAATTTAGTAGTAAAGTCTTCACTCGAACTCATAAGGAGATCCTATATATGACCCTGATCCTCCCAGTTCTGCTCTACGGCGCTGAAGTATGGATCGTATCAAAAATGTATGAAGAAATCATTGGTCGACTCGAGAGGAAAATTCTTCGAAAAATCTTCGGCCCCGTTTGCGTTGACGGGGTATGGAGATGAAGATGCATCCAAGAAACCAAAGAGCTATACAGCGACATGCCCATAGTAAAAAAAAACTCCGCATTGGAGGCTTAAGATGGATAGGACATGTATAATGAATGGACACCAACACTCTGGCTCTTAGAAATCTAAGCCAGATCTAACGCAGTAGAGGAAGACCTCACCTTAAGTGGTGCGCACAAGTAGAAACCAATCTCAACCCGTTTGGAGTGCATAACTGAAGGCAGTTATCTAAGGACCGGTCCTATTGGAGAGACATGTTGTATGAGGTCAAGGTTCATTCCGGACTGTAGCGCCACTCAAATATACAAAATAATATGTCCAACGGCTTAATAAAGCTCAGCGGGAAGCCGTCATTTTCGGCAGCCTTGTTAGGTCGAGTGGTTGGTAGCTTTTGCTGTAATTGCCAGTATTGACTGTTGCATTCGGCCTGACAGTGGGATATTGTTAAACATCGTTTCCATTTAACAGCCTGTGAAAGTGGTTTCTTTATGGTTTTTCATTTCTCGACAGCATTTTGTTTTCTTAGAATTACGAACATCTTTCCCTTTGGCCTTTGAATCTCAAGGTATAGAGGACTTTACGAATATGTCGGAGCAGCTCAGATAGGTTGTTTACTTTGTCCATCTTAACTGGGAATGTATACGCCATCGTTGACTCCATATTGGAAATTCTTCCGCTGACATCTGGGGGGGGATTTTTCATTGGAGAATTTTCCTCTTCATAGTTTTGGTCCACGGCTGGTATTTTATATCCCACCTACCCCGCATATCTGCAGATAATTTCTCTATCCGCCACCCGAGGACAAGTTAGATGGGAGACTAACACCCCACACGGATAGACTTGCTTTTCAAGTGTTAAATTAATTATTATAATTACCCACAGGATTTATTTTAGTTACCCTTATAACCGAGTATAGCTTTTCGAATGAGTGAAACTTTATCTGTCAAACAACAATGTGCCTAGCAGTACCTAATATTGATGAACTGCTTTTATGAAACGCCAAAAATAACAAACTCTGCAATTATATCTGAAATTTTGGTATTGAAAAAGCATCCAAACCTTTAGGTGTATCAAGTTATGCTTACGATTTTTTTGGATCTCTTAAAGGTATCTGCAAATGGAGCTTAGCTATTGTATGAATCAAAATTTTAAAAAAACTGAGCATTGCTGGTCACACTAGATGTGTACCACATTGTTTACCAGACCAGTTTTCAATGGAATGCTTCAACGTACGTCAATAAAACGAGTGCCAGTAAACACCAACAAAACACATAAACAATTCCACTGGTTCAGCTCCATCTCAACCACGCGCCACATTTGTCTCTACGTCCTTCGATGCTGTGCGCCTGTTAATTAGATTTGTTGCTGGCGCTTGAATCAAAACGCGAAATAAAATCCGCTCCAACAAAGAGCACAATTTAGTTGATAGTGCAAAAGAGTCCCAAGCTAAAAAGTAGCTAGGTGCTATAGAGCCAGAGTCCACAAACAAATCCCGCACCAGCCAATTCGATGTGGACTTCGATGATTCCCACCGAATTCACGGAAAACGACACAAACACCGCGCAACATTTGTCTCGTTCCGCAGCTAGGGGATCGCGTTGAAAATCCATTGCCGCAGAATTGCGCAACTTTAAAAACTTTTCCGCCAGGCTATCAGCGTTGGTAGATGGTAAATTATGGCGCCACAAGGCTGAAGACTCTCGGTGCTGGGGCTAGACTCAATGTTAATGGCTGTGGCAACTTTTTTATTACATGATAGTCGGTGTCGTAGTAGGAGCTTCAATTTGCTTGTGCAGAAGAAGCGACTCTTGGCAAAATGTGGGGAAAGGTGTGTCTGTGTTTACCAGGAGGAGAATGTTTCAACAGCTGGCAATAGAAGAGTGTGAATGGAGAGTTTTTGCTGGTGGTAAGAGATTTTTTTTCGCGAATTTCCTCCAGAAATGTGGGGAAGTTAATAAAGTCTGTTGGGCAGGCAACCATGATTGGTAGTCGGTGCATGTCTGTTGGATGGCCTTAGCAGAATGTAAACGAACGATACAGGTTTCTCCGTCCTCGGGAAGGGGATGTATATCGTACGTAAATCGAGGGGAATAATGAGATGTAGGTTCTGCTTCTGCCTATTCAACTTTTGGAGTGTTTTCTTTCTTTTTTTCTGCTGGGCGTCGGTTTTTGTATAGTAGGTGCAGCAGGTCTATTTGCTAGGGGAAAATAATAGGAACACAAAATTAATGTGAACGGCGTTTTTTTTTCAAGCTGACTTTTTGGTGTGTGAACGGTGAGATGTGTGGGTGTATAGTGGTTTTGGCTGGGATTGTAGGAGAGCGATAGGTTATGAGACTGATTAGGTTTTGCTAGCTTGTTAAGAACAAGAGTCATTGTTTGTTTACGTTTCGGAGCAATTTTTATATCGGTTTTGGTATGCATAATTAAATCAAATCAGTTATGAAATGTTTAATTAGGAGGGCACTAAAGTTTAAATTGTTCTTGAATGTGGAGTAGGCTACATCAGCTGATAGAGTGTAATCTGGTTTGATCAAATTGAAATATTCATCTTACTTATATGGCTACAGCCCTTTTTGAACCTGGAACTCAAGCTCAATGTTCACAGCTAATTGTCTCCAGTTGCGCATTTAATGTTGGTTTCTACATGTTTGCGTCACTTACGGCGAAATCGTCCAATACTGGGTCCGATGTCTGACTGGGAATCGATGATTCTGATCTCTTGCGACCTACGTCTGGCTGGGAATCGAAGACTGCGAACCGGAGTATTGGTGTCCATTCGTTCTACTTGTAATAGCCATATTGAAGGTCTAATGCGGAATTTTTGGACCAGGGACAAGTCTCTGTACAGCTCGTATAGTAGCTCTATACAAAACTGTGCTTCACACCTCATTCTCCATAGCAGTCTTGGTAGGGAATTCCACAGTCGGATTCTTACATAGTTAAGTGGCGCTACAATCTGGAATGAACTTGGGCCTCAACCATCATGCCACCCCAATTATCCCGGTCCATAACTATCTGCCTCCAGTTGCCTCTACTGCGTCCGACGTTTGTCTAGGAATCGAAGACTCTGCGAACGGTATTATTGGTGTCCATTTGTTTTTTGACCAGGGAAATGTCGCTGTACAGCTAGTATAACTATACAACTATGGTTCAATCTTCGTTTCCATAGCCAGTCAAAGCAAACGGGACCAAGATTTTTCGAAGAGTTTTTCTCTCAATTCAACTAAGGATTTCTTCATCAATTTTTGATACGTGATCCATGGTTCAGAGCAGGAGTGGGATGATCAGGGACTTTCTTAACTGCTAAATTGACTTCTTAGCCCGAAAAATTTTTTTTCTGACGAGATGATGTTGTAAGAGTTAATAGCCTAGCCGAGAAAGACAAAGTCCCGTACTACCTCAAAGTTCTATCTGTCGATGGTGGCATTCTGTCCAATTCGTCGATGTTGTGTGCCCTTTCGTGTTGACACACATACTTCGTCTTGCCCTCATTTACTCCTGAACCCACTTTTGCCGCTTCCTTTTCTATACTACCAAACGTGGCTAAGACATCAAGTTGATTGTTTCCAATGATCTCAATATCGTCGGCGAATGCTAGTAGTTGCAGCGATTTTTATAAAATTATGCCTCTGGAGTTGGCTCGGGAGTTTTGCACAATCCTCTCAAGAATCAAATTGAAGAAGTCACATGAGAGCGCATCGCCTTGCCTAAATTCTTTTTTGGTATCGAATGTGTCGGTGAGGTCGTATCCGACCCTGATGCAGGAGCGAGAATTCTCCATCGTTATCCTACACAAACGGATGAGTTTGGGCGGTATACCAAAACTAGAATACGTATACGGCTTTGAAATCGTTGAATATTATGTTGTGGGTATCGATTTGGAGTTTTTGCGTTTTTACCAGGATCTGCCGAAGTGTGAAAATTTTATCGGTTGTGGACTTTCCTGGCCTAAAACCACACTGATAGGGCCTATCAGGTTGTTGGTAAACGGTTTCAGGCGTTCACATATAACAGCAGATAGGATCTTGTAGGCGATGTTGAGGAGACTTAGACTCTGTAGTTGGCGCAGCCTAGAGGGTCTCCTTTTTTATGGATCGGGCAAAAGATGCTTAGGTTCCTATAGAGCTCCATGGCAGCTATCGTTTTCAACTGCAGCTTAGCCTTTAAGGGCTCGTTCTTGGCTGCGAGCATCTGTCACCATTCTTTATCAAACCATGGGTTTCTTCGTGGTGGGCGCGAGAAACCTAACACATAAGTTGCGGCTGATCTAATGGCTTGTTGGCATCGTTGCTATTGTTCTTCGACGATCGATGTGTGGTGTGGTATTTCTCATAGAGCCACTTAAGATGTTAAAATAAACGTACTACAGGTGCTTTTTTAAACCCATTAAACGAGCCATACTCGTATTTTCTGGTTTTCCTAGACTAAGGCAACTTTTGTAAATATTTGGCAATTACATTCTAAAAAAGAGTAAGAAGCTGTTTTACCACATTATTTTTTATTTTGACTCATAAAGGAGGATTTGACACTTTATCAAGTCCTCCTTCAGCAAAAAGGTCAAATCTTCCTTTTTGGTTACTTTTAGGACTTATATCTACAACAAAAACCTTTGTAATGGTGCTCAGGATAAGTTATTGTTTGTTCATGTTTTTAAGCGAATGAAGGTCCATTGCATTGCACTTTCAATGTCAAAAAAATTTGATCGGTTGTGTAAAAAATTATTACAGTTGGATTGCTTACCATAAAAGTAAGATGGAATTTGCACAAAAATAAAAAAAACGTCCGGTTTTCTTATCTACTAGATCACAGTGATTATTATACCAATCTTTACCGCATATATTATAAAATATTTATGTCCTAATGATAACCCAACAATTTAAACCGAAATATTGTCCCTGGTATAATAGCCAGATAAAATCTTTAATACAAGAAAGAGAATGTTTTTTTTCAATATACAAAAGGAACGCATCAGAATACTACAGAAGACAGTACAATGTCTCTCGAAATAAAGTAACGACTTTAAAACGTCCTTCTCAACTTAACTCGAAAGAACTATGGAGGAACAATAAAGACCCTGATGTACTGGTAAAAAATATGGTTTCGGAGTGTTTAATTAGTCCCAAAAAATTGGTCTCTTGCCTTATTCCGCAACCTGTTAGCCGCTGCTTGCTCGAATTCAGTCCATCTCTCAATGATATTATTGAGTTGTTCTCCTTTCAGTGCGTTGATTGCAATGAAGTCATCAATTCGATTAGGTCGGTTAAATCAAGTGCTAATGGTTCCGACGGTATATCACCAAAATTTGTTAAAATTATTTTACCTATTGTTCTTAGGCCGATAGTGCATATCATAAATGCGTGTATATACACTGCCCGACAACCGATTAGCACACTCTCACACCTAACAGTTTAGAAGCAATTAACTCAGACCTCTGAATGTGTTTCAGCCTCATTTTTTGTTTCCTTCATTCTTCATCATTTTTACTCATTCCAAGAATAACTATGAGTTCTGGAAGTGTACCGTTATTTTGTTCTGCTATTTTCTTTGCAGTTAGGCACAAATGCATGCATTTTTTTTGCGACAGCCGATTAGCACATTTTCGCTTTAGTGTCATTTGTGCGTGTCATTTGTCGTATTTGGCTGATTAAAATTATTATTTATTTATTGTGACCAGTTATCAATTAAATAAAGTAATAATGGGAAAAGCAAAATCGTTGGATGAGTCGGAAAAAGCCAAAATAAAGGCTTACAGGGAGTGCGGTCTATCAATTCTTCAAATTTCGAAAAATATTAAACGCAGCCGCAAAGTTATTACCTCATATTTAAGCAATGAGGAGACCTATGGGAAAAAAATGAAAGGTCGGCCCTCCTCAGTAATTACAGCCGCTGACAAACGAATTATTTTAAGGCACGCATCTAATTCTCACGACTCGGCCGCCAAAATAAAAGAAAAAACGGGTGTGAAAGGGTGCGTTCGGACTGTACAAAGAGTTATTTCGAAGGCTGAACATATAAAACGTCTGAAATTAAAAAAAAAACCACCTCTAAACCAACTTCGAAAAATGCAACGACTCGATTTCTGTCGATCGAATATGACCTGGACCAAGGAGTGGGAGCGTGTAGTGTTTTCGGATGAAAAAAAGTTCAATTTGGAGGGTCCTGATGGCTATGCTTACTACTTTCATGATCTCAGAAAGGAAGAGCACACTTTAGATCGATTGCACAGCCGTGCCGGTGGTGTTATGGTCTGGGGAGCTGTTACATACTATGGTACCATAGAGCTGCAATTTTTAAGTAGTCGAATGAATGCCACTGCGTACAATGATGTACTAAAAACGGCTTTCCCTGCAATCAAGGATATTTTTGGATCCTTGAAATGGAAGTTCCAGCAGGATAACGCACCTATCCACACGGCGAGGATTGTAAAGTCCTGGATTGAGAGCCAAAAAGTGGAATTGCTAACTTGGCCGCCATACTCGCCCGACCTGAATATTATAGAAAATGTTTGGGGATGGTTAGCACGCAAGGTGTACGAGTCCGGCAGGCAATATTCAACCGAAGCTGAACTAATTGACGGCATAAAAAGCTCCTGGGAGGCTATTTCACTGAACTATTTAACAAAATTATATGAATCCTTACCCAACCGGATGTACGAAGTCATTCTTAATCGTGGAGGCTCAACACATTACTAATTCTTCTAAAAATAAGCTCGAGAATATTGAAATTAATGTTGAAAAATAAATTGAAATTTATTGAAATAAATTGAATTTCTTACGTGTCCATTTTCTTTTCTTATTCTTTATTTTTAAGTGACTGTGCTAATCAAATGTCGCAAAAATAAAAGTTAATTTTGTATGTTAAGTTTGTTTAAACTCATTTAAAATGTTATTAATAAAGGTTATATCCCAGATATAATTTATTCTTCTTTATAATTTTATATTCTTTTATTGACAAAAAAATTCATCTTAAAAGCATTATTCGTTTTCCTGATATTAAGCTCCAAAGACGCGGTGCATAGGGTGTGCTAATCGGTTGTCGGGCAGTGTATAGCTGTACGTACCCTGAACAGTGGAAATTCTGCTAATGTTATACCTATACCAAAAAAAGCAAATCCAATGGTCCCATCTGATTTTAGGCCAATAAGTACATGACCCTTTTTGTCAAAGGTTTTTGATAAAAATATGTATAGGCAAATTCAAGACCACATAAATTCAAACAACCTGCAGTCTGGATTAAGGAGTAAACATAGCTGTAAGTTTGCTGTTATAAAAGTCACTGCAGATTTACGCCAGGTAATTGATTCTGACAAAATTGGTCTTATGGCGCTCTTAGACTTCTCGAAAGCGTTTGATTGCATTGACCATTCTATCCTACTTGCGAAGTTAAAACATAATTTTGATTTCTCTAACACTTCTCTTCGCCTTATGAGTAATTACTTAAGAAACAGGACACAGACAATTAAAACTGATAGCGCAACTTCTGGACCATTTATCGTCAATTCGGGTGTACCACAGGGTGCCATACTAGGGCCTCTATTCTTTTCGATATTTATAAATGATATCACTGAAATCATTAAAAATTGAAATGTGATGATGTATGCTGATGACGTCTTGATTTATTTGTCTCGACGTATTGGCTATATGGATGATTTGGTTTCAAGAGTAAATAACGGGTGATCCAAGTAGAGATACTTTTTTCAATAGCCCTTTTTTGACAGATCACGTGTGAGTCGTGTCATGCTGTCATGTTATTTTTGTTTAGTATTGTTTGGCATTTCATAATGGAAAGACTTACGCGTGAACAAATCGGCCTACTGAGCGTACTATTCGCAACACCATCACCCATTTTGAGACCCAGCATTCATTATTGGATAATATTCGACCGAATAGACCACGTCCAGCACGCTTTGAAGAAAATATAGCGGCCGTAGAGAGTCGATTCGGCGCCGTTCGCAGCAACTCGGACTGACGTATGGAACGACTTGGCGCATTTAACGTCAAGATCTTAAATTGAAAGCGTACAAAATATAGCTTGTGCAACAACTGAAGCCCCTCGACCTTCCCAAGCGACATCGCTTCGCTCTATGGGCTCTTGAAAAGTTCCAAGAAGATCCGACGTTTTCGAGGCAAATTTTGTTGAGCGATGAGGCCCATTTCTGGCTCAATGGGTATGTAAACAAACAAAATTGCCGCATTTGGGACGAAGAGCAACCTGAAGAGATTGAAGAACTGCCACTTCATCCAGAAAAAACAACGGTTTGGTGTGGTTTGTGGGCCGGTGGAATCATCGGTCCATATTTCTTTAAAAATTATGCCGGTGCGAACGTAACCGTCAATTGCGACCGTTATCGTGCCATGATAAGCCTGAAATTGAAGCTCGTGATCTCGGCGACATTTGGTTTCAGCAAGACGGCGCCACTTCCCACACATCGCATCAATCAATGGACTTATTGAGAGAACATTTCGGTGAGCACATAATTTCACGCTTTGGGCCGGTCGTTTGGCCACCAAGATCGTGTGATATCACACCGTTAGACTTTTTCCTGTGGGGATATGTAAAGTCAAAAGCTTATGCCGACAAACCCGCTTCGATTCAGGCCTTGGAGGAAAACATCACGCGTGTCATTCGCCAGTTACCAGTCGAAATGCTCGAACGAGTGATCGAAAATTGGACTCAACGGATGGACCATCTGCGACGTAGCAACGGCCAACATTTGATAGACAAAATCTTCAAAAAATAAATGCCAAAGAATGTTCTTTCAAATGATAATAAACATTCTCCATTAAATTTGAATTTTCTGTGTTTTTTTCTTTAAAAAAGTAGGGAACCTCGAAGTTGATCACCCTTTAGTGATTTAGATAAAATATGCATTGGTGCATTTTAAATAAACTCAAACTTAATCCTTACAAGGCTGAAGTTATGGTGTGCTATAGAAGTGGCATTGGGCACCTAGGAATTCTTTCCATTTTGCTAAATGGGAACGTAATCTAATATGTTTATAAGGTAAATTACTTGGGATTTACAATGAACTCAACTTTGAGTTGCTGCGATGCTATTTCCGAAACAATAAGAAAAATATATTTTGTACTTCTTAGTCTGAGGTATTCTTCGTCGTTACTGTTACCTTCCTTGAAAATGCGTTAAGTAAAAAGTCTTATCATGCCTTTCTTTACATTTAATTGTTGCGTATATCCTTGTGTTGATCATTAGTGCACTCGAAAATTAAATGAAGCTTTCAACGACTGAATACGATTCATCTATAATTAGCCAAGATATATAATCGTTTCAAATTTGGAAGCTTACCTTTTGGGGATTTGCTACAATAAATATTGCGAACTTCGACTATTACTAAAACTGCATTCCGTAATCCATAATCATTGTCCTGCGTACTAGACTGAAATGCTTTATTTCGCTCAGTCAAGTAGAGATTTGAGAATAATACAACCACGATTCACACACATTGTTGCAGAGCGATCCTTTTTTGTAACTGCAATTCGGCTGTGGAATAGACTGAGACTCCCAGCTGAACTGCAGAGGATCAGGTCACCAGCCATCTTTCAGAAGAGGCTATTCACCTATTAATTGCTTGGTTAGATTTTAAATATATCTTTACTTTTTTGAAATACATAAAATAAGTTAAAAATTTTCTTTTTAATGCTTATGGGCATGCCTTCATTAGTCATTATATTTAGATATTTACTCTTAAGATACAATATCTTGCAGTATCATGTAATTTACCTTAAAATAAAGAAATCAATAATAATAATAATAAAAATAATAATAATTCGTTTTCTCTTCATTTAAAGTGTCTAGTTTTTCAGAAAAGTGCTGATGTCGACCTTACCCTTTTTAACACCCGGTATGTGACTATACCGAAATATGTATACGATACATTTCGGTATATTTTATTTCAAATGTTCGCTTAGAGGTAAATAAGATAAAAATGTAAATATGTACCTAGACAACGCGACAAAAAGATTGCACATTTCAATAATTGGTGTTTATATTTATACCAAATATATTTTTTATTTTATTTTTTCTCAAGTTTTACGCATTTAGGTATGCCATGATAAAATACTATGGAGAAAATACCGAAACGAAAACAACTTTTTTATATATAACGCAAAGTCACTTGTATTGGTAAGACAAAAATATAACACATTTTCTCAAAATATAAGAAATTAGTATAGAAAAGTTTTAGTGAACTTTTAATAATGAGTTGATCCTCCTTGATTTTTAAAACTTCCGTCATACGACTTGTCACAAAGGGTGACAACAATAATGTAGGTGATGGGGGTCTATATGCGCGAATAGGGATATCGTCGGTAGAGCCAAAGATTTTCTACCATATGTTGTCATCATCACAATATTTATGAACGAGTAGATATCACAAAAGTCAAATTGGCAATTTTGTCTATTTTCAGTTCTTCTCAGTTCAATTCTTTTTGTACCGAATTCCGGTCCATATCATTAAACTCCCCTTCTATGTTGACGACGGCTAAAGATTTTCGGTTCTTTGTGCAAATCATGATAGTAATATGACCAGCCTTCTGGATCATCCAAATTACATTTTTTTCCGTTCGTAAAGATAACCTGGCGCCATCTTTTTCTCCATTTAACGTCCAGTCATCAAAATTACAGTTTTTTTCGTTTGTAAAGATAACCTGGCGACATCTTTTTCTCCATTTGACGTCCATGATACTTCACTCTTTCTTCTCAATGATGTTTTTTGGAAGTTGTGGATTCCTCTGTAGTTGTTTTGCGTTAATAATTTAAGGTTTTTTTTTAAATCCTCTGCCTGCAGGTTACGAAAATTATAGTTTTAACGCCTGCTTCTTCAGCAATTTGTACAGCCGTAATGTCGGAATTAGATGGCGTACGAAAAATGGCTCGCTTTTGTCTTTGCGTTAGAGATCTTGGTCGTTCACTGTGAGCTCTGTCATAATTCTCGGGATCATTGAATAATCATTGTTACTTTTCGACTTAAGACCAACTTGAATTTCGTTACTGTTAAGACGTTTCCCTTTACCCATTTTCAATTAAAAAATATTGTTGTGGACAGTCACCATTCGGTGCCAAAATCCACCTAAACATAAAATATAATTACACCACAGCAGCCCAAATAACCTCAAACACAAACACTTGCCTGCTCACATTGTTGTTTGTTACAAGGGATGGGAATTCGCCGACGGCGGAACGGCAGAGCAGGTGACAACAAAAGTATTCGCCGCAGGTAGACTGATGAATTTATTCCGAAAACTGTCAAACGACCAGCTGATAACCACGACAATAAATGAGTAGCCGAATTTTCAGCGGACGCATCCAGGGAAAAGGGGAGTTAGGCAGACGTGTTGTTGGTGGAATTTCGTAAACGGAATTCAGGTTACATATCTATGGTGGGAACAATTTTTACACCAAATATAGACGTATGGCACATCGTTGAAGAGGAAATTACACCAGGAGTACGGAAAAAATGCTTGCTTTGCCGAAATGTGAGCCTGGTAGAAAATACCAGCATAGCGAGTGTGTGACATTTGGAAAAGACGTCAAAACCGTTTCAGAGATGTCAATGGAGGCTGGAAGACCCTTGGAAAGGCAGGGAGGACTATAAAAAAGCCGACCAAACAACGACCGAGTCTATTCGGAATTCCACCAGCTATCCCATAGTCGTAAAATTAATTAAAATCTAGAATAAAATCAAATCCTCTCGGGAACCATAATTTGTAAAAGCGATCTTTGTTTTTCTTTCTGCTCCAATCTAGGCTCTGTTTGGCTCCCGCAGCTGAAAAACACAACAATATAAATTAGTTTCTAAAAGCACGAACAGATAATTTCCTTACAAAAAAATAAAAAAGAACCGCTCTTACGATGGCTCAAAGTAAATTGAATGCAAATTCATTGTACTATGCTATCATTTTGTCGCATCACATATTTGCTTCTTTTTTTTATTAGGATAACGGTGAATCTCTTTGAGTGTTTTCAACCCTGTAAACTCAAAGAAATACCTTCAACAACTACTCAATACTGTTAACTAAGCGCCCAGTTAAAGCTATCATTGAAAACCATCATCGGAAATTTTCTTTTACTTCTTGTGGCTTTTTTTTATAAATTCAATCTTTGGCAAGTTGGTGTCAAAACAAAGCTTATAAATTTAATGAAATGATTATCCAAAAATATCTTTATTTCTATTTATAGTTTTCGCAGGAAATCACTTCGTATTTTTCACTGATCAATATTTATTTTAGGGAAGTTATGATTGCCATTCCACTGAACTGAAACGGAATTTTCCAATAATTCCTATAACAATCTATGGAGGTAAAATTCCAGTTCCATCATGGTTTGTGTTCCAATGAAGTCGTTCAATGAAAGCTATAACTGGGCCCTAAAAGAAACGAGTGGTGGGTGCACGACTGGGTCGTACGCAACTTTCTCTTTCACAGCGTGTTAATTTGACGTTTTTAACAATTTGGGCAAAATACACAATAATATTTATTTTGATTAATGATGCTAAAAATGATATAAATGATGTCGAAATGTGATTATATGAACGTTTATTGCGTCATTGAAAGTAATCGGTGTCCATGTGAATAAAAATGATTTTCCGTTTTCGGCCAAAATTGAAAATTTCGTTTAGAGATAATTAGGCCAAAACCAATTACGTGTAACTTATGAAAACTGTAATTGTAGTAAACAAATTAAATTTCATTCAATTTGGCCAAATAGTTTGCGAGGAATTGACAATTTTCTTTATATGGCCTATATGAAAAAATCCGTTATATAGATTTTCTCGAAAAAACTGGATATGCAGTTTTATTGGAACTGATATGTGCACAGTATATATAAAGTTTGATCAAAATCGTTAGAGCCGTTTTCGAGAAAATTGAGGTTATGTATGATTTTCATATGGCAGGTACCGGATAAAAGTGGCTAAAAGCAAACAAAAAAAAAATGGCCTAGAATTATGACCAAATTAACGCTGGATACGAAGTTTGAAGAAAATCGGTCAAGTCGTTTACTAGGTGTTTTGTTTAATACGATGTCAGGGCCCTCATCAAGTATTACTGAAAAACTATTGGATTTCAGTTTTTCAACAAGTTCTTCCGTCTTATGTCTGGCCAAAACATTTTTATGATGCTGGTACAGTTTTTCCTTCCCAGCTTTAAAACTGTACAATTTTTGAATCCCGGACTATGTCCTTAAGAAGCGGAAGTAAGTGTTCCACAGTTTGAAGAGCGACGCATTGTTCTCTGCGAAATGCATACTCAATTGCACTTCGAAATTGTGTACTTTAAGGTCAATACTCTAAACTGTCTGTTTTAGTTTGAAAACTTTACTGACGGGCTTTGAAGTTTTATGAAGGAAACATTTTTTTCGGCAAATTAGAATATTGTCACAAGTTTCGCACAAATCATCTTTCAATTTGGTCAACCATACCTTAAAACAATCTACTTCCAACCAATCGTCGTTGAATTTTGGTTTGCGATGCTTTTACTTAGGATATGCATCTGCCTTACTGTCGGAAGAATTTGACCCTAACGAGGAGCTCGTTTCGGTTCTTAAAAGCTATGCAAGTGAAATCAAAACCAATATTTTGTAATGTCTAGCTTTACCCAATTTTTAAAAAAGTCAAACTCAAAAAGGTATTATGAGAATATTTTGGATTATTTAATTTTTTTAATTGCAACAACAATGGGAACACAACATATTAACTGCAAATAATATCTTAAACACGAATAGAGTCGAACCACTTAAAAGAAAATTAAATTTGATTTGGATAGAAATGTGAGAACATTCTTCGACTACATAGGTACTTGGTACTTGGTTATGGTAAGCAAATCATTAAGAAGGAAATACAATGAGATAATGGTAAGATGATATAAAGGCACTCATTGAATTGACATCAATAAAGTAAAGCTATGAAATTCAAAAAGTATTATCAATAAAACCTAATAGTACCTACTTTTTCGACAATCTTAAAAATCTGTAGTTTTTCACTACGTCCTTCAATTTGGCTTTATTAGAAGGATAATTTTGTTCCAATATTGTTTAAATATAATTTCGGGCATGTGGCCACCGCTGCTGTTTCGAATAAAGCCAAGTTTAGAGGTCCAATTTTCAACCACTTTTTCGAGCATTTTGGGCCGTATGTCGTCAATAACGCCACGAATGTTGGCTTCCCAGTCCCCTAATGTTTGTGGTTTGTTGGCGCAGGCGAGCGAATTCAGATATCGCAGAAGAAGATAATCCAATGGTGTTAAATCCCACGATCTTGGTGGCCAATTGACAGGTCCGTTCCGCGAAATTATGCGCTCATCGAATGTTTTCTTTAATAAATCGATTGTGACGTGCGCTGTGTGGCATGTAGCGCCGTCTTGTTGGAACCACATCTCATCGACATTCATGCAATCCAATTCGGGAACAAAATAATCGGTTATCATGAATCTATACCGGTCTCCATTAACGGTAACTGCCTCTCCAGGATCATTTCGGAAGAAGTATAGCCCAATGACTCCACCAGCCCTTAGAGCACGGTGTAGTGGTAATGTGTTCGTCTGTTGAGTGGAAGGTTGCGCGTTCAATCCCAACCAAAATCCATTTCACTTTTATTTAAAAGAAATAAAAAGGTCGGTGTAATACCTAAAAGTATGCACACCATCTTGAATTTCTTCAAATTTAACGAACACAAGAAAAAGTGACTCCCCGAAGCGAGTTCGGAGTTCGGACACCACCCATGGAGTTTAAGTCTCCACTACATCCAAAATCTTTCCTATCCTCTCTTTCTTCCCCTTCTCTAACGCTCGTACTATGCTAACATATAAAGGGTATTCATAACCCCTTGAGTACGTGTAAATTATAAAAAAAAAACAGTCAGTTTTTGTGGATGTAATGGCGTCCCAAGGGTCTCATGTGAATTATCTTCACTACAAATGCGGCAATTTTGCTTGCCATTCAACCAAACATGAGCCTTATCACTGAACAAAATTTTGCGTTTTTTCATGTGGATTATCTGCGGCAATTTTGTTTGTTGACGTAGCCATTCAACCAAAAATGAGCCTTATCACTGAACAAAATTTTGCGATGAAAATCCGCATCGAGGTTAATCTCATTTTCGGCCTCTACACCAAAATCAAGAAGCATTGCATGGTCTCGCGGCTTTAACCCCTGCACGAGCTGGATCTTGTAAGGTCGTTAGCCAAGATCTTTGCTCAAAATTTTGTTGATGGACAATGCTCCAATTGCTTTGAATTGTATCAAATCGATTCATTCGGGTCCTTTTCAACACTTTGCTCAGCAGCGGCAATTGTTTCTTCGGTGCGCACTGTTCGACGTCTCTATGGATGCGTTTTATCACATAGAGTAAGCGTAGTGCGAAAACGATAAATGGGTAACCGAATTAATTGCTCCCATGGAAGATTATGTCGACCATAAAATGGACGGAGCTTGCGGTAAACTACGCCAACTGAATTATGATTGTCAACCTGTTCACGATGAAATGGCAAACCAAACTGAACATAAATGACATTAGAGTTGCCCGATTTAACCACAAAAAATCGGTTTTATCTGTACTTGAAAAACCAACATAAAAAAAAACACCCGTTATGAATGTGCTATATTTTTGTTGCGATGTGTACTTTATGAAAAGGTGTCTGTGTCAAGTGAAATTTTCACATCCTTTTCAACGCCACAAAATTTTACATCGCAATCCCAAACGTAAATGGTAAACAAAAGTATCTTTGGTTTGCGATTGAAGCTGTTCTTTCAAGTTATGCATTCCTATTCAAAAAACTCACATATTTAAAACACCATACAATCAATCGCGTGTGCTTACATCCCTATAATATACAATAGTGAAGTACCTACACTTTAACCGAATCTCTCCCCTCACAGATACTTTTTCCATGTGAAGAACTTATAACCACGCATACTATACTCTCAGGTAGGTATATATCATTTAATTATTCCAGTTTGCAAGAATGTGTTTGCGGGAGGGGAATTTATAAACCTGGGATAATAATATGCTCTCCACACATTGTAAATTATATTTATAGATATATGTATCTATCTGTACATTCCCTCTTAAAAAATAACAATCCAAATAACATTCTCTGGCTTTTGCTTAAAATTCATACCTATGTGAATTTTATCTTGGAACTGAAAATATTTTAATCCGCAGCTTAGATAAAACATATCTCGACATTGGTATTGGTTAACATTAGCGTTAAATCGGGATGGGAGCACGGGACACACGACTGCGACTCTTATGAATTATTGGCGGACTTGCCCGCATTTATACACGTATGACGTAACACACATGAACGACTATAAAACAAAAACATAGAAAACTAGAAACAAGATGTGTGTTCAGTGTTCACTGTTCATACGTCACTTGCGGTAGTAGTAAACATTCTACTAGTGTAGTGCTATACCTAATGACACCATGACAGCACTTGGTGGTATTAACAATAAACAGACAGAGTAGGAACAGAACAAGACCTTTGGTGTTGGGAAACACCGTAAAGGCGTCGTCGTGGTGCTAGTTAGTCATCGCACTGGTATTATCACTAGGTGCAGTGATGTTTGTATGAATCAACAACACACGTGCGAGATAGCTGGAGATGTGTTGTGTGGTGTGGGGTGCACCACCGCTTGTGCTATTGTCGGCTAGTGTCATCATTTATTGCTCTACAGTGGTTGGTTCGAATGTCAAAAAGTTAATGGACGATGGCTATTATTGAGCGGATAATAAAAAGCCTACTTAGGTTCAATTTCATTCAACTTACAAGTGCACTTCACCACTGCAGTGGTTAGGTTGGGTTACCAGGTCGGTCTCCACGGGGCTTATTTCCTTTTCGAAATTGAAATAAGCCCTGACACCCCCAACTAACAATTTCGCTTCGATAAAGCATTATTGAAGCTATTTCCTCTCCAGCAATATTAGCTGTATAAAGTCTTATGGAAAAACGTTTCGCGCACTCGATGTAACTCTATTAGATTTCCTTACCGAAACTCACAAAGAACAAAAAAAAATTCAGTTGGTGTATTTATTTTACATATTGTTGTACCCTCCATATTTGTTTATTTAATTGGTTATATTAATGATTATTTACAACAATTTTAATGTGAACAGTGTTATATATGATTATGATATATTTAATCTAAGCAAATGAAGTTCTTACTGGGATTCGAACTCGGATGTCTTTGTCGACGTCAGTCCACCACGCCACCCACTGGGCCTCTGCAACATGCAAGGGTAGCATCAGTAACAAACTACTTGAAACGTGTTCTGTAAAACCATAGAAAGACGAAGAAACGTGCCGTCAGATTCTATCATTTGTTCAGTACACCGTCAGATTTTAGAGTTACATATCATTTTTAGCAATCAATAAAATGCGACGATACTAAGAAATGGGTGTCTGAGATTTTTAAGGAAATGAAATTAAAGTTCATGGCAAAAACAACAATAGTAGTCACAGCTGATATAAGCCTTAAGTCACAAGCTCTATACATATTGTGCTTCTATATTACTTCGGCAAAAGCTCTACCAAAACCACTTTTCAAGTGTCACATGCACACACATCCCCAGAAACTTTATAGAAATCTTATATTAATTAATCTTATATAAAAAGTGTGCATTTACCTAAAAGAGTTATTATACAAGCTTAACTCCTATGCACAAGTACAAAAAAGCTTAATAGAAGAAATTGCTTGAAAATGGAAATTTATGCCTTATAGAAGAAAAATTGTTATTTGGGACCATAAAGCATGAACACTATTGGCTTTTGTTACCATTTGAATTGGCATTTTATTCAAGTTTGGGTGTATGAAAAATTTGAATTTTTTTTTTTGCGTGGGCTGGTGGAAATCTCGAAAGACACGATGAGCAGGTGCCCAAAGTAGTGTGAGACTTTTACCAACCAAACAAAAACCTTTTTGTATTTTTATTGCAACTGAGTATGCGACTTATCTAGCAATTTTTTTTCTCATGCGAAATTAATGTTTGGCAGGTAACTTTCCGTTGAGAATTTCTGCTTTTTCCGCAATTTATAACGCGGTTTGTTACTATCGGGCCAAATCTAAGGGCTTAATTTTTTGAAGACGCCGCAATAAATTTGTTTCGTCAAGAATTTGGAGGACCGTTGTGTTAACGTGTCCCAATAAACGTTTTTTATGTTTGCATGCAAAATTTTTCGTTTCATCTTTAACCGCGGGAAAACCGAGATCTCTGCGTAGATCTTCATTCTTTATATACCACGGCGCGTTGACGAATGATCTTAACATTTTGTTTTCAATAGTTTGTAAAATATTTAGATTTGTTTCACTGGTACAACCCCATAGTTGGATGCCATATGTCCGAACCGGCTTAGCACTCGCTTGTATAATAGCAGCTTGTTATCAAGGTTAAGCTTCGAATATTGTCCGAGTAACCAGTTCAGTTGCCTGTATTTATTTTTTAGTTCTTCGGATTTCTTTTTTACATGCGACTTCCATTTTAATTTTGCATCGAGTGTCATTCCGAGATATTGAGAAATACTGGCAAATTGTTTGTCCGTTTAAACGAAAAATCTACATGAATCGATTAAGTGCAATCCGCCAGGACTTTGTCCATTCATTAACCTCGTTAAGAGCATTTTGTAATTTCACATTTCTTTCCTCAATTGTTGTGCCAATTGCTAGTACAGATATATCGTCAGCAAACGTGGCAATTATTGTATCGTTTGTTTGTGGGATGTCACGTGCAAATAGGAGAAATAGGAGTGGTCCAAGGACGCTTCCTTGGGGTAATCCTACCAATATTTCTTTAAAATCCGAAAATTCGTTTCCAAGTTTCACAAGGAATAATTTTTATAATAATTTTGCAGGCAGAACTTGTCTAAGCTTGCATTGAAAGCCTCTATAACAAATTTTGTCAAAAGCTTGCGACACGTCAAGAAATACGTCTGAGCGAATTTTCTTTTTTTCGAAAGCTTTCTCATCGAAATCTTTACATCAGTAATTCGATGAACTTGGTCCACAGTCGAATGTTTACTTCAAAACCCAAATTGATGGTTAGGTAAAAATCGTTTCTGATCGATTGTGGGGTGCAAGCGGCCGATTATTATCTTATCAAAAACTTTTAAAATTTTTGGTAGCAGTGAAATAGGCTGGTATGATTTTATTTCATTAGGCGATTTTCCTGGTTTTAGAACCATAATCACTTTTGCGACTTTGCACTGTCTTGGTATGTACACTAATCTAATTGCCGCATTTATAATGAAGAGAAGCATTAACTAATGCTTTCCGAGGAAACATTTTGAGAAGTTCTGCCTTCAGGTCACAAACCGGAGCTTTTTTAGGCTTTAGTTTCTGTATTTCCCGTCTAAGCTCGGCAAAACTCGCATGTCTTACTATATTTCTATCGGTTGTAGTCTCGAATACATATACGTTTTCATGTTGCGCTGGACCATCATATGGCTTCAATGTTTCCTCGAGATGTGCTTCAAAAACTTCTCCTTTTTGCTTATTTGTTTTTGTCCAAGCGTCTTGATTTTTTTTAATTCATCTTAAAACTAACTTACATGCTAGATAAAAATTCATGAAAAACTAACCTACTTATCAACTACCTAACTAACTTACTGTGGGCGCCCTCCCTGAATTAAACGATAGCAACTTAATTGTAATACCCTCCGGCCGGTTATCTAATATGTAAATCTAAAACTAATTTAATATTTACCAAGGAACCATTAAACAAAAACTTGGTTTCTTATCTTGGTTTCTTTTGTTCTTATCGACTAACTAAATCTACTTACAAACTAATTAAAACCCTACAAATAATTTAAGAACTAGAACAACAACAGCAAGCGTTTTCTAATTTTTTTTGTATTTTTTTGTATTTTTTTTTTGTGCCACCATGACTATTTACCACCTAAACCTTAAAACTTAAAACTATTTTAGTCGGCCATACAATTACAATTGAAAGTCAACTATCTTTAACTAATTTAATCCCTCCGACGGTCCCAATCGGACACACTCCTGCTGAACCGCAGGCGCTCTCCTCCGCCTTGAAAGACGACGACGTGGGTGGCTGCGGTGTAGTGGTAATGTGTTCGTCTGTTGAGTGGAAGGTTGCGCGTTCAATCCCAGCCAAAATCCATTTCACTTTTATTTAAAAGAAATTAAAAGGTCGGTGTAATACCTAAAAGTATGCACACCATCTTGAATTTCTTCAAATTTAACGAACACAAGAAAAATTGACTCTCCGAAGCTAGTTCGGACACCACCCTTGGAGTTTAAGTCTCCACTACATCCAAAATCTTTCCTATCCTCTCTTTCTATGGTAACATATAAAGGGTATTCATAACCCCTTGAGAACGTGTAAATTAAAAAAAAAAAAACGCGGTCATATAGGAGTCGCCCGTCGATAGTGCGTCGGAAAACTTGGTAGATAAGCGGAACCGCCGATCTGTCCTGAATCAGCTCTCGAATATCCAAATATAGGAACGCTTCAAGCGGAATAACGCCGCTTAAATGCACAAAATATTCGTCATTGGGTTAGAATGCCTCGAGGGTGAGACTATTGCTCAAGGCCATCGCTCTGCCGCGTGAAACCGAATGAATTTCACCTGAAAATTGTCCGTTCTGTTTATTTTGGCCCCGTTGTATAGGACCTTACATACTTAAGTGGCGCTTCAGTCCGCAATGAACCTGGTCCTCAAACAACATTCCTCTCCAATTAGCCCAGTCCTTAGCAAACTGCCTTCAGTTGCGCACTCCAAGTTGGTTGAAGGTTGGTTTCTACTTGTGCCATGTCCATTCTTTCTACATGTCCTAGCCATCTTAAACGTCCAATGAGGGGTTTTTTGACCAAGGCCATGTCGCTGTACAGCTCGTATAGTTCTTGGTTGAATCTTCTTCTCCATAGCCCGTCAACGCAAACAGGACCAAAGATTTTTCGAAAAATGTTGCTCTCAAATCGATCAAGGATTTCTTCATCCGCTTTTGAGACGTTCCATGTTTCAGCGCCGTAGAGCAGGACTGGGATGATCAGGGTCTTATATAGGATCTCCTTAGTAGTTCGAGTTAGGGCTTTACTACTACATCGCCTTCTAAGCCTTAAGAAACAGCGGTTGGCAAGAGTAATTCTTCGATTAATTTCTGACAAGATGTTGTTGTCAGAGTTAATTGCGGAACCGAGATAGATAAAGTCCCGTACTACCTCAAAGTTATATCTGTCAATGGTGACGTTCTGTCCAATTCGTCGATGTTGTGTGTCCTTTCGTGTTGACAGCATATACTTCGTCTTGCCCTCATTTACTGCTAAGCCCATTTTTGCCCCTTCCTTCTCTATACTTGCAAACGTGGCTATGACATCGTGTTGGGTCCTACCAATGATGCCAATATCGCCGGCGTATGCTAGTAGTTCTACAGATTTTTGGAAAATTCTGCCTCTGGTGTTGGTTCGTGAGTTTTGCACAATCCTCTCAAGAATCAGATTGAAGAAGTCACATGACAGCGCATCGCCTTGCCTAAATCCTTTTTTGGTATCGAAAGTGTCGGTGAGGTCGTTCCGACCCTGATGAAGCAGCGAGAATTCTCTATCGTCATCCTACACAAACAGACGAGTTTGAGCGGTATACCCAAACTAGACATGGCTCTGTATAGTTCTTCTCTATAAATGATGAATAGGTAGGTGGTGGGTATCGATTGGGATTTCTTGGGTATTTTCCAGGATCTGCCGGAGATTTGACCGGTTGTGGACTTTCCTGGCCTAAAACCACACTGATAAGGGCCGATCAGGTAGATGGTAAACGGTTTCTGGCGTTCACATATGACGGCAGATAGGATCTTGTAGGCGATGTTGAGGAGACTTATGCCTCTGTAGATGGCGCAGTTAAGAGGGTCTCCTTTTTTGTGGATCGGGAAACGATGCAGAGGTTCCATTCTTCAGGCATACTTTCTTCCGACCAGATTCGACTAATGAGTTGGTGGATCTCACTTACCAAGTCATCTCAGCCTGCTTTATAAAGCTCGGCGGGAAGGCCGTCATTTCCGGCTGCCTTATTAAGCTTCAGTTTAGGTATTGCTATCCTCACTTCACTCAGATCGTGTGGTTGGCAGTTTTCGCTGTCGTTCCCAATATTGAATTGTTCGTTCTGCCTGACAGCGGAATGTTGTTCGTCATCGCCGTTTAACAGTCTGCAGAAGTGGTTCTTCCATATCCTTAGCATTGACTGTATCTCAACTACGATATTTCCTTGTTTATCTTGACAGGATTCTGTTCGGGCCTTGTATCCTTGGCTTTGACGTTTTACACTTTGGTAAAACTTGCGAACATCGTTCCTGAAGTGTCACCTCTCTATTTCCTCGATCGCGCGCTTCTCTTGCTCTTTTTTCTTCTTTCTGAAAAGCCGGTGTTCTTCACTTCTTCTCTGCCTATAGAGCTCAACGCCAGCTCTCGTCTTCACCTGCAGCTTAGCCTTGTAGGCCTCGTTCTTGACTGCAAGCATTTGTCGGTATTCCTCATTAAATCAGGGGTTTCTTGCTGGTGGGCGCGACAAACCTAGCACATCAGTTGCGGCTGATCTAATGGCTTGTGTGCATCGTTGCCATTGTTCTTCGACATTTGATGCTGGTGGTATGGTGTCAGTCGAGAGGTTAAGGGATACACGTTGGGCGAAGGTTTTGGCGGTCTTTTGCGATTGCAGTCTTTCGACATTAAAGTTTTTCTTACAGTATTTCTGGATTGTTGTGGCGTGGTGGATATCTGCATTCGAACCTTGGCTGCAACAAGGTAGTGGTCCGAGGCGTTGCTAGCTCCTCGGAATGTTCGGGAATCCAAAATACTGGATGCGTGCCTCTTGTCTATCGCAATATGATCAATTTGGTGGACCGTTCGTAGATCTAGAGACCGCCATGTTCCCTTATGGATATCGGGCTATAGTGGCATTTCGTTCCGTAGCGAAGTCAAATAGCCTAAGTCCGTTACCGGACGTGTTGTCGTGTAGGCTATGTTTTCCGACAATACTGCTAAAGATGTCTTCTTTTCCTACCTTTGCGTTAAAATCTCCCAGCACGATTTTAACATCGTACTTCGGTAGTCGCTCATAGGTTTGATCAAGGAGCTCATAGAAGCAATCCTTAGCTATATCATCTTTTTCATCCGTTGGGGCGTGACCGCATATAAGGCTATGTTGGCAAATTTGGCATTGATGCGGATTGTTACAATGCGTTCGCTAATGCCTTGGAAACATAAGACTTCTTGCGTAAGTCTGGCACTTATAACAAATCCGCATCCGAATAGTTGCTGTTTCTGCTCATTACAACACGGTCCGTAGTAGATGTCACAGTTTTTCATCCTCTTTTTGCCCGGCCCATCCCATTGTATTTCCTGGATGGCAGTAATGTCTGCATATTAGCAGCTTAAAGCTTCCGCTAGTTGGTCGTTTGCACCTCTCCTGTTTAATGTTCTCACATTCCTGGTGCAGATACGAACGTCGTTGTCCTTTTTTCGTTTAGCGGGTCGTCAATAATAAAATCAGTCCTTTCCGAGGCTATTGGTTGCTTCGTAACCGTTAGTTTTTTCCATTTTTGGGTAGTTAACACAAAGCACAACCCCAACCTGGAGGGCCAGTTCCAATTTATTAGATACCCCAAGGACACGGGGCCATGGATTGAGAGCTGCCGTTGGCCTTTCGGTTCATCCGCCACCTTCTCTGTTCAAATGGCCTGACTATCCCTTGAAATTCCTAGACAACCTGTTGTCCGAATATGTCGAAGCAGCTTGTCTAGGTTCGCCCGGGACAGCAGGTCGGGTATTCATTCCGTGCCATTCTGACCTGGCTGTTTATAGTTTTGCTGTTTTTAGTCGTGTTATCAACACTCGCGCTTATCGTTTAGCAAGTCAAATGCGGTTGGATGATACTAGTACCCGATGGTTACCACTTGGAGGGTAAAAGTAAGCACTTGATGTGTAGTCAGAGTCACAACCACTGGGCATTTCCAAGTTAAAGCCAATCAGAGTCTACCCTCGTTCTACAACACCCAATCGTTGTATAGTACCTTGTTGGAATAAAAATTTGTGTAGGCAGATATTTGGTGTTCCAAGACAGCTCCTTAAACACTGCCTTTCAAACACCCGTTTCTTTTCCATTTGAGATGGGGCAACGTTGAACTACACCGGGCACCCATAGGCAATCATCGGTCTAATGTGGGCCATGTAGCTCGCCTAGCTCTCGCCAGAGCAGCATCTACATATCTTCCGAAATATAGATACATATCTAACCAGATGCAAATCGTCTTGATTTACCACAATTGGTGGCATAGAGTTTTTTGGCCGTTTTATGTCTCTAATTGCTTCCCAAAGCGAAAAATTTAATTCCTTTCCAGCGTTTAGGCCTTGCAGATAAGTTTCTACTGCATGGTTTTTTTTTATTTTTTAACCGAATTTGATCCGAATAGGTCCGAATCATCGAAGTCGGTCCAGGCGTTCTTGAGTTATAAGCGTAGTAACTAACGTAACTCTCGTTTATATGTACAGATTGAACGAATCACCTCCTTAGATTCAATGTTGACTAAATTAATTTTAATTGCTTACACTTTTTGCATATCCATCTTGTACAATACATCTACAAACACCAGAACTATCTTTTTCGCTGAGATCTTTTAATACGAGGTGTATCTATCGCTAGTACTCTCATTACAAGCACATACATACTTCTCTACTCGTATCTATGCATAATGTGAACTGAAATGAAATGGAGATGTATATGTAATAATATGTAGAACACACGACTCTTACAATCTTTTTTATAATATCCATATGCATTTGTTTATTTTTCGTTATGTAATCATGTTCCTAATCGCTGTGTTCATGACCAACCATATATCGTTTAACTTGAGTCTCTAGAACGTCTACTTACTGTTTCTTATGATATCCTATTCCTTAATGCACATACAAAAGTACTTTTTCCTTTTTTTTTTAAACAATATAGACCCGGTAACATAGGTACATCATTTTATGCCGACCTGGGGTAGGTACTATCCATTTGTTATTTATATTTTGTGTGAGAAAGATTTCATATAAAACACGGTCTGATGGTGTTTTATTTGTATCTATTGAACTTTTCACACACATATAGGTACATCGGTAATTTACTAGAACCAGTGCAAAGAGAGGCGGTTTGTTTGTTTCTATTTAAACATACCGCATACATCTTTTTATTGGCCTTACAGGGGTCTAGATAAAAGATACTAATTTGAAAGAAAAAAGCGGTTCAACCTATACGGCCATACCTGTGTCAAGACTGCATTTAGATACATTTCCGTATCTTCAACGGCCGGTGAATCTGGATCAGATAGCCAACTACTGGATTATGCTAACCTATTCCAAACTTCAATACTATATTCTCTTATTGCTATTGTATTGCATCTGAATGGGAAATATAAACATGTAAACAGAAGTTCTACACACGAGGCTATAGGGGATATTTTGTATTCACAGCGACACACTGTCTCGGATTTTTCCTTTGTATACGTCACACTACACATGTTAATCGAGGCAATGATGATAGGATACACCTAAACACAAACATGACGCACCAGATATGTGTAGTAATACGCTCCACCCTGTGTAGTCACAAAGTGAATAACATGAACATCGAACTCAGTTACCGAAGTAAGAGTGCGAGTACGTATACGTTACGAGTATACTAAAAGGAACAAAAAGTTAAACAAAAATGCTCAAGACAGTATCTACATCGTCAATGCGCGAGCCCGTGCATTGTATCTTATATGTGTTGCTGGTGCCGAAGAGTCACCCAAACACATTGCATGACCTACATTGGTAGGTGATAAAGAAATTTAAAATACTGCAAAAAAAAAAAAAACACCCGTCGTATACGAACTCGGCGCCCGGCATTACGCTAACATACATCGTGTCCTACCATTAAACATATCAAGCAAACATACAAAATGTCTTTGGAATGCTCTGACGGTAGTAGTTTCAGCTTGTGTTGTGCCGCGTGCCACAGCAAATTCGTTGCCTTTTTAATGGTGTGCTTAACACTCATGAGTCATCTATTTTACAATTTCGAATCTCAGATACACTTGAGAAAAATATTCGGTGGTATTTTATTTTATTATTTTTTTTTTTGTTGAATTTATGAAGAGTTTTTTTTTTAATTTTGGTCTTTCAGTTCTAGGCATTATTGAAGATGTACTAAGGAAAGGTCTCGCCTCAAACAACTAACAGACCAAAATATTTTCAAGGAAAAAAATTTAAAAAAAACATATGAGAAGGCTAAAATCCACTGTGTGGATCGTTTTATACCCTTTCCGACCACATCCTTAAAGTAAATATCCCTTATTAGTGGGTTTTATGGCAAACGAATATTAAAATTGAAATTGTCGCAACATAATATTCAGAGAGTTTATGAAAATCTTGTATGGTTCGACCAAAAACAACGTTTTTCTCCTGCATATGGTATGGCGTAGGATGTACAAATGGGTTTGGTATGGAAATGTCTCCAAAAAGTGGGCGTGGGTAAAAATTATATATGGAGGAAATGTTAACATTACCAAAACCAATTATTTTTTTTTAATTTTTTTAAATTTTTCCGAAAAACGTTTTTTACTAAAAACGCCCCCAAAAAGTGGGCGTGGCAAAAACTTTGTACAGATGAAATATAGACATTAGGATTGTTAGGATTTGAACACCAGAAGCATCGTTTGTTCGTGAATTGGGCTGAGCAACATTTGGCTCATTTCTGGCTGTATGGCTTCATCAATAAACAAAATATGCGGTATTGGTTAGGCAGCAATCCACACGTACTCCATGAGTCATCATTGCATCCTGGAAAAATCATCGGTCCATATTTCTTTAAAAATTATGCCGGTGCGAACGTAACCGTCAATGGCGACCGTTATCGTGCCATGATAACCGACTATTTGATGCCTGAAATTGAAGCTCGTGATCTCGGCGACATTTGGTTTCAGCAAGACGGCGCCACTTCCCACACATCGCATCAATCAATGGACTTATTGAGAGAACATTTCGGTGAGCACATAATTTCACGTTTTGGGCCGGTCGTTTGGCCACCAAGATCGTGTGATATCACACCGTTAGACTTTTTCCTGTGGGGATATGTAAAGTCAAAAGCTTATGCCGACAAACCCGCTTCGATTCAGGCCTTGGAGGAAAACATCACGCGTGTCATTCGCCAGTTACCAGTCTAAATGCTCGAACGAGTGATCGAAAATTGGACTCAACGGATGGACCATCTGCGACGTATCAACGGCCAACATTTGATAGACATAATCTTCAAAAAATAAATGCCAAAGAATGTTCTTTCAAATGATAATAAAAATTCTCCATTAAATTTGAATTTTCTGTGTTTTTTTCTTTAAAAAAGTAGTTAACCTCGAAATGGATCACCCTTTATAACTGCACCCTTAAAGTTTATTTCATAAAAATTTCTAAAATTATGTATGAAAAATCATATCAGTGGAGTGGACACCATTAGAAAGCATAGTTATTAATTTTGGTTGTCAATGTAAACCTTTTCCTTCTTATGTCCTAGTAAAAGAAGTCCGTAGCCGATAGATTAGGCGATCGCGGCGGCCTTTCAAATAAATCGTTTTTTTAGATAATGGGATTTGGGAATTGTTTGCACAACATGTTCATTATCTCTCTAGCTATGTGAGCGGTAGCTCCGTCTTGTTAAAAACAAATCAGCACAGTAATGGTTTCTGCTTGCACTTATGGAAAAAGAAAGTCCTTATGAATTGTTCTGTAACCCATTGTCCTTAACACGGCTACTCGCATCATTTTCAAAGAAACATGGCCCATCAATCTGACACGAGGTTATTCCTTTCCAATTAGTAACACGAAGTTATGGAGTTGGTGGAGATTTTTGGGATTCTGTGTGCCGCAAAATTTACTAATTTGCTTAATCACAAACCGATACTATGATGAAAATGTGTCTCGTCGGTCACCATTACATTTTCCAAACAAAAATTCCATCATTCTCGGAGATATTTAGTACCGTTCTGCAGTATTCCACAAGTTTTTCTGTGCTACCAGGATAGAGCTGTTGGACCAACTAGATCTTGTAAGTGTAGATCTTTCCTCGAAATTCGATGAATCGTTGTACACGGTATGCCTAGCTGTGTTGAAGGTTGCAACACTTTCACCAACGACCTGGATGTTTTCTATCGATCGTACAAAACGGGGCGTTTTCGAACGACTCACATCTCCAATGTTTCCATATTGCTCAAATTTTAACACAACAGTTTGAAGACTGTTTGCTGTTGGAACATTTCTAATGTCATTAAATTGCCGGTAGGCACGTTGAGTACAAATTATTGACACGCTATTTTCAAAAAAATACTTAAAAATCTTCGTTTGCTATGCGATCGTTAGTGCTTCATCTTTAATCTCCCAAGTTTTATGTATCAAAAAAATAAAAATTTTTATCTATCAATAAAAGAGTTATTAAATTTTTACATAGGGCAGAGACTTTTAGGCCGCCCTGTTTTTTTATTGACGGTAGTTCTAGAAGGTGAACTTGAATATCATGAGAATTTGATCGCCGAGCTATTTTAGTTTGTGGAAGCTGGAGTTCATCCACTTCGAGAGCAGTTTGATCCTTCAGATATGGAAAGTTAAGAGTCCATCTGAAGATTTGATAGTTATGGCTGCAAAACTGTAAATCGAAGGCGGAACACTGATGATTGAAGTTCTTTATTAAGAGGATTCAGTTTTTTCTTGATGATATCATGGCCTAGCACATCTGATTGCCAAACAATTGTATTTATGAACTATACGGGTATATACGTTTGGAAACATAATTTCGAACACAGAATAATAATTAAGATAGCTGTACCTTAAAGTATGTGGATCGACTCTGGAATCGCTAGCTGCGTCACAGCGTATGCCCATCCACATGTCACCAGTTTTTGAGCTTTAAATTTTTACCAGTTGGGAATGATGGAATTCGGTACACTTACACTTGGTTCTGAGGAACAGAACAAGTGTAACAATTTTAAAGTCCACAAGATATTTAGACAATCTCAATATCAATATATTTCTATATCGTCTTTAAACTTTCGTCCATAAATTTGGACACGCCCTCTTTTTGCGGGCGATTTCAATAAAAAAAAACAACGGCTTCGATAAAATTTTTAAGTGATTCGAATAAAATCTTTTACCTCAAATACTTTGGTAATATTTATAAAAAAATTTCGTCTACAGATCATTTGAACCCTGACCCGCTCTTTGGGACAGTTAAAAAAAAGAAGATTCGTATACCCTATCCCTTAGAAAACCGTTTTTTGTCGAACCATATTTGTAAAAAAAGGGTTCTAAAAAAAAGAATTTTATAAGCATTTTAGGAAAATTGCACAAATGTTGTTTAAGCATCCCAATCGTGCTGCATACAATCATCATACCAAGCGATAGATACTTTTGCGAAAAAAGTGGTATTTTCTTCCCCTCCGACTAGCTCACACACTGATATGCGTTCTATTATCACACTAGCTAGGTTGTGGGTATATTGTAATATTTTCTTATTTTATTCCACACAAATGTAGATTGTTTTGGCTCTGCATACATATATGTATCTGAGCCTTATTGGAGGCGGTATTCCAAATATCCTACCGCATTTGCGGCCTCGTAACTATGCGACCCTATTCCGAATCTCACATACTAAATTTTGTTATGTTAGTGTGTTTACATGTTTACACCGTACCCTATACGAACTACCGTGTAGCTACACTATAATGTGAATTTGCGTCAACGACCTTGTATTGTATCGCAGTGCACTGAGACCTAAGAAAAAGATACAAAAAAAAAAAAAACAAAATATAATCAAACTATACAGCGTCACCACATACTCGCGCGTGTCTACATCCGATTTGTCTTGTAACATCTATATGGTGTCGGTGGTCGTTATTTATAGATGTATAGATGGATATATTTTGCTTAGATACATTTGTTGATGTGACGGCGCGGGATTCCCTGAGATGACACACCAGCAAACCACCCGTCCACCAATGCTACAATTACTTTAACAACCCTCATAGCAACAGTGACAGCATTTTGATGGTGTGGACGAAGAACTCTCTGTGCGTGTGCATGGAGTTTGTATTCTGGTATGGTGGTGTCCGCCGCCGTGGCATGCCAAATTGAATTGCCAATGTAAGGCAACAATTTGATGCTCGAGTTCGATATCGTGTCAGGTGTTTGGGAACATTTGTTACCTTCTTTTTGAGGTCATCCTGACAGGTACGCTTTATTTGGTCATTTCAATGACGTTCTTTGGTCCTTCCATCATCACGGACAAGAACACGCATTTGTTGGTATAGTTGCGCGCTGTGTCACTATGACATGGTGTGTAATTTGGGTGGCTGCACACCGCCGCGCGCCGCGCACCACAAACAAAACACAGATAGAAGAAATGTTATGTTGGGCGGGGGTACGCCGCACGTGAGAGCCCATTGAATGTGGTGTTTTGGTGTACCCCTCCGCGCGTTAGTGTTCTGTGTACTAGTGACGTGGTGTATGTCACACAGTGAGATAGAGGAGCATACAAACGGTTTTGCTTGTTAGTACACACTTCCTGTGCGCACACAAATATTGTGTATTGTATATGATATGCCAATTGTGTGATATAAGTTGACATGCTAGTGTTGTTGCGAAGATCTTTGTATGTGAAATTCGGACTAGGCCACCAGAAGGTGCAAACAGTCTTCTCGGAGCTCGACCCGACAACATACTCGGGTGTAGGAAGAAAATAGACCACGGATGGAAGTGAAAAGACTTTTCTCTGTATTAACGTCGGAAAATGTTCCATGTGGTGAAGGCATTTTTAGTGTGCACACTGTAGTGCGTCCGTGTATCTCGCTTTGAAAGAGTAGGTGAAATCTCGACTGTAGCCGCATACTGGAGATTTCACACACAAAAACGTGTGCTCATATCGAATTGCAAAAAGCTTGAATAAATTTCTCCTTATTGCTGGATCTGAATTCTGAATACGGCCATAGCACACCCTCGCATTTTATCGACCCCATTCCGGTGTGTTGGTGTGAAGCTATTCATTTATCTTTTGTGACGTTTTGGTGAAAAAATGCAATCGATCCATTTCGCATCTGGAATAGCACATTCGTTTTTGGAGCCACTTTTAAATGAAACCGAACACATCATAGTGATTCTCTCTAGCGGTATATTAATGTTGATACTTAGTTTGTAACTAGGTTATGTTATATTGGTGTGTTGATTATCAGATGAACCGTCAGCTCGCGTACCACTGCGTGGGTCCCTAACGTAGTTTGTAACACTAGAAACAAAATTTAAATAGTTATATCGTGGGATCGAATCAGAATTGAAATCTGAGTCTATACAGTAATTTCCTTCCATCTGTGATTCACCGATTTTAGGACCTGAAACTTTGAAAAACAAATTGTCTTTCATTAACAGCCAATATAAGAGCCCCAAACCTAGCTTCATTTTTGTGTGGGATTTATATTTTTTCAGAAAGAAGATAACCTCCTTTTTAACTCCGTTTTGACATTGACATTGACATTGACATTGACATCACAGTACTTCGCACATGAATGCAACGAACTACAGACACATAACAGCACTGGCGACTGAGGCCATCGGTTGGGACAGATGAAGACATTTATACAACAGAGAGAGACGTTTTCGAACGATACATTAGAGAAGCTTCTCAACCAACATGATTCCAAAATTAGTCCAGTCCTTAGCTAACTGCGTCCAGTTGCGCACTGCAAGTTGGTGCCCGCCACTTAAGGCGAGGTCTTCCTACACTGCGTCCGATGTCTGCCTGGGAATTGAAGACTCTGCCTGTCGAAGCCATCTTACACGTAAAATGCGGAGTTTTTTTTGAATAAGGACATGTCGCTGTATAGCTCCTAGATTTCTTGGTTGCAACTTCATCTACAAAGCCCGTCAATGCAAAGGGGACCAAAGAGTAATTCTTCTTTCAATTTTTGACAAGATGTTGTTGTCAGAGGTAGACAAAGTCCCGTACTACCTCATAGTTATGCCAATTGTGACGGTAATACAAATGGACACACAACATCTACGAATTGGACAGAATGTGTCCTTTCGTGTAGACAGCATATACTAAGTCTTACTCTGATATTTTTGCCGCTCCTTATTAGTGCTAGCAAACATGGCAATGACATCGCGTTGAGTCCGACCGATGATGTCAATATCGTCGCCGTATACAAGTAGTATTTTAGTAGGAGTTTTGCACAACCCTCTCAAGAATTACATTAAAGAAGTCACACGACAGCGCATCGCCTTTTGGTATCGAATATGTGGGTGGATCTTGAAGGCTATGTTAAGGAGACGTATGCCTCTGAAGTTGGCACAGTTCAGAGCGTCTCCTTTTTTATGGACCGAGCAAACGATACTGAGGTTCCATTCTTCAGGCATTATTTCTTACGACCAGATTTGAAGTTGAAGGATGTTACTAACCAATTCATCTTTTTAAAGCTCAGCGAAAGGCCTTCATTTCCGGCAGCCTTATTGAGTTTGAGCTTAGATATTGCTTTCCTCACTTCACTCAGGTGGGCTGGTTTGCAGTTTTCGCTGAAGCGTTGCCAATATTGAATGGTTCGTTCTGCCTTACAGAGGAATGTTGTTCGTCATCACCGTTTAACAGTCTGCAGAAGTGGTTCTCCATATCCTAAGCATCGACAGTGTCTCAACTACGATATTTCCTTGTTCATCTCGACATGATTCTGTTCAAGCCTTGTATCCTTGGCTGTGATGTTTTACACTTTGGTAAAATTTGCGAACATCGTTCCTGGAATAACAAATCTCTAGAAAGAAAAGCTTGTGATCGAGCGCCTTTCTTTCTCGAATGGTTCGTTCTGCCTTACAGAGGAATGTTGTTCGTCATCACCGTTTAACAGTCTGCAGAAGTGGTTCTCCATATCCTAAGCATCGACAGTGTCTCAACTACGATATTTCCTTGTTCATCTCGACATGATTCTGTTCAAGCCTTGTATCCTTGGCTGTGATGTTTTACACTTTGGTAAAATTTGCGAACATCGTTCCTGGAATAACAAATCTCTAGAAAGAAAAGCTTGTGATCGAGCGCCTTTCTTGCTCTTCTTTCTTCTTTCCGGTATTCATGTTCTTTTCTTCTTCGCCTATATATCTCAATGGCAGCTTTCGTCTTCACCATTAGCTTTGCCTTGTAGGCCACGCTCTTGGCTGCGAGCATCAGTCGGCATTCATTATCAAACAAAGGGTTAAGGGCGCGTATCCCTTAACCTCTCGATTAACACTATACCAACAGCATCAAATGTCGAAGAACAATGGCAACGATTAGATGGCAGCCATTAGATCAGCCGCAATTGATGTGCTAGGCTTCCCGCGCCCACCAGCAAAAAACCCCTGATTTTATGAGGAAAGCCGAAAGATGCTCACAGCCAAGAACGAGGCCTACAAGGCCAAGCTGGAGGTTAAGACGAGAGCTGCCATTGAGCTCTATTGGCAAATATGAAGGGAAGAGCACCGGCTTTTCAGAAAGAAGAAAAAAGAGCAAAAAAGCCAGGAAAATCCACAAAATTTTCACATTCAGCAGATCCTGGAAAAACTCAAGAAGTCCAAACAGATACCCACCACCTATTGGTCGATTTCAAAGCCTCAAACAACAGCATTTATAGAGAAGAACCACAGAGAGCCATTGCAAGTTTTGGTATACCGCCCAAACTCATCCGTTTGTGTTGGATGACGATAGCGAATGCTTGCTCATCCATCAGCACCAAACAAGGATTTAGGAAAGTTGATTCTTGAGAGGATTGTGCAAAACTCCATAGCCAACATCGGAGGCACAATTTTCCTAAAATCGGTGCGGCTACTAGCATACGCTGACGGGCTCAGTGGTGCGATGGTTAGTGCGATGAACTGCCGTGCAGAAGGTCTGGGTTCGATTCCCAGCCGTAGCAACACCAAAATGATTTTTCACTGGCTCTCCTCTCGTGATGTCATGAAAAGCTTATCTCAACTTAGCCGTTCGGATTCGGCATAAAACAGGAGGTCCCGCCATCGTGCTAAGGAATACACACGCACACATGAATGGTTGTGAGAAAAAAAGCTAGGCCCTGCGTACTAACGAGCCTGTTGCGCCATAAATTTATTTATTTTTTTTTACTAGCATACGCTAACGATATTGTTAGACTCAACGTAATGTCATAGCCACGTTTGGTAGTATAGAGAAAGAAGCGGCAAAAATAGGTTTAGCAACAAACGAAGGTAAGACTAAGTATATACTGTCCACACGAAAGGACGCACAATATCGACGAATCGGATAGAACGTCACTATTGACAGATATAACTTTGATAATAACATCTCATTAGAAATTAAAAATGTAGTACTTCTATCTGAATGGTTTGAAAGAGCTCTTAAATAATCATCATCATCATTCACATCCCCCAAATAATGTTAGACAAGTTGAAATCACCATTACCAATTACGCTATCTTCAGGACCGCTTATTGAAACAAAATGTTTTTAAGATTGCAGAAACAGGAACTTTACGTATCCAATTTCATATAAGGAGGGACATGAGCACAATATAGTATAGAGTACATAGAGTATACATATAGTATATAGAGTATAGTATAGAACTTTGAAATGGAATAAAACCAAGAAGATACTTTTAAATTGATATGAAATTTAGTTTATTCGAAAGATAATCTTCTGGCATTACAATTTAAATATAATTTCTGGCATATGACCGTAAAGGCTGGCTCGAATGTAGGTTAATTTTCGATGACTTTTCCGAACATTTGTGGACGTATATCAGCAATAACGCGGCGAATGTTGCCCCCCAAGTGGTCGATCGTTTCGGGATTATCGGCGTAGACTACTAACTTCACATATCCCACAGAAAATATTCAAGCGGCGTTAAACCGCACAATCTTGGAGGTCACCATTGAGTGTAACGTTCTGGCCAGTATGTTTTTAAAGAAGTACGGACCAATTATTCCACCAACCCATAAGGCACACCACACAGTCAGTTTTTGTGGATGTAACGGTGTCTCAACATATACTTGAGGATTATCATCACTCCAAATACTGCGGTTTTGTTTATTACATATGTAATCAACCAAAAATGTGCTTCATCGCTAAACAAAACTCGCTTATGAAAATTGGAATAAACGTCAATCTTGTTTTTGGCCCATTCGCCGAATCAACGCCTTGCTAGGTGATCATGTGACTTCAACTCTCGCACAAACTGAATTTTGTAAGCACGCAAACCATGATCTTTCCATAAAGTGGACGGGCTCATATCCAATTCCTGTACACGATGGTGATTCGGGTCTTCCACTACGCTACGCTCTACAGCAGCAATGACTTCTTCTGAACGGCGTATCTGTGCACTGAACGGCGTCTCTGTGGATTAGAGTAAGCATGGTGCGAAATTGTTCCATACTGAATCGAATTAATTGCTCTGACGGACAATTATGTTGACCGTAAACTGTACGTTGTGCGCGATATATATTTCAAATAGAACCATGAGTTACAAAATAAATTTGTACAATTTAGAAGCATTGTCCACATCTCAGTCTATTCGTGTTGAAATGACAAACCAAACTTGAAATAAATCACTTGACAGCTGACAAAATGGCCGCCAGTTAAGAAAGTGCTGCCAACTTAAAGTTCTATGCCTTTAAAGAAAACAATCATTACAAGCTTTGACATAACAAACGAATTTTGATACTAAATATTTTAATGCTTTATTAAAGGCAAGTCAATTCACAGCAATACAATCACCTCCAACAAATTTTCTTTTGATTTGTGAAAGGTGATCTGTTGATTCGAAATATTTTAAACGAATTACAGAAGATGTCACTATCCAGAACAAAATTTCACTTGTCAAACCAGGTTTCAGTAAAACATATGACAGGCAAGAGTACGTTAACTAAGGCGCCAAAAAATAATAACGGTTTTTTGTTGAACAGTTCAATAGTAGCATTTTTAACTATGGGAAATTTGATCTATCATCCTCCGTTTGTTCGAGAGGGGCAATTTAATAAAAAAATAATGGTAATAAGCACTTACAATTAAGGAATAAACTTTTGTTAAAGCCAATACATTATTTTATTAGGCGGACATTAACCTGATATTGCATTCCATACATAATTGCCCACAATAAATAAAACATTTATCAATATAAGATCCATTCTCTTTCATTTAATCAAAAATTATAAAGAAACAAAGTAGTATACCTTCACGGCGAACACCCTGTATTAGGTAGTTGTGAGTGTAATTTTTCAAAACTGGAAAATAATATTTTATTTATTTTTTTCTAAAGTTCGTTGCTTTAATAAATTTTGTCTTCTAGTTTTTAAGAAAATTTAAAATTACTAAATTTAATTCGGTGTATAAACAGTGAGATGCCTATGGGAGGGCATGCTGCCCCCCGCAACCCTCCTGCTTTTCTTGTTCTTCTGCTTGGGCTCACCGTAGGATTTGAGATGTGTGCGAGGTATTTTTTTTTGTGTGTTTTAAAATGTAATGCACTTGATTCGTTGTAATTCACTTAAAAAGATGAACATAAATCCTCTAAGCGAGATACCAAAAACAAAAATAGTTTTAGTAATCTACAGCGATTTTTCAGAATTAAACAAGAAACAACGTACTCAACATTAAGAGAAATTAAGGCTGGTGTACCTCAAGGCAGTGTTTTAGGTCCAGTACTATATCTCCTATTCACTAGTGATCTACCAGAAAGTGACGAAATCACTGTAGCTACCTTTGCAGATGATACTGCTATACTTTATGTAGGAGAAACTGTCGAAATAGCTAAAAAACTTCAAAAGGCAGTAAACAATATCTCAGAATGGACTAAAAGTTGGCAGATCAGATTAAATGACCTGAAGTCAGTTCATATAAATTTTACGTCAAAAAATGTACCACACATTCCAGTATACATAAATAGTAATGTAGTGGAATATTCAAATACAGCTAAATATTTAGGGATGACTCTATACGCCAAACTGCTCTGGAAAGCACATGTAAAGAAAAAAAGAGATGAGTTAAACATCCGCTACAGTAAAATGTATTGGCTTATTGGGAGATACTCACCCTTATCCAACTACAATAAATTATTGCTATATAAGCAAATTCTTAAGCCAGTATGGACCTATGGGCTCCAGCTGTGGGCATGCACATGCAAGACAAACTTACTAAGAATACAAACCTTCCAAAACAAAGTACTACGGAGCATAGTTCACGCACCGTGGTACATACGTAACACCTATCTACATAGAGATCTATATATTGAAATGGTTGAAGATGAAGCTAAAAAAGTAGCTCTAAGACTCAGAGATAGGCTTCTCAGCCATGTTAATTTAGAAAAATCACAGCTTTTAAGAACCGACAATATAGTCAGGAGATTAAGACGGGTTAAACCCCTTGACCTATGTAGCTAAAGATATACATATATATATAAAAAAAGAAATACTGAAACTTAAGTACAATTTCAAACAAAACTCATAGAAATCCGACCAACGTCGGAATTCCTTTTAAAATTTTAATTTTTATAAAATATAATTCATGTGAAAAATAAATTGCTGATTAGTCTAACGACTAGGTGCGATTCCTTGAAGACGTACAAAAATCAGTCTTCGGGGGGTTTTTTAGATCGGGTTAAGGTCCCTCACTATTGCAGAAGGTTCCCTCGCGATAAAACCTCTGCAATGTTTTTCGATGATTTTTCCTTCCAGCGAACCCCCACAAAAAAAAAAATCTTGAATTTTCTCAATAACTAAAAGACATAAAATTATTCTGTTTTTTATGCTCGATTCAGAATTTATATAAGCATTGACCACAAAAAGCCAATCAAGCACTTCATTTCACAATTTAAAAAAAAAAAAAAATTAACAATTTTTTTTGGGATTTTTTTTAATATAATTTTTAGTTTGCTTGCGAACTTTTCAAAAACAATTGACATAAATAATTAAGTTTGACTTGAGGATTAAAAATAACTGGTTTTTGGCTTTCAAAAATGGGATAATACTTCATTGTAAGTGTTGCCCTTGTTTTTTAATATTTCTCTCTTCATTTTAAATAATTTGTTTTTCTAAAATTGCCCCTACCACTTAAATGCTATTAGGTGCGGTAGAGTCCCCCCTCCTATGGTAAAAAATGCTTGCTTATGACCCCTCTACGAAAAGTCGTTTTTAATTTTTGACGCCAAACTTATCGTACTCTCACCTGTTCTTTTTTTTTCAACTTTTGAGTTTAAAACCATTTTTTTGAAAAACTATGCATATATTTAATTTGATTGAAAAAGTAGCTAATAGAACAATGTATTGAATATTAAAAAATTCTCAATTGTAAGTATTACCGTTATTTTGAAAGACTTTTTCTCCCATACTTAGTTATTTTTTTTTTTCAAATTTTTGTGCTCAGGTTATCGTACTCTCCCCATGAGACATCATAGATTAGACCCTGGCTGATTATAAATAGCGATTTAAGTTTCGATTAAAGACCTTTCACGTTTTGATAATAACGGGTGATCCAAGTAGAGATACTTTTTTCAATAGCCTTTTTTGACAGATCACGTGTGAGTCGTATCATGCTGTCATGTTATTTTTGTTTAGTATTGTTTGGCATTTCATAATGGAAAGACTTACGCGTGAACAACGTTTACAAATTGTTCAACTTTATTATGAAAATTCACGTTCTGTGTTCTGTTCTGTTCCCACACATCGCATCAATCAATCGACTTATTGAGAGAACATTTCGGTGAGCACATAATTTCACGTTTTGGGCCGGTCGATTGGCCACCAAGATCGTGTGATATCAAACCGTTAGACTTTTTCCTGTGGGGATATGTAAAGTCAAAAGCTTATGCCGACAAACCCGCTTCGATTCAGGCCTTGGAGGAAAACATCACGCGTGTCATTCGCCAGTTACCAGTCGAAATGCTCGAACGAGTGATCGAAAATTGGACTCAACGGATGGACCATCTGCGACGTATCAACGGCCAACATTTGATAGACATAATCTTCAAAAAATAAATGCCAAAGAATGTTCTTTCAAATGATAATAAACATTCTCCATTAAATTTGAATTTTCTGTGTTTTTTTTTCTTTAAAAAAGTAGGGAACCTCGAAATGGATCACCCTTTATGTATATAGTATATCGCTATATTATTAAATAAAGTTAGTTCAAATCCGTTCTCTCTCTCTGTACGAGGTTTGTGAAGGACGTCGGGAGTGCTGATATTTTTGTTGTTTTTGTTTTGAGGCACTCGCCAAACTGTGGGGTGGTCACGAAAAACACCAACAGTTACAAAATTTGTAGCCCAGCTATTCACTGCATTTTAAATTACCCCCCACTGAAAACTGCAAACATTCGACAGCACCTTGTATGGTGTATCATCCCCCTACACAACATCCAGTGACCTAGAGTAAAACTGCATCTACCAGTGCATCTTCCCCAGGAAAAAAAAACCGTCTATATTTAAATTTATAGAACTACCACACGCAAGCATATCTATCTATCATAGCTCGATGCACTTGCACGTACGTACTCTGCAGCCAAGTGTGATGATGGTGGCACAATATTTTCATTGCCATTGCATTATTGTGTTAAATGTATTTTAAATCAGCGTGTCTATGTGAGCACTCGCTCATCCATAGATCCAAATATTTGCTAGCCGCCTTTTTGCTGGAACACGAAATTTCATCGAGTCTCCTGCCTGGGTTTTATGCTGGCCTATTCGCAATTCTACATCTCCAATTTCTATTGAATGTGTTCCATGTTCATACACGACTCCTTTATAGTGTAAATATAACATCATGCTATCGTGGTACCCAAATACCAAGTCACCGTGTTTTCTGTCGTAGTGTACAAACTCACAAACAATATACACATAGGTCCGTCCGTTGGTATAAATGACTAAGGTAACACTTTCACAGTTTTTTTCTTCTCGTTTCTTTGCCTTGCATGTTTTTTCGTATGTCGTGTTGTAGATACGTAATATTGTTATGGGTGTAACGCAGCGCCTGTCTACTACATAAATTCATGTATCAACACTGCTCCCGGATTTTATCCCACACACACGTCGCATTCGCGAGCGCCATGAGACGCGCACTAGCACGCGTACAATGTGTATAACACGCTCTTCCCCTTAGCGACGGAACACAAAGATGCTTACCATCTATCTGTATGGAGTTCGGTGTGATACAACTGTTGTACATCGACAGCCGCTACGGTGCCGACGGCCCTAACTTTATTTGGGATGCCCTTCCCCTGTCCTGTGTCGAGTTCAACACCCGCACTTGTTTACGCTCACTATGACTCTATGAGGCTACACTGTTCACTCACATCATAATATTTTTCATCAAGGATGTTCTACCAATGTATGATACTTACACATGCAACACGTGGACCTGATGTTGCCTCATTTAGGTGGAGAAGTAAAGTTCCGGGGAAGAAGATTTCATACAACGTTGTGTAAAGGTTACAGATGTTGTTATACGCGAAGGATATTAGGACCAATTTGAATTTAGCTAGTAAGACAACTCAATATGTCCGATGTTCACCTTCGAATCTTGTATGCTGCTTTCCTGTTTACAAAAATGTTCTTACTAAGGATTTTAAGGGTCGTTCAATAAGTTCGATGATTTTTTTAAAGTACACAATTTGTACCATATACGGGGTATCTGTACACATATTAGAAACGTATTTTCAAATACATGTAATATGTTCCCTAGAGATGGTGGCGGATGAACCGAAAGGCCAACGGCAGCGCTCAATCCCGTAGAGGATACTAATGGTCCCGTATCCTAGGGGTGTCTTATAAATTGGAACTGGCCCTCCAGGTTGGGGGTTGTGCCAAATACGTTTCCAAAAACGAAAAAAACTAACGGTTACGAAGCAACCAATAGCCTCAGAAAGGAGTGATTTTATTGTTGACAACCATGCTAAACGAAAAAAGGACAACGACGTTCATATATGCACCTGGAATGTGAGAACATTAAACAGGAGATGTGCAAGCGAACAACCAGCGGAAGCCCTTAACTGCTACAAAGGAATGTCTGCTTTGTAGCAGTTTAGGGCTGCCATCCAGGAAATACGATGGGATAGGCCGGGCAACAAGAGGATGAAAAACTGTGACATCTACTACGGCCCGTGTTATAGTAAACAGCGAATATTCGGATGCGGATTTGTTCTAAGTGCCAGACTTAGGCAAGAAGTCGTATGTTTCCAAGACATTAGCGAACGCATTATAACGATCCGCATCAAGGCCAAACTCGCCAACAAAAGCCTTATATGCGCTCACGCCACAACGGAGGAAAAATACGATATAGCTAAGGATTGCTTCTATGAGCTCCTGGACAAAACCTATGAGCGACTACCGAAGTACGATGTTAAAATCGTGCTGGGAGATTTTAACGCAAAGTTATGAAGAGAAGAAATCTTTAGCAGTATTGTTGGAAAACATAGCCTACATGACAACACGTCTGGTAACGGACTTAGGCTAATTGACTTCGCTACGGAACGGAATGCCACTATAGCCAGCACACGGTTTCCTCACCCCGATATCCATAAGGGGACATGGAGGTCTACAGATCAACGAACGGTCAACCAAATTGATCATAACGCGATTGACAAGAGGCACGCATCCAGTATTTTGGATGTCCGAACATTCCGAGGAGCTAACATCGACTCGGACCACTACCATGTTGCAGCCAAGGCCACGCCACAACAATCCAGAAATACTGTGAACAAATTTAATGTCGAAAGACTGCAATCGCAAGTGACCGAAAAGACCTTCATGCAACGAGTATCCCTTAACCTCTCGATTAACACCATACCACCAGCATCGAATGTCGAAGAACATTGGCTACGATGCCAACAAGCCATTAGATCAGCCGCAACTGATGTGCTAGGTTTCTCGCGCCCACCAGCAAGAAACCCCTGGTTTGATGAGGAATGCCGACAGATGCTTGCAGCCAAGAACGAGGCCTACAAGGCTAAGCTGCAGGTTAAGACGAGAGCTGCCGTTGAGTTCTATAGGTAGAGAAGAAGGGAAGAACACCGGCTTTTCAGAAAGAAGAAAAAAGAGCAAGAAAAGCGCGCGATCGAGAATATTGAGAGGTGCCGCTCCAGGAACGATGTTCGCAAGTTTTACCAAAGTGTAAAACGTCAAAGCCAAGGATACAAGGCTCGAACAGAATCCTGTCGAGATGAACAAGGAAATATCGTAATTGAGATACAGTCGATGCTAAGGATATGGAAGAACCACTTCTGCAGACTGTTAAACGGCGATGACGAAAAACATTCCGCTGTCAGGTAGAACGAACAATTCAATATTGGCAACGACAGCGAAAGCTGCCAACCACCCGACCTGAGTAAATTGAGGATAGCAATATCTAAACTGAATCTTATAAGGCTGCCGGAAATGACGGCCTTCCCACCGAGCTTTATAAAGTCGGCGGAGATGACTTGGTAAGTAACATCCACCAACTCATAAGCCGAATCTGATCGGAAGAAAGTATGCCTGAAGGATGGAACCTCAGCATCGTTTGCCCGATCCACAAAAAAGGAGCCCTTCTTAACTTCGCCAACTACAGAGGCATAAGTCTCCTCAAAACGCCTACAAGATCCTATTTGCCGTCATATGTGAACGCCTGAAACCGTTTATCGGCCTTTATCAGTGTGGTTTCAGGCCAAGAAAGTCCACAGCCGATCAACTTTTCACACTTCGGCAGGTCCTGGAAAAAACCCAAGATGTCCAAATCGATACCCACCACCTATTCATCGATTCAAAGCCGCATATGAAAGCATTTATAGAGACGAACTATATAGAGCCATGCCTAGTTTTGGTATTACGCCCAAACTCATCCGTTTGTGTAGGATGACGATGGAGAATTCTCGCTGCTCCATCAGGGTCGGAAACGACCTCACGGACACATTCGATACCATAAAATGATTAAGGCAATGCAATGCGCTGTCATATGACTTATCAATTTGATTCTTGAGAGGATTGTGCAAAGCTCACGAGCCAACACCAGAGGCACAATTTTCTAAAAATAATTACAACTACTAGCATACGCCGACGATATTGACATCATTGGTCGGAGCCAACGCGATGTCATAGCCACGTTTGCTAGAATAGAGAAGGAAGCGGCAAAAATGGGTTTAGCAGTAAATGATGGCAAGATGAAGTATATGGTGTCAACACGAAAGGACACACAACATCGACGAATTGGACAGAACGTCACCATTGACATATATAACTTTGAATTAATAAGGGACTTTGTCTATTTCGGCTCCGCTATTAACTCTGACAACAACATCTCGTCAGAAATTAAACGAAGAATTACTCTTGCCAACCGCTGTTTCTTCAGGCTAAGAAGGCAATCTAGTAGTAAAGCCCTCACTCGAACTACTAAGGAGATCCTATATAAGACCCTGATCATCCCGGTCCAGCTCTACCCAGGTTCATTCCGAACCACTTAAGTAACTAATTATGTTCACAGTTCACATTGTGGTGTTTATCCAAACTTCAATTGGTTTTTTGTTAATAGACATATTTTTTCGGATAAAATTCCTGCAGACGGTAAATATTTCTTACCGACCGATATTTTTCAGCATTGTGTCCTGCCAAATCCGAAGGTACAATCGAGGAAAGTCGATTGAACCGAAATATGTGCTGTCAATAGTCGATTGTTTCGATAAAAATCGATTGTATCAAGGTACGTGCTGGCACCCCAGAGCAAGAGCTCTCAATACTCCATTCTAGCGAACAAATCTGTCATTTTATTTTGTGTTTTATAAGCCATACATAGTTCTGTTGGGCTTGGTGAACTAGCATTATTTTGTCACAACAATGAAAGCAATTTCCTTCGTATTTCTACTTCATTGCACCCCCCGCCCCCCCATTTTGACTTGCATCGAAGCCAATGAATACAAATTCCAAAGCGCTTCACAGCAGTTTTGCCATACCTAACATGCTCAAAACTTAAATTTTCATATTAAACTTCCGCTAAAGCAAATAACAACAAAGTTTATCAGGCTTTTGTTCAGATTTCGAATTACCTTTGATAAAAGTTGTCGCCACACTTATTTATAGAATCAAAGTTCCCTTACTTTTTACTGTTGACTTGCAAAACTTGAATTCTGTCGAAAATACAAAAAAAAGCAAACAAAAGCTATTAAAACTCAAGTTTATTACTGCATTTGCAGGCTTTAAGCTTGACACCGTAAAGCTGTACCCTAATCGGATTTGGTAAGTAGATGAAGAAACCCCATCGAGAAAAAATTTTAGAATAGAAAATAAAAGTCGAGAAGCTCTAAAAAACAGGGGAGCATCCTCTCAGAAACAAAACTCTTGTCCGGAAAGTAAAATTATTTAAACAAGAAAACGCTGAAAAGTCAACAAAATCCCACTCATTTCCCCCAAAATATCGTACCAAGTTCATCAGGCACACATCTAACAACAAAAGTTAGCTAAAATCAGTCTAGAGTATCAGTGACCTCCGAACAAGTGTAACAACCTGTGGAGATAGGGAAGGCAGACGAATGGTGTACAATCCGACCATCAACTTGTCTAACACTAGGGCAAACAAAAAACAAGCGAAAAAAAAGCTAAGCACCTAAACGTGCTATTTGTGCAGACTTAGAAAAGAGCATTAGAAAATGGTGAACATGTGAGTTTTTGACCAGGCCTTCAGCAACCGTAGCAGCATAACGTTTCTTTCTAATGCCTGGTGAATGGAATTAGATTCTCTTTACTCTTTGAACAAATTGGCGGGAAACTAGACTGGGGAACAGACAACGTTCGCTATGGTGGAAGTGGATGTTGAATAGATTTCGTTCTTCTGATTGCGCGCGCTCTTTCTCTCTGAGGGATGATGAGGGGGGGGGGGGGGACATTTGGATAAAATGAATTTCAAAAGCATTAGAGAAAAAGCCAATAGAGAATATCCATGTGTAGCTGCTGAACTCAAGTCTTACTTTGTGGAGATAGATATAATAAATTCAACGAAGAAGACTGCTTGCTGCTGCTGCCCCGCATGTCAGGGCCACCACCATGGCCCCATGATATGCAAGCCAGAGAGATGGGAACATTTAGGTTTTGCACTTTGGTTAACTTTTTTGATCAACTTTATTAGGCGAACAGAAGTGTTTGTATCTAAACTTTTAGAGAAGATGTATCTTTCGTAATTTGGATGTGCCGTCCCAACAACAAAACCACCCAGATGAGATATTTGTAGATACCAAACAAACTCTCTATACCACGCGAACTGAAAGAGTGAATGTGGTTTCGGCGCTGAGAGACCAACCAAATGGGGATAGTTGGGGGGGTTTAATGTGTGCGGTTGCTTTGGATTGGTAGCACTCTTAAGTGGCAGAAAATATTAGAGATGCAGCTACAGCAGACAGGGCATAGTTAGAAAAGTTTTAAGTGGAATGCAAACAGTGTTGTTGAACTTTGCGTTGAAGGAGGAAACAACAAGTTGAACTCAAAGCATGTGATACTTAGTGATAGGCCAGCATGAAAAACTGTAGCTAAAACTCTAGCTCTTAAGCATTAGATGGGAACACTCAAAGTGTTGTGATACTTTTGTGTGCGAGCGACAACAGAAAACAACTCGTTAGAGAGGGGCCGCAGCAGTTTTTGAGGGGGAATTTTTCTTATCTATTTTTGTTTGACTGCGCTAGTACAGTGGTGGCCATTAAAAAAAACCTACTGGGACTTTTAGCACACTGCGTACCAGATATTGAAAAGGTGTTGGGTACGCTTTTTTTTATTAATTTGGTTGTGTTGTATACATGTAGTGTATTTTCTGGGAAGGCATGCTACAAGGTGAGCCAATGACATTAAATGGATTTGAAGAAAATTCATAATTGTAGACCTGAGACATATTCAGCCCTATCGAGGTACCCTTCGGAGCGGAAAATTCTTCGATTTTGTAAGATTTGTACGATCCGAAAAGCTGTTCGGAATATTTCTCCGGTGAATAGCGTTGAAGTGCGTTTAAGTGCATTTTTCGTGCAATTTTGACAGCTAAGTGCAATTCTTTTTCCGATTTCCTCCGTCACAAATTCTTCGCGGAATTTATTTACGAATTGTAGCGCAGTAATTTCTTTTCCGATGACACATTCTTCGAATGAAATTTAAACCTCCGACGAAGTATGCGTTGCGGCAAATTGTCCGCTTATTAAAAACGCCACAAAAAAAGTCTGGAACGGTTAAATCGGGCAATCTTGCGGGCCAGAGCAAATCGCCAAAACGAGAGATGAGGCGACCCGGGAACGCCGCCTTCAGAATATCGGTTGCGGCTTGCGCAGTGTGTGCCGTTGATCCGTCCTGTTGGAAGAACATGTCCTCCAGTCCTAATTCGTCCAATTGCGGCAAAAAATACTCGGTTAACATGGCCCTATAGCGCGCGCGTCCACTGTTGTCATTTGACCAGCGGGGTTCTCGAAAAAAATAGCCCGATGACTTCCCCAGCGTGAACAGCGCACCGTGCAGTAACTTTAAGCGGGTGTAATGGCTCCTCGTGCATTACTCGTGGATTTTCGGTGCCCCAGAAGCGATAGTCTTGCTTCTTCAGGTACACGCTGAGGTGGAAATGAGCCTCATCGCTCATTATGATTTTGGTCGAAAAATCGTCCACTTCGATTGTTCCGCGGAGTGTATCTCTCCGTGGCTTGTTCACTTGTATTCTACATCTGTCTAGTTCACAAATGTCAAAACAGATTTGACATTGGTGGCCATTTGTAAAAATAAGAAAATTTTCCAATAGGGTGATCTCTTATAGCCCACCTTGTATCAATGGAATGGTATTGTATGAAGAGGGTTGATACCGATCGTCATAACAAGTATTGTAACTGCTAATACACTGTGATAACCTGTGCTTACATCCGGTTTTTCAAAAGGGACACAAAAATTTGTCATTTTGATTAAAACGCAATCTTAAACATACTTTTGTGAATGCAGAGGCTTAGTGGATGTTAAAGAGTCATAAGACCATTGTTGCTTTTTGTGACTTTCAAGGTATTTAGCATGTAGGATCAGCAGATTCTGAGGTGAGGGATCAATTTATAGACTCTTCAGAAATCTTCGAGATTCTGTGGGTTAAAGTGTAAAACATTAAAGGAAAAGGTAAATTACTTAAAATTATTACTGTGCACATCTTGCATATCCTCAAGATCATCCAAATATAATCATTGTCAAGAAATCTCAACTTTTTTTTTTTGTAAAATTTTGCATTTCTAATGAAAATTCGTCGCCCTAGTGACACAAGAACGTAATAAAATTTTTTTAACGATTTTTGGCTTGGTATGCCACCTTACTTAAAATATAGAATTCCCGTTTATGACAATTAACTGTTACCTATTGTGAAGTAGAATAGAAGTTAGCACTTTACAAAAGTATTCATGAAAATCAAAATATCAAATAATCACAAAACATAAAACGAAAATTATCAAATATTGGCAAACGTTTTTGTGTCACTACGGTGACAATTTTTCTGTCAATATTCAATGATCTGATAAATTTTTAGTCGAATACTAAAAACCTCATACCAATAAATATAAAAGTTTTTAAGCAATTGGAAAAAAAAACAGGGAAATACTTTTTCTACAGTCATCATAAAAATCATCATCATCATTGTTATTTTTATTTTGTCGAAAAATTTAGAGCCTTCTTTGAAAATGACTGTTTTTGTTTTTTGTGAAAAGTGTCCCTATACTGGCGGAAATGTTTATTTCCAGCTTACGCAGCTTTTTCGCACAACTGGTCGATTGGCAACAATGCATGGGACATGACACTAGAAGAGTGTATTAAAATCGTTTGCACTATTAGAGACATAGGCTGCCATGTATACAAATTTACATAATATTTAGCAATTTTGAAGATCTATCTCATAACCAGAGGATATCACTTCTAATATAATTTTTAAATTTTCTTATTAGTGATAAATCCACGAAAAAATCAAAATTCAAAAGTTTACGCAAGTTGTTGCCGTACCCAACTTTTGGAATGTCATATTCTATCTTGCAGTTCACTTCTCAACTAACGATTCCGCTTCGATAAACCATTATCGAAGCTTTTCCCCTCCAGCAATTTTACCTGTATGAAGTAGGAAGCTATTTACTTTTATAAGACTTCTTATATAAGTCTTACATAAAACTTACAAAACAAAACTTTGTTTGCTTTAAAATTGCTTAATAAAAGCAAATTATGGGCTTCGCAAAAAGTCTTTCCGAAAAGCCTTTTCGAAGTTGAAAAATATTTTTTTTTATATTATTTACTATTACTAATTTCAATTTCAATCTGTCATACTTAAACCCTAATACGTTATTATTAAAGTTTGAAATTCAATGCAAATAATAATATAAAAAGTCTCATCTTACTGGGATTCGAACTCGCACAGTAGTGAAACACGCTATCCACTAGGCTGTAATCTGGAACATAAAAGACTCACTCTCCAGTAGGTTACCGATCTTTTTTTTTTTTCATTTTTTTTGGTTAGTGCGATGAACTGCCGCGCAGACGGTCTGGATTCGATTTCTAGTCGTAGCAACACCTAAATGATTTTTCACTGGCCCTCCTCTCGTGATGATCTGACAAATCATCCGAGCAGTATCAATTGTCAGGAGAAGCTTATCTCAAATTCGCCGTTTAGAATCGGCATAAAACAGGAGGTCCCGCCATCGTGCTCGAAGTACACACGCACACATAAATGGTTGTGAGAAAGTTCGGCCCTGGGTACTAACAAGCCTGTTGCAATCTTTACGTACACATCCCATCAACCTTACAGAGGTACAAACAATCGACTGCAAAAATGCCTAACCTCGCGCACAAGTACTATATAAGGCCTACAGAAATGTTTGCTTGTGGAAATTAAATTTATAGAGAAATAACTGTTAGTTGGGTTTGTCTTTTGAATTTTTTCCTAGACACCTTTTTCCGTACCGCGACTCTTATGAACTTCCGTTTTAAGTTTGTACGACATATGCGCAGCAGAAATTCAAAAAAACCTAATCCTAGCGTGTACTATTGATAGCCCGAATCTGAAAGTCTCTGGATTCTCCCGTTTTTAGAAGTTGTTGAATTTTTTTTAAGTTTTTCTGCATATGTAACTATGAAATATTCGTAGTTGCTTCCATTGTTGGAAGCGGTACATGGTTGGCTCTTATTTTGTCGCTTATTTTTGTAGCTTGAAGATTTCGGGCCTGGTTTTCAACGCATTCAATTTCTTCATTGGTTATGTCGTTATTTTCTTTTACATAACGAATCCTTATTGGTTTGCAACATCTTGACATTGAATAATTTGACTCCCATTCTTGAGGCGAAGAGGTACAAGGGAACTCAAAAATATATTTGCATCACTATTATTGTCATCCTCGAATTTCTTCTTGTATTGGCTTTGAGTGGATCTATCGGGGATTCGATAGACAAAGATACGACAGAGATATGAGTTCTAAATCTGTTTCTCAAGGCACTGTTGGGGTTCTGGTTGCAAATATTTACACATTCGCGATGATGTGTGATCCACTAAATCTTGGAGCTTCGTTTCGTCAACTGTCTCACTGAGGCTTTTTGGTGGGTGATAATTTTGTTTAGCTTTATACACGTAGGTGCAGCACAGATATATATTTTTATTGGCATGATATTGACTACCTCATATTGACTTGCAGTTAAATTAGCTTCGACAAATATCGTCAAAGCCAATCGCAGCTGCTTTCCGGAACAAGGTTAAGGTTTTGGTCACATCCTGCTTCACTTTTGCCATATAAATATTGACATTGACATTGACATTACGGTAATTCGCAAATGAATGCATCGAACTACAGACACATAACAGCACTGGCGACTGAGGCCATCGGCTGGGCATATCAATATTTCCCGCCGCTCTTTGACTGATCTGTACGTCAATTCATCAGGGGACACACTCAATCGAAGTTCCACTGTTTTTCGATACTATGTTCGGTTACTTGATTTATCGAATTCTTAGGTTGAGCGACCTTTGGACCTTCCATGAAGTATGCCAAGAAGTAGTGTGATTTCTTCGCTAACCACTCTTCATTCTTATCTAAGAAACGCCTTTCTGTACTCTTGGAGAGTTGCCATCGTAATTTATAAATTGGTTTGAACGCCTTGAAAATTTTGTGAAGTTCATCTTCTTTCTCTGGGCGGCACTTTGTAATATTCACAAGTTCTTGTCCAAATATTCAAGTTTTCCGTCAAGGAGGCTTTGTGAGCTTTCTCTTACCAACTCATGGAGCTGTTTTCATGTCAGATACTAGGTGGTGTGATTAATAGGCAGGTGGCATAATCGGACCGTATTTCTTTGAAAATGCAGAAGGAGCGCGTGTTACTGCCAATGGGGATCATTATAGAGAATGTTCAATGAATTTTTGTTACTGAAAATTTAAGATTTGGTGTAGCTGACTTATTGTTTCAACAGAATGGCTACATGCCATACGGCTAGCGAATCAATCGCTCTATTCAGGGAAAGTTCGGTGAACACATCATCTTAAGAAATGGCCCTGTCAAATTTTCTGATTTGACAATATTGGATGACTTTCTATGTGGATATGTGAAATACCTCTTGCTTATGTCGATAAACCAGAAACGATTGAAGCCTTGGAAACCAAAATACAAAAACAAATTTTTGGCGTAACCGGCTCGGTAGTACCCAGTGCCTTACTTTCTCAAAACCATTCATGTATGCGTGTACTTCTAGGATCTCCTGCTTTAAGCGTTTCTTGACAATTGATACTACTCGAATGATTTCTCAGATCATCACGAGAGGAGGGCAAGTGAAAAGTAACTTAAGGTGTTGCTGTGGCTGGGAATCGAACCCATACCTTCTGCGCGGCACTTCATCGCACTGACCACTGAAACCGTCAACATAACTCGTGTTATTCATGAAATACGGGCCAATATTCTTGAAAGTTTGGTCGAAAATCGGACCCGCAGAATTAAGCAAATGTCGTGGGCAACATTTGAAGGAAATTATCCTTGGACATTAAATGTCATTCATGAACGAAACTAAACCTCATTTTGTATTTAAAAAAAAGTCAGAAAGATCTTATTGGATCACCTTTTAGATTACAACCTAAACCAACTTGAATTCCTCAGCTGCAGGTAATTAACTAAAGGACCGGGCTAATTGGAGAGGAATGTTTGTTTAGGCCCATGTACTAATAACCGAATATAATCAAATGAAAACAAGTGATTTCTCAAACATTGTCAAGATTATGACAAAAATAAAATATGGGGAATGGAAATAATTTAAAATCCTATCATCAATGCAGAATATATTTCTGATTGAAATGCTCCAAAACTGAGGAATTCATTAAGCTGGTTCTTTTTTTTTTACAAGTTTTGAACTATCACATTTTTGTGTTTTCAAGCAGGGTTGCTAAGTTGTGAAGTTTCACAGTGTAAACTTAAGTCGCAGCTTCACAGAGCTTAAGTTTGGGCTTACGTTTTTCAGATTTCACATTAGTTAAAATCTTTGGTTTAGTTAAGCCAGACATAAAAAATGATTGTGAACATTTTGTGGGTAATTGACTACTGTGAATAAATCGGATTTGACAAATAGAGAAATATCTTGTGTCACTTGTCAGTGACGCAAATAAATTGTTTTTATTTTTAATGACATTTAGCTGCTATCAAGCAATAGGTATTATCAGAGAAAAGTTTGTGGTGTCTTTACATACAAAGGTATAACCATAAAACACAAGGAGGGCAGGTATTCAACGAAACTTCATTGCTATTTATTAAGTAGTTTTGCAATTTCGTGTTCATGTCCATAAATAAAAACATGTACATTAATCAAATGTACAAGCCAGTATGCTTGCTGCGGATTTCGCACCCAGTTCTACATTGTCAGATTGTGCCCAGTCTCCTCCTGTACTTGAGAACGTTAATCCGTCTATGGGACAAGTTAACTTTCGTACTTTCAAATAAAACTCTTGCAACTGTACAAGAGTTTTATTTGAAAAACTTCTTAATGACAGTATGGCTTTCGCAGCAACTGGTCCACTGGTGAATTGATGACATATCTCACCGAAAAGTGGAACCAATCAATCCACCATGGTGGAGAAAGTAGGTTTGTTGCACTTGATAATTTAAGGCATTTGACAGGGTTTGGCATCAATCCCTTTTGTCGTAATTACATGGATTTGGAATCGATGAAAAACTTCTTCTATGGATTAGAAATTATGTTTCGAAACGTTCAATTCAAGCTGTTTTGGACGGATTCAAGTCTGTAACTCACCAAATAAATGCTGGTGTCCCTCAAGGCTCAGTTTTGTCTCTGACTCTCTTTCTTATTTTTATCAATGATCTCCTGATGTCTGCAACTTCTAATCCAATTCATTCCTTCGCTGATGACAGTACTCTCAGCTTCTCATATTCGTTTTCAGGTCCACGTCCCTCATCTTCGAACGTGGAATCTAAACGACAGCATATGTAACATATGTTAAGCTCATTGAATTCCGACCTTGACAGCATCATCTAAATGGGGTAAATCAAACGGAGTAAAATTCAATGCTTCCAAAACACAATGCTGTCTTCTGTCGTTAAAGCGAAACCAAAATCTAGAGCCATTATCCATGAATAGCACTTACGTCGAAGAAACCGAAAAACTTTCCATGCTAGGTATGTGTTTTAGTAACAACTTACGTTGGAACCACATATTCCAAGTCGCTAAAAACACGAAGATTTCTTTAATCGATGTAAAAAATATTTCACCCCTTCTGATCTGGCCACATTATGTAAAGCGTAACGCCCACATCAGGTCGGGAGCACCAAACACAACATTGTACCTCCTAGATAGAATTCAAACGCTTGCGAAAAAAATTGTAGGTGTAAACATTTGTAAATAAAAATAATAACCATTAGCATTTAAGAAGAAAAATTATAACTTTATTCTCGTAATGTGGTATCGACCTAAGGGTCCTCACTCGGGTAACCAGCTCCACCTTTACGGGAGAAAAAGTATTCATCCATCGCAGATCGGCATGTAAGAAGTACGACCATCTTGAGAATGGAATGACACATTCTTGTACAACGTGGCGTACAAACCGACCACGTTTATTTAAATGAATAAAGAAAACCAATAAAAGTCTTATGTTTTTTACATAGGAAACATTAGGTATAATGTCGAACTCTTTAGTTTCGGTGGAACACCGTCGAAATATCTCCTGCCTTACATTGTTTTACCGCTATTTTAAGAACCAATACTCAAATGAAATAGCTAGCTACATTCCTCCCATTCAACAATTCAGCAGCAATACTAGTTACGCTATGAATGCAAATCAGTTCACCCTCAAGCCTATCTTCGGACGAACGCTGAAATATAGAGATTCGTACATAAACCGAACAACACGAATGTGAAATGCTATACCAAACTCTGTTTTTCCTTTCCATTGTAATTTACAGGCATTTTAAGCCAATGTGCATCGGTAGCTCCTTTCTTTTTATCCCGATTTCCTTAACGCCCGCACTGTGCTAAAACAAACATACCCTTGAGTGCCCGCAAGTTATAAAAAAAAATGTAATGTGCCGGTGCTAGTAAAATCGAATAATGAATTTTGCTCTGACAGGAGTTAAGGCAACACTTAAGTTATTAAAATCGGAGGCTTTAGTTATATCAACACTTATGTGCGGTTTTCTTCATAAGCCGACACTGTGAAACATCAAGTTATTTATAAATACTGCTGTCTGCATATAAAAGTACCACCTTAATTGAATTTATTTAATTTTACCTGCACTTTGTCTGTCTTTTGTTTATTTGTTTTTTCAATGAATATAAAAGTCATGCATAAAGAAATCACAAGTCGGTTCAAATTATATCGCCTCTAGTGTAGGGCAATGGCTGACACTCTTTACGTAATTTTCTATAATCTGTTCTCCCAAGAAAAAAGTATACCAACTCACTCCAAAAAAAAACCCCGCCAACAGCACTTTGTGCATGTATTTCTTCAACACAAACATTTCCAGTTTATCTATCATCTTGTTGTGTCAACACAACTACCGTCTCTGACGTAAGTAAAACCAACAAAACTGGTTCCACACACACACCGCAGCCATTGGGGAGCAGCACTGATAATAGAGTGCCTCAGCACAGCAGTGTTCCACCACCGTTCACAATCAACAATCGCCTGCTAGAGTCTTTGGTTGCCCAGCAAAACGAAAGACAGTGCTCCATTTGATGAGGCCACCTTAATTCCGTTTTCAGGGAGGCTCCACTATAAATGGATCCACCTTAATGCAAGTTGAATAGAGAGGTTCTGTGTTTTGTGGTATCTGTCGCAACACTGGCAATTCCTAACGTCGCGTCGGTGATTCCAATCAAACCAAACCACCACCCACTTACGGCGCGAAACAGCCGGCCGGCGGTGTGACAGTAACTTGCTTTAGATGCCGCCAATAAAGCGCGCACTTTCAAGTGGAAGCTGGCAAATGGATTGGAACTCCGAAAGTGGGGTGCTTTTGCAGCTGGACGCCTGGTAAAAACTACGGTTTGACTGAAAATATTGCCATAACATGTTATTTGTTTGATGTGGTTCGCTGGTGCTGCCCATTCCGACTGTCATCGTTCAGAGGAGGGTGTACCGTAACAATACTATTGGAATGGTGTGATGGTGACTGACAGCCGGCGTTGAACAGCGTGTTTTTTGTTTTATTGGGCACACCGGCTGACTGGCAACTGTGAAATAAATAACTTTCATGGTCGACAACGTCAGTTTCACAATATTTGATCAGGCGTACAGGATGCAGAGTTGAACTACCTTGCAGGAGTGTTGTGTTGGCAACAACTTGCGCGTCAATTTATCGTTGTTGTTATTTTTTTCTGAACTCATTTGGGAGCATTGCGGTAATCGATGGGAGATCAGCTCAAGCAAGAAGCTGCCAAGCATTGTTTGTGCAAATTGACATCTATTTAGAGAGTCAGTGACAAAGATGATTACACAAAAATAAAATCAAGTAGGATGGGAGCCTCGATGCATCATGGGAGCCTAGCATTGTATCGCTATAAGAGAAGGTGGCGTCTTTGAACTTACCTAGCTTGGTGGCCGCAATGGGCTGGTAGTGAGTATTGCTTATGGGAAAGTATTCGCTGTTAATTATTTGAACCGCTGAAAAGTTTCAGGAGCTGGATTAACGCTGCTGATTTCCTGGCATTTGTGATTTACTTGACTTTTAGCCATAATAAACGAAGATTAACAAACCAACCCATAAAATATAAAAGCTAAGCTGTGGTAGCACTGTTGGAGAAGGCGGCAAGCCAACTGCTGTGAGGTGTACATACGATATTCGCATCTTGCCTTGTTATTGCTGATGTCCCAGTTGTTGATAATGACGTTGAGTTATTTAGGATTGGAAAATGTAACTAAAGTGAGAGAAACCTTTACGAGTGAGTATGGGAATCAAGCAGGTGAAGTAAATTTTGTTTTACTTTGCTCAAATCGTTTGCAAACCAGGACCAAATTGTTCGACTTCAAAGATGCGATAGTCAATGTTGTTGTGTGTTTGTATAAATAAAGCACACAATGTATGGGAACCAACTTGGTACTACCTTTTGTATTTCATTCGATGCTTCGACGAATATAGTCTGCAACAAAGGAATCTAATAAAGCAGTTCTAGATACATGTTGAGTACTTTGTGCTTAAAGTTGCAAAAATGGGTATCTATCAAAAATTTTGGAAATGGTTATCCATTCGCTATGATCCTTCCATTTTATGTTCGACATAATCGTCCATCAGAGCAATTAATACGCATCCGCAAAGACGTCGAACAGTGCGCACCGAAGAAACAATTGCCGCTGTAGAGCAAAGTGTTGCAGTGGACCCGAATGAATCGATTCGCCACCGAACACAGCAATTTGAGTTTTGTCCATCAACATTATCTTAGATGTTCCGCATAGATCTTGGCTTACGACCTAACAAGATCTAGCTTGTGCAAGAATTAAAGCCCCGAGACCATGCAATGCGTCGTGATTTTGTTGTATGGGCCAAAAATGAGATTTACCTCGATGATCGCAAAATTTTGTTCAGTGATGAGGCTCATTTTTTGTTGAATGGCTACGTCAACCAGTAAATTTGTCGAATTTGAGTGCAGAGAATCCACATGAGACCCTTAAGACGCTATTACATCCACAAAAACTAAATGTGTGGTGTGCTCTATGGGCTGGTGGAGTCATTGGGCCATATGTTGCTGGAGGGTCAGTTACCTTTAATGGAGACCGGTATAGAGCCATGATAACCGATTATTTTGTTCCCGAATTGGATTGCATGAATGTCGATGGGATGTGGTTCCAACAAGACGGCGCTACATGCCACACAGCGCACGTCACAATCGATTTATTGAAGCAAACATTCGATGAGCGCATAATTTCGCGGAATGGACCTGTCAATTGGCCACCAAGATCGTGTGATTTGACACCATTGAATTTTTTTCTTTGGGGATATGTGAAATCGCTCATCTACGCCAACAAACCAAAAACGTAAGGGGACTTGGAAGCCAACATTCGTGGCGTTTTTGCCGACATACGGACCCCAATGCTATAAAAGTTGTTGAAAATTGGACCTCTAGACTCGGCTTAATTCGAACCAGCCGCGGCAACAAAATGGCCAAAATCATGTTTAGACATTAATGGCATAAAATTGCCCTTCACCTAAAGCCAAAGTGATGGACATTAAAACAATTTTCTTGTGTTTTATTTCAATTTAAAGATCTATACCTCTAAAAAGCACCCCCTTTTATTTTCAAGAGATAAATGGTAACGTTCAAAAAATCGAATAAAAAAAATTCGATTTTATCGACAGTCTTTTTATAATTTTTAATAGACCGTTAATATAATAGATTTAAAAAATCGTTTTTGTCGACAGAATTTTTATAATTTTCAAGAGATAAACCGATTAAAAATAGTTCGATTTTATCAACAGCCTTTTTATCATTTATAGTAGAATTTTTATAATTTTCAAGAGATAAATGCAATTGTTAATAAAATCGATTAAAAATAATTCGATTTTATTGACACCCTTTTTATAATTTTCAATAGACCGTTCATAGAATAGATTTTAAAAGAAATCGATTTTATCGACAGAATTTTTATAATTTTCAAGAGATAAATGCTATCGTTCATAAAATCGATTAAAAATAATTCGATTATATCGACAATCTTTTTATAATTTTCAATGGACTGTTCATAGATTCGATTATAAAAAAATCGATTTTATAGACAGAATTTTTATAATTTTCAATAGACCTTTCATATATCATAGATTTTAAAAGAAATCGATTTTATCGACAGAATATTTATACTTTTCAAGAAATAAATGCTATCGTTCATAAAATCGATCAAAAATAGTTCGATTTTGTTAACAGCCTTTTTATCATTTATAGTAGACCGTTCGTAGAATAGATTTTAAAAGAAATCGATTTTAACGACAGAATTTGTATACTTTCAAGAAAAAAATGCTATCGTTCATAAAATTGATTAAAATGGTTCGATTTTATCGACATCCTTTTTATAATTTTCAATAGACCGTTTATAGAATGGATTAAAAAATAATTCGATTTTATAGACAGCATTTTTATAATTTTAATAGACCGTCCATAGAATCGATTAACAAGTTATTCGATTTTATAGACAGCATTTTTATAATTTTCAATAGATAAATGCTATCCTTTATAAAATCTATTAAAATAATTCGATTTTATCGACAGCCTTTTTTAATTTTTAGTAGACCGTTCATAGAATAGATTTTAAAAGAAATCGATTTTATCGACAGAATTTTTATAATTTTCAAGAGATAAATGCTATCGTTTATAAAATCGATTAAAAATAATTCGATTATATCGACAATCTTTTTATAATTTTCAATGGACTGTTCATAGATTCGATTATAAAAAAATCGATTTTATAGACAGAATTTTTATAATTTTCAATAGACCTTTCATATATCATAGATTTTAAAAGAAATCGATTTTATCGACAGAATATTTATACTTTTCAAGAAATAAATGCTATCGTTCATAAAATCGATCAAAAATAGTTCGATTTTGTTAACAGCCTTTTTATCATTTATAGTAGACCGTTCGTAGAATAGATTTTAAAAGAAATCGATTTTAACGACAGAATTTGTATACTTTCAAGAAAAAAATGCTATCGTTCATAAAATCGTTTAAAAATAATTCGATTTAATCTACAGACTGTTTAATAATTTTCAATAGAACGTTCATAGAATGGATTAACAAGTTATTCGTTTTTATCGGCAGAATTTTTATAATTTTCAGGAGATAAATGCTATCGTTCATAAAATCTGTTAAGAATAATTCGATTTTTTCGACAGCCTTTTTATATTTTCCAATAGACCGTTCACAGAATCGATTTTAAAATAAATCGATTTTATCGACAGAATTTTTATAATTTTCAAGAGATAAATGCTATCGTTCATAAAATCTATTAAAATAATTCGATTTTATCGACATCCTTTTTATAATTTTCAATAGACCGTTCATAGAATGGATTAACAAAATAATTCGATTTTATAGACAGCATTTTTATTATTTTCAATAGACCGTTCATAGAATCGATTAACAAGTTATTCGGTTTTATCGGCAGAATTTTTATAATTTTCAGGAGATAAATGCTATCGTTCATAAAATCTGTTAAGAATAATTCGATTTTTTCGACAGCCTTTTTATATTTTCCAATAGACCGTTCACAGAATCGATTTTAAAATAAATCGATTTTATCGACAGAATTTTTATAATTTTCAAGAGATAAATGCTATCGTTCATAAAATCTATTAAAATAATTCGATTTTATCGACAGCCTTTTTATAATTTTTAATAGACCGGACATAGAATAGATTTTTAAAGAATTCGATTTTATCGATAGAATTTTTATACTTTTCAAGAAATAAATGTTATCGTTCATAAAATCGATTAAAAATAATTCGATTTTATCAACAGCCTTATTATGATTTTTAATAGACCGTTCATAGAATAGATTTTAAAAGAATTCGATTTTATCGATAGAATTTTTATACTTTCAAGAAATAAATGCTATCGTTCATAAAATCTATTAGAAATAGTTAGATTTTATCAACAGCATTTTTATAATTTTCAATAGACCGTTCATAGAACCGATTTTGAAAAAAATTGATTTTATCGAAAGAATTTCTCTAATATTCACAAGACAAATGCTATCGTTCATAAAATCTATTAAAATGATTCGATTTTATCGACAGCCTTTTTTTTAATTTTTGGTAGACCGTTAATAGAATAGATTTTAAAAGAAATCGATTTTATCGACAGAATTTTTATACTTTCAAGAAATAAATGCTATCGTTCATAAAATCGATTAAAATAGTTCGATTTTATCAACATGCTTTTTATAATTTTCAATAGATCGTTCATAGAATCGATTTTGAAAAAAATCGATTTTATCGACAGAATTTTTATAATTATCTATTAAAATAATTCGATTTTATCGACAGCCTTTTTTTTAATTTTTGGTAGACCGTTCATAGAATAGATTTTAAAAGAAATCGATTTTATCGACAGATTTTTTATCCTTTTCAAAAAATAAATGCTATCGTTCAAAAAATCGATCAAAAATAGTTCGATTTTATCAACAGCCTTTTTACAATTTTTAATAGACCGGTCATAGAATCGATTTTAAAACAATTTGATTTTGTCGACAGAATTTTTATAATTTTCAAGAGATAAATGCAATCGTTCATAAAATCGATTAATAATAATTCGATTTTATTGACATCCTTTTTATAATTTTCAATAGACCGTTCATAGAATAGATTTTAAAAGAAATCGATTTTATCGACAGAATTTGCATACTTTCAAGAAATAAATGCTATGGTTCATAAAACCGATTAAAAATAATTCGATTTTATTGACATCCCTTTTATTATTTTCAATAGACCGTTCATAGAATAGATTTTAAAAGAAATCGATTTTATGGACAGAATTTTTATACTTTCAAGAAATAAATGCTATCGTTCATAAAATCGATCAAAAATAGTTCATTTTTATCAACAGCCTTTTTATAATTTTCAATAGACCGTTCATATAATAGATTTTAAAAGAAATCGATTTTATCGACAGAATTTGCATACTTTCAAGAAATAAATGCTATCGTTCATAAAATCGATTTAAATATTGACATCCTTTTTATTATTTTCAATAGACCGTTCATATAATAGATTTTAAAATAAATCGATTTTATCGACAGAATATTTATACTTTTCAAGAAATAAATGCCATCGTTCATAAAATCGATCAAAAATAGTTCGATTTTATCAACAGCCTTTTTATCATTTATAGTAGACCGTTCATAGAATAGATTTTAAAAGAAATCGATTTTATCGACAGAATTTGCATACTTTCAAGAAATAAATGCTATCGTTCATAAAATCGATTAAAAATAATTCGATTTTATTGATATCCTTTTTATAATTTTCAATAGGCCGTTCATAGAATAGATTTTAAAAGAAATCGATTTTATCGACAGAATTTTTATAATTTTCAAGAAATAAATGCTATCGTTCATAAAAATCTATTAAAATAATTCGATTTTATCGACAGCCTTTTTATAATTTTTACTAGACCGCTCATAGAATAGATTTTTAAAGAATTCGATTTTGTCGATAGAATTTTTATACTTTTCAAGAAATAAATGTTATCGTTCATAAAATCGATTAAAAATAATTCGATTTTACCAACAGCCTTATTATGATTTTTAGTAGACCGTTCATAGAAAAGATTTTAAAAGAAATCGATTTTATCGACAGAATTTTTATACTTTTCAACAAATAAATTCTATCATTCATAAAATCGATTAAAAATAATTCGATTTAATCGACAGCCTGTTTTATAATATTCAATAGAACGTTCATAGAATGGATTGAAAAATTATTCGATCTTAACGATAGCCTTTTTGTGATTTCGATTTTATCGGAAGACTTATTTTTTTTAAATTTTTAATTGACGGTTGCAACCCCCAAACTGGAGGGCCAGTTCCAATCTATTAGATACCCCTTGTAAAGTCGTAGAACTCCTGGCAGGATCGCCATGTAAAGTCGTAGAACTCCTGGCAGGATCGCCATGTAAAGTCGTAGAACTCCTGGCAAGATCGCCATGTAAAGTCGTAAATTTCTACCAGGTGAGTATCAGCCCTAAGCTGTTTAAAGCGCAGCACGCTACTGATTTTAAGGCGCAGCTCGCCGAAAGAGTATGGCCAGTTACGGCCGCAGTGAAAGAAAAAGGTTGAGAGTCGAGAGTAAGTTTCAAGACTGATTTTATTAATAAATTCGTTTGGTATTTATACACAATTTCTTTCTATCGAACATATCCATTGTACATATCCATCGTACATCGATCGCTGACCTCTCGGTGTTCGATTGCCTCATATGCATATTTGGGGTTTAACGCCCGGACATTCAGAGAATTGTCCATCTTGCACAATCCAATATCCAAACACACTCACTGCAGCAACCTTCTAATGCTGAGCTCGCAACAAACATATGATACACTTTCTGGCGCGTGTTTATTGTGTACTCATATGTTTATTACTTGTCGGCTTTATGCCCATGCATACGTGAGTGTCAAATATCGAGCACGAATGGATGCATTGCTGTGTGGATATTAAACGGTCGCTGGTGCGATCCCCTTCACACCCTAGGATACGGGTCCATCAATGTCCACAACGGGATTGAGCGCTGCGGTTGGCCTTTCGGTTTGTCCGCCACCATCTCTGTTCAAGGGCCCTGACTTACCCTAATGATTACTAGATAACCTCGAGTCCAAATATGTTGAAGCAGCTAATCTAGGTTCGTCTGGGACAGCAGGTGGGGTATTTCTTACATCGCAAAGTGAAGGTCAATCAGAGTCTAACATCGTTCTACAACATCCAACCATTCTTGATATTTACCTATTGGCTCTCTCTAAAATTCGTAGAGTCTACCTTCAAAAAGTGTAAAACTGAGTTGCCACAGAAAGTATCATATGATTCGACCAGCAGATAAAACAATAAAACAAAAATGCTTTCATTTTTCAATAATATATGTTCATATATTTATTCTTAAGTATTTTAATGTAATAAATGTTTTTGTTTTTTATTTGTGGAAAAAGTTCTTATAAATAAAAAAAAATGTAATTACACATTAGGACTTAAAAATGTATTCTCAATTATTTACATGTACATATTATATGTATGTACGTCTGTATATAATATATATATATATATTTATTTAAATTTTAATATTAACACAAAAAGAAAATAATTAACAATAATAACAAATTTCATTTTATTTCTATCGAATATCTATTCCGTTGTTGCACCATTAACAAAATTGAATAAAAATATCTGCTATAACAATCCAATTAATTTGAGTTAAAATTATTTCAGTTTTGCTTTTGTAATATTACTACATACAGAAAATATGGCAGTTTATATAGTTTGATTTAATTTCTTTTCACTTTTATTTAGCTTTTACTTTTTAATTTACAAAAAAGAGTGTAAATGATACATTTCACTTTTAATAAGACACTGTTTGTAGCTTAAATAAGTGTAGGACGTGATTAAATTATTTTATACAGTGTTTGATGGACTGGTCTTAAAGAAAAAACTTAATGGTAATTATTTATATACAATGTTTTAGTTTATTAGGAAATATATACAAAATACAAAAGTTAATTCACATGAAATAATAAAATAAACAAAAAAATGCTTTTAAAGCATAATTTAACTATCACAACGATTTTTATTCTAAATTACAAAATGAACAGGACACTGAAGCAACCGGAATCAGGTGACGAAAATCCAAAGCGTGGTGGGGGTGAAATTTAAAAAAAATGGGGAATGTGAGTATTTTCGAAAGATTTATCGGTGAAGTGTCACATTTTCCTTAAGGATGAATTTAAATCCCTACATAGCACCAGATATCCTTAAGATGGGGATGGCCAACATTAAGCACGATATTTCGAATAAATTCACTCCTCCCTCTGTTATGAATACTGCGGCGAATCACTCTCGGACTGAATCTTCTGCACTCGACTCACATCATCGTAGGCAATCGAGAAGACACTCTTCTTCTCCGCAATCGGGTTGCGCCGACCCATGCTATTCAGCAGCGAGTTCATGGCTATCCCCGAGTCGTGATCATCTTCTAGGGTGGATACATTCAATTGCTTGGACTGTGCCGATGAATCCTGGATATAGATCTTCGAATTGGTGACCTTTATCTCGTTCTCTTTTATTGGTGACGGCTTCGGCTTGAAGCCTTTGGATTTCCCAACGCCCTTTGGCTGCGGCGGTGTTTCGGGATACATATAGTGTGAGACCTTAGTCGGTGCTATCGGCAGTTCTCCGGTATTATCGTATTCATGCTCGTACCGATGCTCGGAGTGCTGAAGCAGTGGATGATTAGCGTCCGTTTCGATCTTCGGCTTGTGGTTCTTGTTCATGATGACGTCTTCCTTGAGAAGTCGAGCACCTTTAGGCGGGGACTTACGAGGCGCTGGTTCGGGTTTGTATTTCTCATCACCCGGTGGTACTGGTGTCGATGAGGTTGTGGTAGGCGGATGACTGTCCTCTGACTTCGGCAGTCTACTTTTTGTGATGCGCTTTTCGGAACCACTTATGAGTTTCTTTGTACTGGGTTTCGACTTTGTTGGTTTGGTATCACCACCAGTGGGGGGCTTCTTTTTGCTGTAGTACCAGTCCATGTACTTGGGAACACTTCTCGAGGAGCTGGGCTCTTCGTGGGTGTCCTCGTGTTCAAGAAGGTTTGTGTCACTTTGAAAGTCTCGGTCTTTAAGGCGTTTCGAACTGCGCACATCAGTGGTGGTGACTTTGGCAGCGGATTGCTTAGAAACAATTACTCTACTCTGTGGCGGTTCGGATGCAGTTTGATTACGTCTTTGGGAATTGCGCAACGCAGATGCGTCTTTTCGCGAAAGCCTGGGTTTTGGATCGGGACTTTTTACCCGCCGCTCTTGGTCTTCTATGTGATTTCGCTGTTCAGAGGAAGACCTGGAGTATACTTTGTTATTGCTGCCATCGGTGACGTGAATTTCAAAGTGTGAGTTCTCCGGTTGGATTCCGTTTGAAGGAGCAGCATTACTTTTGATAACGATTTCATCGGCGTCAGACTCCTCGTCCGAGTTGTCATAGAACTCCAATTGTTCAACGCTGATTTTATGCCGTTGCCTTTCATCGGGACTGCCCTTCTCGTCGAGTGAGTCGGATATTTCCATGAGCACATCCCGATTAAGAGAGGCGGACTTTTTAGCAACCGTTTTTCGATTCTCCTCGTTTTTCATGCGTCGCAATAGGCTCGCCCGTGTCTCTCCATGGTATCTTAGGGGCTTTTTTGGTGGAGATCTTCTGCGATACTCGTAGAATTCATCATCTTCCTCTTCTTTGATGGGAGTTCGTATTTTTCGTTTGATCTCCTCTACCATAACAATACGCTTTCGAGGCTGAGAGCGCTGTTTAGAGCGTTTCTTTTGTCGCTTTCGTTTTATCCAGTACACTCCCTCGGGACTGTTGGGTGGGCTGAAACGTACGTACTCGTATTCATCTTCCGACATAGAATCATCATTCTCACTGCGAGCCCGCCGCTGCCGTTTCACCGATGACGAACTCACAATCATATCGCCTTCGGTCTGGGTGCCTGCGTCACAGTCAGTCTGCGTCGCAATCGCCATGGATTGTCCCGGCAGACTTTGTGTCTCCAAGGCTACCTCTTGTTGGGTGTATTGCAGGTCGATTTTCTCCTTCTCCATCAATATCTGACGGAGTAGAGCGTTCTGCTGCTTCAGGGAATTCTCTAGTTCTAGCGTTAACGATTGATTGGAGATTGCCGGTTGCATTTGGGTGCTGATGTCAGCACCACTTGCGGCCGCTTGAAGTTGCTGGGTGTGGATGATTTTTACCTCCGGCTCAGCCTGAGAGTAGACAATGCTATTGGGACCGCTTTTGCCCGAAGGAAACGTGTCTTTGTAGGTGGAGTGTTGAACCTCATTTGGCATCGATTGGATGTAGTTAGCCCCGGGAACGATCTGATAGTGCTCCCGAATGATTTGCTTTCCATCGGGTTGTTCTTCAATAAACCTCCGCATAAGGATCTCCTTGCCACTCTGATCGACCATCAATAGTTGAGGATGGGACAGGTTTGTTGTAGCCTTTAGTGGTAGATTCACATAAATATTGTCCTCGTCGTCTCTTTGCTTGTCGCGCGTCATCAGCTGCAGAATTTCCACATTTCCATCCTTGATGAAGTACTCTCGCTTTGCTTTTAAACTTCCCCGTGCTCCGTCCCCATTGTAGTCCAAGTCACTGCCCCGATCGATTTCATGCCGCCGCATCGAGTCATCATCGATTTGCGTGACACGCTGCCTTTGCCGGTTCCGATTCCGGTACGAGTTGGTACCAATGTCCTGTTCTTCGTCTATAATATCTTCGATGTAAACATCGCGTTCGTTGTTGATTAAATTAGTTCTAGAATTATGGAAACTACTTAGATGAGTATCGTCTTTGGCTGTTTGTGTGTTCCTAAAAATAAAAAAATCCATTAGATTCGATTGTTCGTTTGCCTTCCTGATTATACTCACTTTATTCTAACTCTACGCTGCTGCTCCTCGGCAGATTTTATTCTCCGATTGTGACGTTCATCGTGGGCTATGTTGTCAATGCCAGTTTCGCCAGCACCACCATCACCAGCAGCGTGACCAGGACGTCCTAGGCTTTCGTCAGGCTGTTCACCACGTCCATTGTGGAACTCCCAACGGGTAGGTTTCGTTCGTGTATCGGATGATTTCTCTGCCGACCACGCCTCTCTTCTTCCCATCCATTCGGCGACCTAAAAAAACAAAAAAAGTCAAATTTTAATAAAATGTTGCTAAAGCCGACTTTAATTTTTTTTTTTGAAAAAGCAGAAAAAGAACATTTTTATATGCACCAACGCAACATGTAAACTTAAAGAAATAAAGAGGTTACATATTTCCAAATGTTAAAGTAAAATTTAAAAATTTTATTTTGTAAGTTAAAGGTGAGTGTATAACAGAAATAAAACCCAAACTAAATTTTTTTTGTAGAAAATCGTGTTACAACTAAAAAAAATAAAACAAAATCACACCGCAACTACTACAACTAAAAATGTTTTTTGTTTAATTTAAATGTTACGTAAAAAAAAACTCAAAAGGAAAACTAATTTAAGTGCAGGAACATTTTTTTTTCAAAATCTACCTGAACAGATTTTGTTTGCTTTCCATTTGCGATTTCCCTATGAACTAGATGAACATCGTCTTCAGTTCTACTGATATTAACTATTCTCTTGCTACAAGTAAAAAAAGAGAGAACGAGAAAATGATGTTTAGGTTTTTTTTTTTGTTAAATAATTTGGATGCTTTTAGAGGGATATTGATGAAGCGTTATAATTTGTTAGTTGTAGCTTGACATTAGAGTTATTAGGCGAAGTTCCGATTTAATTAATTGCGGAAGGGTCTTGATGGAACTATGGTTATACCTATACCTATCCGAAAGATCGATTGGTAATAAAAAAAAATATTCCATTCCAACCTTAATATCAAAACAAAGGTTTTCAAAAATCATGTTTTTTTTTTATAAAACGTGTTAAAAAGTAGGCACAGGCTTAAGTTTTGTTCATGGACATTAGGACGACTTTTAACTAAGAAAAAAAAAACTAATATATTGCCAATATATTGCCTATATAAATTCTGTATGCGAAAGTGAGCTTCTGAAGACCATTGGCGCCAATCCAAAAAAACTTAATATAGACCGCAATTTTTATGCTCGGCTTCACCGGCCCATAAGCAAGAAACCCGCAGACAAAAATGAGCCATGTAGGACAAAGCTGTTGGTGATGATGAGAGCTGTCAAAATGCCCCCAATGAGCTTTATAAATAATGCAGAGGAAGAAACAAGAAACAATAGAGAGGTGGCATTCCAGGGATACAAGAACAATCCTGTCGAGATGGACAAGAAAACCCCTTAGTTGAGTAAAAGTCAATGCGGACAACAGGTTGTTTAGGAATTTCAAGGGTTAGTCAGGCCCCTTGAACAGAGCTGGTGGCGGATCAACCGAAAAGCCAACGGCAGCGCTCAGTCCCGTAGTGGATACTGATGGCCCCGTGTCCTAGGGTATCTAATAAACTGGAACTGGCCCTCCAGGTTGGGGGTTGTGCTTTGGGTTAACTACCCAATCATGGAAAAAGCTAACGGTTACGAAGCAACCAATAGGAGAGGGGCAAGCGAACAACTAGCGGAAGCCCTAAACTGCCACAAAGCAGACATAACTGCCATCCAGGAAATATGATGGGATGGGCCGGATAACAAGAGGATGAAAAACTGTGACTTCTACTACGGACCGTGTTATAGTGAGCAGAAACAGCTACTATTCGTATGCGGATTTGTTATAAATGCCAGACTTAGGCAAGAAGTCATATGTTTCCAAGACATAAGCGAACGCATTCTAACGATCCGCATCAAGGCCAAATTCGCCAACATAAGCCTTTTATGCGCTCAGCCACAACGGAGAAAAAAGATGATATAGCTAAGGACTGCTCTATGAGCTCCTTGACAAAACCTATGAGCGACTACCGAAGTACGATGTTAAAATCGTGCTGGGAGATTTTAACGCAAAGGTAGGAAGAGAAGACATCTTTAGCAGTATTGTCGGAAACCATAGCCTACACGACAACACGTCTGGTAACGGACTTAGGCTATTTGACTTCGCTACGGAACGAAATGCCACTATAGCCAGCACACAGTTTCCTCACCTCGATATTCATAAGGGGACATGGCGGTCTGCAGATCAACGAACGGTCAACCAAATTGATCATATTGCGATAGACAAGACGCACGCATCCAGTATTTTGGATGTCCGAACATTCCAAGGAGCTAACATCGAACGGACCACAACCTTGTTGCAGCCAAGGTTATAATGCGGATATGCACCACGCCACAACAATCCAGAAATACTGTGAACAAATTTAATGTCGAAAGACTGCAATCGCAAGTGACCGCCAAGACCTTCATGCAACGAGTATCCATAAACCTCTCGATTAACACCATACGTCCATACCACCAGCATCGAATGCCGAAGAACTATGACAACGATGCTATCAAGCCATTAGATCAGCCGCAACTGATGTGCTAGGTTTCTCGCGCCCACCAGCAAGAAACGCCTGGTTTGATGAGAAATGCCGACAGATGCTCGCAGCCAAGAACGAGGCCTACAAGGCTAAGCTGCAGGTGAAGACGAGAGCTGCCGTTGAGCTCTATAGGCAGAGAAGAAGTGAAGAACACCGGCTTTTCAGAAAGAAGAAAAAAGAGCAGGAAAAGCACGCGATCGAGGATATAGAGAGGTGACAATCCAGGATCGATGTTCGCAAGTTTTACCAAAGTGTAAAACGTCAAAGCCAAGGATACAAGGCTCGAACAGAACCCTGTCGAGATGAACAAGGAAATATCGTAGTTGAGATACAGTCGATGCTAAGGATATGGAAGAACCACTTCTGCAGACTGTAAAACGAACAACATTCCGCTGTCAGGCAGAACGAACAATTCAATATTGGTAACGACAGCGAAAACTGCCAACCACACGACCTGAGTGAAGTGAGGATAGCAATATCTAAACTGAAGCTTAATAAGGCTGCCGCAAATGACGGCCTTCCCGCCGAGCTTTATAAAGTCGGCGGAGATTACTTGGTAAGTAACATCCACCAACTCATAAGCCGAGTCTGGTCGAAGAAAGTATGCCTTAAGAATGGAACCTCAGCATCGTTTGCCCGATCCACAAAAATCGCATACAAAAATCTATCTGCCGTCATATGTGAACGCCTGAAACCGTTTACCAACAACCTGATCTGCCCTTATCAGTGTGGTTTTAGGCCAAGAAAGTCCACAACCGATCAACTTTTCACACTTCCGCAGATCCTGGAAAAAACCCAAGATGTCCAAATCTATACCCACCACCTATTCATCGATTTCAAAGCCGCATACGACAGCTTTTATAGAGACGAACTATACAGAGCCATGTCTAGTTTGGGTATACCGCCCAAACTCGTCCGTTTGTGTAGGATGACAATGGAGAATTCTCGCTGCTCCATCAGGGTCGGAAACGACCTCACCGACACATTCGATACCATAAAATGATTAAAGCAATGCAATGCGCTGTCATATGACTTTTCAATTTGATGCTTGAGAGGATTGTGCAAAGCTCACGAGCCAACACCTGAGGCACAATTTTCCAAAAATCTGTACAACTACTAGCATACGCCGACGATATTGCCATCATTGGTCGGAGCCAACGTGATGTCATAGCCACGTTTGCTAGAATAGAGATGGAAGCGGCAAAAATGGGTTTAGCAGTAAATGAGGGCAAGACGAAGTATATGCTGTCAACACGAAAGGACACACAACATCGACGAATCGGACAGAACGTCACCATTGACAGATATAACTTTGAGGTAGTACGGGACTTTATCTATCTCGGTTCCGCTATTAACTCTGACAACAACATCTTGTCAGAAATTCATCGAAGAATTACTCTTGCCAACCGCTGTTTCTTCGGGCTAAGAAGGCAATTCAGTAGTAAAGCCCTCATTCGAACTACTAAGGAGATCCTATATAAATCCCTGATCATCCCAGTCCTGCTCTACGGCGCTGAAGCATCGACCGTCTCAAAAGCGGATGAGGAAATCCTTGGTCGATTTGAGAGGAAAGTTCATCGAAAAATCTTCGGTCCCGTTTGCGTTGACGGGCTATGGAGACTAAGATTCAACCAAGAACTATACGAGCTGTACAGCGACATGCCCTTGGCCAAAAAACTCCGCATTGGACGATTAAGATGGCTACGACTTGTAGAACGAATGGACACCAATACTCCGGCTCGCAGAGTCTTCGATTCCCAGGCAGACGTCGGACGCAGTAGAGGAAGACCTCCTTAAGTGGCGCGCACAATTAGAAACCGACCTCAACCAACTTGGAGTGCGCAACTGGAGGCAGTTAGCTAAGGACCGGACTAATTGGAGACGCATGTTGGTTGAGGCACAGGTTCATTCCGGACTGTAGCGCCACTTAAGTAAGTAAGTAAAAAGATATGAAAGAAGAAACGTATATCAAGGCGCTACAACGTAAAACACGCTCCGCACAGGAAGTGTACAGAACCAGGAGAAAGGAAGAGAAGGAAATCATGCGTAGGAAAAGATAACACGCGGGAATGCTGCTCAGGGAAATCGAAGCGTCTCGCAAAAAGATTCTACTAGAAAAAAAAAAAACTTGGCGCAAAAGGCTCATTAGTACTCAGGGCCGAGCTTTCTCGCAACCATTCATGGGTGCATGTATACTTTTTGCACGATGGCGGAACGTCCTGTTTCATGTTGACTCCGAACCGCGCGAATTTGAGATAAGCTTTTCCTGATAATTAATACTACTCGGATGATTTGTCAGAGGAGGGCCAGTGAAAAATCATTTAGGTGTTGCTACGGCTGGGAATCTCAGAACTTCTGCGTGGAAGTTCACCGCACTAACCATCGTGCCACTGAGCACGTAATAAACAACTGGCAGCTGGCCTTAAAATAGGAACGCAGGCTCTACGAAATTACAATAACAACATAGTCAATGCCGCGCAAGGAATTGCAGATGTATTCAGGCAGCATTTCCAGCAGCTGCTTAATGGCAATAATGTCGAGAGGGTGATAGGGCAAGATACCGGCATTGAAGAAGTTGGAGCAGCCACCAAAAACTGAAGCCGATTCTGATTGATTACCAGCAGAACTCTTCAAATATGAAGCTGTTGCTTAAGAAGCGCGCATGCACCAAACCATCAACAAAGTCTGAGTGAAAGAGAGCATGCCCGATGACTGAAGCTGCTTTCAACAATTAGTTGATCTTGGGATACAAATATTTTCTGGTCCAGATGATATATAGAATTCCGAGACCACTGATTTTTCCTTTCCATGTATACTTCTCGAATAGTTGACAAAGGACTTATTCAGGTTACGGATACGACGATACTGACACTTTTCGGATCAAATGAGATGCCATCGCCGGGTTTGTCAGTAAAGGTTTAACAATAACCAAGGACAAGACATATTGAATGAAGTAAAGAGAACGTCATGATTCGAAGCTATAACTTTGAGGTATTAAGAGATTTTGTCCACCTCGACCAACTGGTGTTGTTTTTAAGACCTTAGGAGGTAATATAGTGATAAAGCTTTTTCTTAAACTTCTAAGGAGATTTTCAGTAACCCTGATCCGCAGTGCGTTACGGCCCTGAGATATGGTTGTATCAAAATCTCATAATTAAAGTCTTTCTCAATTTGTTCGGAAAATTCTTCATTAAGTCATCTGTCCCGTTTGCGCTGCAGGGATAACTTTATGAGCTGTATTTCGATAATGATCGAAAAAACTCCGCATTAGCCGTATTAGTTGGCTATGATTTGAAAAGCAAATGGACATAAATACTCCTAATATATAAATAAATCAACAAAAGTAGTCCAAATTCTTAAAAAAATCTAAATGGTGACCAAGGTATGAAAAAGGGTAGAACAATCGAAATTTCCTATGGTTTTAAAGGATTTATGGAAAAAAAGTCTTGAAGCTTACATATTGCTATTCCTGATATTTCCCTCTACACTTCTTCATTACTCCGGTCTTATTTTGGATTTTTTTTTTACCAATGGCTACACATGACAATCATGGAAGAAAATCTTAATCGACAAAGTGAAAGCAAGCCCAACTTGATTGTGACAGATTTATATTTACTTGGTACTAAACTACAGTTCGCCATTTTGGAGACTACCTTTGATATTTCCGTTTATGAGGCTGGGAAGTGAAGATAGTTGCAATAAATGCATTTGAGCTTCGTTTTAGGCATTTGTATCGTAAGCGAGACCTGTCCTCAATCATGGCTTCAAAAAACAAAGTTTTACATTCCATGGCTGACCTATTATTTGACTTCAAAAAATCAGGCTTAGTTGAACGAATCTTTTAGGCTTACTCCAGGCTTAAAATAGTCTACAGAATCTCTAATTCAGTTTAGCATCTTCGTAATATCTTCGGCTGGACTTCCAAAGAGCACCAGCTCAGATGGTTGTACGAGAAGAGAACGGATTTGCGAGCTTACATGGTCGTACACGATAGTAGTGTATTAGAAGGGAATCTAGGCCCTGGAAGCAATCAGAATCTAATGCAGGCCAATTTCACTACTGCAGATGGTTATAAAGTGCTACTCCTTACTGGATGACCATTCTGCAAAAATCAGGTCACACGTAGTAGTACCTGTGACAACAATCCTAATTGAAAGATTTCACTCTTATACCTCTGATTTTTCTGGGATGTACTATTTTGAGCTCATGTTATGCTTGCAATCACCAGCTTAGGAATGGTAACGTATGGTTTGCGTAAATCTTCATTTCCGTGCTGGCTATTTTAAAGCCCTTAAAAACGATCTCAAACATAAGCTTTGACTAAGCTCAGCGAATTAAGGAAGCCACTTCTCACTTCTCTAGTCCATTTTGTAACCGATTCTCTCAAGGCATACTCAACACCTAAACCCGAGATCATAATGCAATATTCGTAGGCAAATTACGAGTTTGATCCGTGGTAAAACCAATTTGATATCTGGAAATTCCTCTTTCTACCATCAACGCCATTTAAAAAAAAAAAGTGTAAGACTTTACCTACCTATTTGTATAAACAAGGAAACACTTCAAAAGCATACCCAATGATCCATGACAGATTAATGAATTGATCACACTGATCTGGACGCCCAAACGTCTTCCTTAATTTAAACTGTTTTATCAGACGTTCCTTTACCGACCTAGGTTCGTGTCTTTTAGTGTTAGCTTTTATTATTTTTACAAAAAAAACCGTTAAAATAATCAATTCCCTACTAACAAAATAAACACAACCTCAGCCTATCCACTATACAGACTATGATAACATTTCCAAATTGAATTTAGACAAGCAAGAAGGATATAGTAGCATCTACAGGATGTTTTCCAAGGGCAACCAAACACATCTCCTCCTAAATGACTTACCTCGCTGCACCGTAGAGCGGACACCACGAACAAATGCAGCACAACAGTAGAATTAGAATAGTTAACGCCACCAGCGTTGCCAATAGAATTAGCAGCCAAAACAGCAGCTTATTCTCTGCCTTGTACAGTGCCTAAAAGTATGGAAAATAAATTATATTGAGCCGATCTTTACAATCCACAAACTTACATCACTGTCCACCATCTCCTTGGTCATGATCGCATAGGATCCATTGTGCTGTGACAACCTCTGCTGAATCTGTGATATGTCAACTACCGATGCACCATCGTAGAGTACTGTCGCCGTCACTACACTCCGTTCCTTGATGTCACCTTTTAGGTTCTGGGCACCCGGCTCATCTGGACGCATTGGCCGAATGTCATGAATAATCACTCGACCTCCGGTGATGGTTGACAAAGTGTCAGCAGTTTTCTGCTTGTCTGGATTATATCCCGGCACCACAAAGGTTACCGTTCGTGTCCGACTCTCTGGCGGATAAATCCTAATGGTGGATGTGGAAAATCTCACAGGAACTCCCAAATCATACGCTCTCGCGGTCAAAACGAACATATCGCTTTCCAGAGGTGATGGTGTGACCTGCCTTTTGCTCCTACTATGCGCCTCCTTCTTCGATCGCATTAACAACTTCTCCTGGACCGTCAACTCCCCGGTGACTTTGTTCAGTGAGAATTTATTATCATAGTTCCCGTTAATGATCTCGTAGCGCACCTCGTTGTTCGGTGCAGTTGCATCCTTATCCACGGCCTTTATATACGCTGGTGATGTGAAGCTTTGCAGGTCAGCTGCCAAAATGAACTCATACACGGTCTTCTCGAATGTCGGAGTCTCATCATTTACATCGATCATCTTTATGACCAGCGGCACCTGTGCCCGGTTGCCGGTACCATCGCTGTCGCGCGCCTCCACATACAAATGGTATTCGGGCATAACTTCCCTATCGAAGCCATGGCTGTTTGTCGAGACGGTGATTATGCCATTTTCTGCATCCAAATTAAGTGACGTGTTCAGATAGCCCATTATAGCCGTATACCGGACACGTCCACCCATCCCGGTGTCAACATCGTCCGCATGCACTTGCACCACCTTCGTGCCGACTGTCATATTCTCCGGCAGCTCAACGGTATACACGGGTTGGGTGAATACTGGCGGATTATCATTCACGTCGTTGATGTACACCGTTACATTGACAATGGCCGAGAGATTCGTGGCCGGACCAAGTTCTTGGGCCAACACTTGGAATTCTACCGATTGACGTTCCTCATAGTCTAATAGCATGTTGTCACGCACGCGTATCAGAAATGATGCGCTACGTTCCGCCACATTGGGTGATATCTCGAAGGTGCCGTTGTTATTGAGCAGGGTCAGCGAGAAGACCCCATTTTTTCCGGTGTCGTCATCGTAGACTCGCGGTACATACGGATCGATGAATGTCAATGCGGTACCCTGCGGTGCATTCTCATCCACGCGTGACACGTAGCTGCAGGGAAGAGAGAAGAAAAGGGAGCTTGTGATGACAATGATCATGACGGTGTGGTGTATCTTTTATACTTACTGATCGTTCTCAAAGTAAGGTGGGGAATTGCTGCGCTCTGGTAGGAAGAATGCTAGCTGTACGGTGGTTGCAGCTGCCGGCGGCTCATCACGACCGACCTTAACCTCTTCGGCAACCACTGTTAGGAGGACAGGGTCGCCCACATGTGTGATGGCGGCAATATCTTCGAGTGGTCGCATTAGGAATATTTCACCTGTAATTGAAAATCGTTGTAAAATGATGAGAGAGACATTTTTTTTTTAATAAACTGAGCTATGGGAGATGAGTTTGGGTTTGAGACTTGTGCTGGTAGAGGTAGTTGTTTTATTGTTTTAATTTTATTTTAATTGTGGAATCAATCACTATCCGTTGTACAAACTTACATGAGCTACTCCGATATATTCGGGCAAGAGCTCATCTTTGATTCCAAAGAGTTGGTCCGGCCCCTTATAAGCTAAGGCTATTTAGTAATTTGGATGTAGCACTGCAGTACCCACAAAAAAAAACCTAGATATTGAAACCCGGAAACATATCTACTAAGCCTTAGGAAAACGCACTTGGAACGTAAGCTGCACAACAATTGAATTTGTTATCGCAGAGTATAGGGCTGATATTTCGTGATTCAGAAAGTACTATGGATATCGAATATAGAAATTATACGCCATTTTTTACAGCTGTCAAGGGTAAGTGTCTTTATACCGGATATTTATCATCAGAACAACGTTCTAGAACATCAGCCGTATATGTCCACGAGTATGCATATGCGCTGTATGTTCCACGACTTTAAATCTAAAAACCTGGCGTTCTTCAGATGGTCGGACCACCAACAATGTCGACCATATGCGAGACACAACCAACATCCTCTATGTACAAACATTCAGAGATCAAACGTGGACTCTTACAACTTTCTCATCGCCGTCAAATTCATAACTTGACTGTCCAACGAGAAAAAAAGCTATGAATGGTACAGAAAAAGAGAAATAATTTTGGTCACCTTAGAGAACCAGCGATAGCCAGATTCCACAAGGTACACCAACGAGAGTCTTCTTGCCGTTCAGTCACCCTTCACTAATAACGAGTGGTTAGATTTTAAGGGCCCATGTTGAATGTGAACCACATCTAAACGTCAAGTTTTTTTCTGTATTTCATTTGACATTTCTTAATTTCAGATTAACTCAATTTGATCAACGCGTTAAAGTTATTCAGGCTTATTATGAAAATGGGCGTTCAAATCAGAATGCATATCGAGCACTTCGTGATTTTTTCGGTCAATTTAATCATCCAAATGTGCGTAAAATCGAAAAAATCGTTCAAAAATTTGAGCAAACTGGGTCTGTAGTAGTTGTGAAAATACCAGTGCATGCTTGTACAGCTCATACTGCAGAAAATATTGCTGCTGTTCGCGATAGTGTGGCTGAAGAGCCGTCCACCTCAACTCGTCGTCGTGCCCAACAATTGCACCTCTCACGCTCGTCGTTGATGAACATTATGCATGAAGACTTGCATTTACACGCTAACAAGCTGAAATTGACTCAAGAACTAAAGTCTCTTGACCATTACAAGCGTCGTCAATGGTCAGTCAGAATGGTGCCAAGAAATGGCAACAGTGGATGATCAATTTTCGAAGAAAATCATCTTCAGTGATGAGGCAAATTTTCACCTCAGTGGTTTCGTCAATAAGTAGAATGATGATGATTGGGCGAATGACAATCCAAGAGTGATTGTCGAAAAACCAATTCACCCACAAAGAGTGACTGTTTGGTGCGATTTATGGGCTGGCGGCATCATCGGGCCGTATTTTTTCCAAAACTAGGCCGGTCAGGCAGTTACTGTGAATGGTGTTCGCTATAGTGAGATGATAACGAACTTTTTATGGCTCGAATAGGAAGATATGGATATGGACGATATGTGGTTTCAACAGGATGGTGCCACTTGCCACACAGCTAACGAAACAATGGCTCTTTTGCGCGACAAATTCAATGACCGTGCTATCTCACGTGGTGGCGATGTCAATTGGCCGCCAAGATCATGTGATTTGACACCGTTGGACTTCTTTCTTTGGGGTTACATGAAAGAAAAGGTGTACGTCGATAAGCCAGCAACAATTCAAGAGCTAAAGGATGAGATAATTCGGCACATTATCTGCATAGAACCTCAATTATTCCTCAGCGTCATCGAAAATTTGGACCATCGGACGGAGGTGTGCCGCCGAGGTCGTGTCGGCCAATTGCCCGATATTTTTTTCCATGCATAAATGAACCACAGCAATTTATCATAGTAAAAGAAATGACAATAATTTCTTAAATAATTTGTGTTTTCAAGGGCATCGGCCCTTAAAATTTAACCGCACGTTATAAACACTCAGCCGATGCAGGATCGCCTACACAAAAAAGTGATCCACCTAGACTACCAACACTAGACTAACTTGCCCGTATGATTGATGAGCGTCCATGTTGTTTCGGGATGACATTTCATTTTTTCAAACATTCTTTTGAAATATTGTTCTCGCCTTTTAGATATTTTTTGTTGACTTGGTTACGTAAATGGGTTTAGTAGTAAATGAGCCCACGACGAAGTATAATATGCTCTCAACACGAAAGGACACACAACATCAACGAATCAGACAGAACGTCAGAACAGAACATTAACGGATATAACTTTGAAGTATCACGGGACTTTGTCTATCTCGGCTCCGCAATTAACTCTGACAACAACTTCTCGTCAGAAATTAAACGAAGAATTCTTCTTGCCAACCGCTGTTTCTCCGGGCTAAGAATGCAATTCAGTAGTAAGGCCCTCACGCGAAAAACTAATCTGATCCTATATAAGACCCTGATCATCCCAGCCCTGCTCTACGGCGCTGCAGCATGGACCGTCTCAAAAGCGGATGAAGAAATCCTTGGTCGATTTGAGAGGAAAATTCTTCGAAAAATCTTCGGGCTATGGTGACAAAGACTCAACCAAGAACTATACGAGCTATACAGCGACCTGTCACTGGTCAAAAAACTTCGCATTGGACGTTTAAGATGGCTAGGACATGTAGACCGAATGGACACCAATACCCCGGCTTGCAGATTCTTCGATTCCCAGCCAGACGTCGGACGCAGTAGAAAACAGACCTCGCTTTAAGTGGCGCGCACAAGTAGAAATCGACCTCAACCAACTTGGTGTGCGCAGCTGGAGGCAGTTAGCTAAGGACCGGGCTAAATCGAGAGGCATGTTCGTTGAGGCCCAGGTTCATTCCGGGCTGTAGCGCAACTTAAGTAAGTTAGTTACGTAACCTTTGTATTCGCTTTCATATGCTTTTTTTGGTTCGATTATTCTTCCACCTGCGATACAATCGATCCCTAAACTTAAACTTGCAATGCGATGTCCCCTGTAATCGAATGTTATTCTAATTCATCTAGACTGTCAAAAATACTTTTGTTTGGCCTGTCTCTTAAATCGAGTAAAGCTTGAAAATCGTGTAGTATCTTAAAGGTCCTTGAGAGATCTTGTCGTAGTAAAAAAGCTCTATGTTGCCCTTCATCTAGACTTTATCAAGTCAAGGACAGTCAATTTAATCCCGAGTTGACCAAAAAACTTTGATGAGTTCATTCTAGATTAAATGATCTATGGCTTAACTCAGAGCCGCACTAAAATATCGGGTTTTAGCAAAAGTTGTCTCGATCAAAATATTTAAAAAGCCTTTAAAGCTTAAAACATGTCAAGCATTTGCCCAATTTTTGGCGTTGTATCCGGCTACTTCATTGCACAGAAGGTAATGGGAGCTGAAGCTGGGTTTCCCCTAAAATTGTGTTCGGTGCATTTTCGGCCATTTTAAGAAAAAAGAAAAGATTAACAACTGTCCATTCCTCCTTCGAAAAAATGTTTTACTTAAAAGCGTTTGTTCGTCGTTTTTGGCAACCCATCGTCCGTGAGACCAATGTGCAAAATCAGTCCACCCGTCATTCTTTTCCAGCGTATACACTTAACCATTTCCTGTAATTAAATTCAATCATTAAATTTGTAATCTTCCCTGTATCACAATCATCATCTCTCTGATTCCCCCGCATGAGAAGCTGTTTGATGACGCATTTGTTGGGACATTCGAAATGCATCAACACAGATCTGCATCCTTCCACAGTCCAATGTTGCCATGCCATGATGCCATGGCTTAAGTAAATGAAACCATCTTGTTCGACAAAAAAAAATAAAATAAAAAATAAAATGAGAACCATTCAAGTTGCTAACTCCCTCAACCAGAGGTCACAAGAAATGTATTTCAGTGTCTCATTGACAATACCATAGAACTCCACATCCACTTCAGCAATAGGTTCAGTTCATTGTCCTCGGCACGTTGTCGTGGCCGTTCGCCATCGTACATCAGGCACTGAATATGTTCATTAAACCGACGACGATGAAGACCACGATGATGATGATGACGATGAGGACGACAACGACAACGACGACCACGACGATGATGATGATGCTAACAGTCGTTGTCCTCACTTATATGTACATTGGTATGCTGTGTGCTCTTCGTCGTCTCCACATGGACTCGAACTACCCATTATTAGGTTTATAGTCGAACATAGCACCCATGGCCATTGGCAATAGCCAACATAATGTGCCATGCCCATGATGCCATAGTAAACCACGTGACATACGTACATTATTGGCCGAAAACTGCAGCAGAGAATCACCGTCGTCGTCGTGTTGGTCGTCGCGCAGCCGCCCCAACAACCGTGACTTGTCTTGTAATTTGAATAAATCTTAGCCATTCGAGTGTGCGATATAATAGTGGGACGCGGATGACTTGGCCAAGGACGTGCAGGGGAGTGAGTGCCAGGATAGTCAGCTAGCCACAAGGAAGGAATTCCACAGCTAAGAGTCCCAGTAATGAACACACACAGGAAAGACAGACCTCATTCCATGTTGGCGATTTTGATTTCCTTTGTTGGGGCCCATATAGACACACAGATGCAAATGTATCTTTTTTTTTTTGTGTTGCCGTTTGTTTGTAAGTCAAAGGGAAGAAGCAGCAGCATAGAAAGCGTCTTGGCCAAATCCCAACGAATGCAAAAAGGAGTGGATCGGAATGGACAATAGTTGTTGTAGGTACACGAGTCTCTCTGAGGTCGTCGTCGTAGTCGTATACTCATAGAGCGCATTGTCGTCACAGTCGTGGCTGTTGTCGAATATAGGAACACACAACTGATGGAGGAATAATGTATGCGCAACATATTAACGAGCGACTCCTTGTCGAACAACAAATTCACATATTTATGGAAGGCCTTTGTCTCCATGCTCTGGTCCGCGGGACGGAAACCAAACGCGACTTGGTTTAGGAGTCACCCCATGTGACCTTCTGAGCGTCGTCGTATGGCTTTTGCTTTGCTTATGCCTCTGTTAACTGTTTGCTTGGCCAAATTGCCATATCGACTAAGCGGCGTCTTTATAATGAATAGCCATGGAAAAAAACTAATAAAGTCCTGCAAACAACGGACGAGACAAAAAGGAAATCCAAAATCCAAAGAAGGCCCGAATGTCACCTGTGACCATTTTCTCATGTATCTCGTATGTTTCATGTCGTACCGACACAGAACAACGCGCTGCACCATACCACAAGAAACAATGCGTTTGGAGGTCAACGAGGCGCACCTTTGCGCACGGACATCAACTCCGCGTTGCAGCTTACAAGTGATGCCATTAACCTCATCACCGAGCGCTTATGTCATGTGTCAGTTTTGTCTGTCACAAATCGCCAAGCAGTGACAACTGACAAATTACCAATTAAAAGGTGACAGACATTGTCGATGACAATATGGCGTCAGACATAGCTGGACGTCACTTGACAATGGCAAGACAACTTCCTCCAGCCTGAGAATAGAATTTCGAAAAGAAAAGCGAAAATAAAAACAAGAAAAAGTATAGGAGAGACTCTCATTGATTATTCGATGGGGAGAACCTTATATGAGTTCACTCACCTTAGGGCTAAAGTGTGCAAGTTGGCTTTTTAAGGATATGCCTGCCCGTACTTGATATGTATTTCTTTGACCGCAAGGAAGTTGGTTGCGATTTCTTTTTGTTTCCTCGTTTTCCAAACCGCACAAACGGAAGAATAAATCCACGGTCACGACATGAAATAGTTTTTTTTTTTCTTTTGTGGAGGAATCGTGGTAGAAAGTCAATTATGGTGTTAGGAGGAGTAGGAATGGGTAGCGGTAGGATTGGTGGTTATTTAATTACATTTTGGGCGCCAGTTGGGTATGGTTTGCATAATAATGTCAGAGAAAGCTTAAAAAATCGTTGAGTTCCAAAGTGGTGAATTTCGATTTTAGTAATTTTTCTTTCTACAGATGCTTCAACGCATGTCAGTCAGTAGATTGCTCAGTAGATTGTTTATAATTTATATGTGTCCTTTAACAAATATTAGTTACTGGTGTGCTAAAATTCCAAACGAATCTAAATACCAACAAAATCTATCTATGAAATATAATATATGTTTCAAAAGTAACCATGTAATGGCATAGTTAAATTTTCAATATCATACTATACGCATACTATACGCATCAATCAATAGAGGTGTTGCACTTACGGATCCCTGCGAGATCTCCAAAAAATCCGTAAGTGGAACAGGATTTCTCACTCACAAAGCAGAGATTTTCTGCAATATGCTCAGATTTTGTTGGATTTGTCTGTTAATCCTTTCTGCTAAAATAGCACAGCTGGTTATTGAACATGTATCATAATAGGAATTCATGATTATTACAACCTGCGCACTAAGCGAACTAAGCGGATCTTTTTTAGACAGGAAAAGTTACAGAGAATGGTATCCCACTGAACGAAAATATCCCCGCAAGTGGAACACACCTTATGCTTGGGCTAATTATTGCAAAAAAAAATTGATGACTTATGACACAAAAATGTACCATATCACCCTCTCATAATTCATCTTTATACTTATTTTGGTAATGAATATGTTGAATCTAGTGAACACACAGATTATTAAGTGCTCTTCGCAATGATGGAAAGAATCGCTATGACAAATACTAAAATAATGTCCCGAATCACAGGGTCTTACATTTTTTGTTTAGATGAAACTTAGAATTTTCTGATGATATAGAGGGTATGGCTTATTGCTATGCAAAGATATTCAATATGAAGACCGTATAAGAATTTTGAAGACTTTCCAAAAAAAAAAAAAAGTTTGAGAATGCTACAATACGCTTTGCGAATCGTCCTATCCCATCCTGTTAAACGAAATCCTTAAAAACGGGCGTGAGAACTAATTTTTATGAATATTATAGGTAAAATATTTAGATGGACTATTACACTCCTATGACCCATGTAGTCCTATACACATGTAAAAGTGCAAATGGGGAGAAATGGGATACGCAACCATATATCACTTTCTGGTGTAGTGCGAATAAAACATTCAAATCCCACGGGAAACTAAGCTGCTGGTCATTAAATACTATGCAGCTGCGTCAGATCATTCCAATCGTCCGCGAGAAACTTATTTTCTCGTCATTGGAAACCACACTCATGCGAGCGTGGGATACATTAAGAATTTAAGATACAACATAAGTTAGCGGTATAGCCGCATAAGAATATTTTGGAAGTCAATAAAGATAACTACAGTCAACCAGACGTTTTTCTTACATTAAACTGGCTTTACGTGTCCATCATAAGACCCGTACTCTAGTAAGGTGTGTAAGTCTGGTGGACGGCTCTAGAGACGGCATTCAACCGCAACTTTCTGGGAAAGTTCAAGGAACAGCTTGCATATGCATTAGCGAAGTTTTAAGAAGTTTAAGTTTTGCATATGCATTAGCGAAGTTTTAAGAACCACCTTCTCCGCTGTTCTAGAAGCTATACAACATAAAGTGATCCTAGATATTCTTGGGCAAACAGACCGCGAACCTGATTAAAATGGACACACTCTCAAAGTGATCACAGAAAGATACTAAATCATCTTTACATTACAGAAAACACCGACCACATCATTACCCAATTCAGTTCTGAGCATAACTCAAAGTCAAGCATTCCCAATCGCATCGAATTCACGTGGAATATTAGCATCTTCACAGACATTCTATCGCCTCGGAATGGTTTACTTAGTCTAAAGAATTTTTGGAAAACCTGATAGATCCACTGTGACATCTTCTATGGACCGTTTTATAGTGAGCAGAAATAGCGACTATTGGGATGCGGATTCGTTATAAGTGCCAGACTTATGCTCCAAGACATTAGCGAACGCCTTGTAACTATCCGCATCAATGCCAAATTCGCCAACATAACCTTATATGCGCTCAATCCCCAACGGAGGAAATATATGATATAGCTAAGGACTGCTTATATGAGCTCCTTGACCAAACCTATGAGCAACTACCGAAGTACGATGTTAAAATCATGCTGGGAGATTTTAACGCAAAGATAGGAAGAGATGATATCTGTAGCAGTGTTGTCGGAAAACAGAGCCTTCACGACAACACGCCTGGCTACGAACTTAGGCTAATTGACTTTGCTTATGAACGAAATGCCACTATAGCCAGCACACGGTTTCCCAACCTCGATATCCATAAGGGGACATGGTGGTCTCCAGATAAATGACCGGTCAACCAAATTGATCACATTGCAATAGACAATATGCACGCATCCATTATTTTGGATGTCCGAACATTCCGAGGAGCTAACATCGACTCGGACCACTACCTTGTTGCAGCCAAGGTAAGAATGCGGATATCCACCACGCCACAACAACCCAGAAATACTGTAAAAACATTTAATGTCTTGTCTTGCAATCACAGTGCAAGAGACCGCCAAGATCTTCACGGAACGCGTATCCCTTAACCTTTTATTTTAACACCATACCACCAAAATCTAATGTCGAAGAACAATGGCAACGATGCTAACAAGCTATTAAATCAGCCGCACCTGATGTGCTAGGTTCCTCGCGCCTACCAGCATGAAACCCTTGGTTTGATGAGGAATGCCGACAGGTGCTCGCTGCCTAGAACGAGGCCTACAACACCGGCTTTCCAGAAAGAAGAAAAAAGACCTAGAAAAACGCTAAGTGATATAGAGAGGTGCCAATCCAGGAACGATGTTCTCAAGTTTTACCAAAGTTAAGGATACAAGGCTCGAACAGAATCCTGTTGAGATGAACAAGGAAATATCGCAGTTGAGACACATTAAATGCTGAGGATATGGAAGAACCACATCTTCAGACTGTTAAACTTCGATGAAGAACAACATTCCGCTGTCAGCAGAATGGCCATTCAATATTGACAAAGACAGCGGAAACTGCCAACTACCCGACTTGAGTGAAGTGAGAATAGCAATATCTAAATTCAAGCTTAATTAGGGTTCCGGAAATGACGGCCTTCCCGCCGAGCTTTATAAGGCCGGCGTAGATGACTTGGTAAGTAACATCCACCAACTCATAAGCTAAATCTGGTAGGAAGAAAATATGCCTGAAGAATGGAACCGCCTACAAAATTCTATCTGCCGTAATATGTGAACGCTGAAACCGTTTACCAACAATCTGATCGGCCCGTTTCAGTGTGGGCTTACGCCAGGAAAGTCCACAACCGATAAAACTTTCACACTTCGGCAGATCCTGGAAAAAAACGCAAGATGTCCAAATCGATAACCACCCCTATTCATCGATGTCAAAGTCACATACGACAGCATTTATAGAGACAAACTATACAGAGCCATGTCTAGTCTTGGTACACGCCCAAGCTCGTCCGTTTGTGTAGGATGACGATGGAGAATTCGCGCTGCTCCATCAGGGTCGGAAACGTTCTCACCGACACATTCGATAACAAAAAAGGATTTAGGCAAGGCGATGCGTTGACATGTGACTTCTTCAATTTGATTCTTGAGGGGGTTGATTCTGAAAAACTCACGAGCCAACACCAGATGCACCATTATCGACGATATTGACATCATTGGTAGGACCCAATGTAGTATCATTGCCACGTTTGCTAGTATAGAGAAGGAAGCAGCAAAAATGGGTTTAGCAATATATGAGGGCAAGCCAAACTATTTGCTGTCAACACGAAAGGACACACAACATCGACGAATTGGACAGAACTTCACCATTGACAGATAAAAATTTGAGGTAATACGGGACTTTGTCTACTCTTTCCAATCGCTGTTTCTTCGGGCTAGGAACACAATTCAGTAGTAAGGCCCTCACTCGAACTACTAAGAAAATCCTATATAAGACCCTGATCTTCCCAGCACTTCTCTACGGCACTGAAGCTTGGACCGTCTCAAAAACGGATGAGAAAATCCTTGGTCGACTTATGAGAAAAATTCTTCGAAAAGTTTTCCGTCCCGTTTGCGCTGACGGGCTATGGAGACGAGGATTCAACCAAGAACTATACGATCATTACAGGGACATACACCTGGTCAAAAAACTCCGCATTGTACGTTTAAGATGGCTAGGACATGTAGAACGAATGGATACTCCGGCTCTCAGAGTCTTCGATTCCCAGCCAGACGTCGGACGCAGTAGAGGAAGACCTCGCCATAAGTGGCGCTCAGAAGTAGATACCGACCTCAACCAACTTGGAGTGCGCAACTGGAGGCAGGTAGCTAAGAACCGGGCTGATTGGAGGGCATGTTGGTTGAGGCTCAGGTTCATTCCAGACTGTAGCGCCACTTATGTAGGTAGGTAATCTGTGGCATACACGAAAAGCAGCTTTTGAAGCTCCATATCCGTGAGTAAGGGAATTCTGCGAAGATACTCTTGCTGGTAAGGATTAAGATCAGCTAAATTGAAGAAGAAATCGGTGTTCTATTAAATATTGATCCTTATTATTCTGAACACATTTATTAAAAATCCTTTTTTGTAATGTTTCGCCGACCATTTTTTATGATGAGGTGTGCAAAATGCCCTTTCTCAACCACGGTGAAATTATACCAGAGGGCTTGGATTTCCATATCATGCACTGACACATTATGGAATAAGTGTGAGTAATGGTTCAGCTATGTCTCAGAGAAGTAGTAAGCATTCATCATAAGGCTTGACCTATAGCGCAGATACTTGGCTTGTAGATCAGGAAGTAGTATGTCTGGATTTTAAATGAACTTGCTTTTCCCAAATCACGGATTGAGAGATTCAAGCTTAGAGAGTTGGAAATGAAACCCTGGGTATATCCAGACATAGAGGAAGGAAATCCTCCCTTTACATCCAATGACTTGAGTGGATCTGGACAGAAATGGTTGAGGGAAGCCTCAGATGAAAACAGTTTCTACAGCACAAGCTATAAAAAATACGCCAAGTCTACAGAACTTGAAGAAGTATGACTAAGATACAAACAGGTAAAATCTGAAAGCAGCAAATTCGACAGCAAATAAATTTGACAGTTACAAATCATTTGTCTTTACTTTGCATTTCTGCCACGATATATTGAATACACTACACTATTTCTTTCGTAATTACCGAGGTCATACCCAAACTGCCAGTTTCCTTTAAATCTTGAATAGCTTGGCCGCCTTTGATAAATACCAGCAATCCCTCATTCGCCCATACATGTCCATGATCCATGATCCATGCCATAATAATTGGGAACTCATCATTTTCATCGAGTCATCTCCCAAGACAAACCAAAAAGTTGACCTCATTCCATAAAACCGATCGCCTGCATTCATCGCACCATCAAATCAAACGTCAATCAACCGTCACCGCATCTGAACTCGAGAACAATGTGAACTGTGGCTCCCAAAACCTCAACAAAACAAATGTTAAAATGCATTCATAACTGTACCACCAAGAAACCCTTTGTACTCCTAACTATAGCCTCTACCCTTTGCCAATCTACATGAGATGCCCCATTCGATATCCAAATCGAATCCGATTCTAACGCCTTAACAATGGCGGCCATTACCACACCACTCGTCAAATGTATGCACATCGTGTGAAGTGGGACACAGTTAGCCGAACAAAGGCAACTTTCTTCCTCTAGGAGTTGGAAGGTAGCAGCGTTCCTCAAGATGCCATCGCACAAAGACCGAAATTCAAGTCAATCGGCTAATGAGTAAGCCGGGTAGCTGATGCCGATCCATTATATAGGCACCTACTCTGGAGCAACGCTTTGACCATTGTTAACATCAATAGAAGTGCAGCGCGCTATATGTGACTTCGACAGAGGTTCCGTTTTTTTTTGTTGCAGTGCGAATTAATGTGTCTTGAGTTGACTCTTGGCTCATTATGTTCCCGGTATTGGTGGTCATGGGAAACGAAATCATCTCACACCGTCGGTCGTCGTCGTCGTTGTTGTCATCGTTATTGTCGCACGGTTCAAATGGGATCCAAAGGATGGGGCTGGGTACTATATAAGATCATCATTATTGTCCCTCTCCCACCCACTGAATGGAGGCCTACAAGAACACAGGGCGACCTTAGAGTGCACAGCAAACAGCAATCTCATGTGTTTGACTTGGCCAAAGTCAGTTGTTGGTTCTAGGTATGCGCCGGTTCTTCCAGGAAGAAAATCCAACAGTGCGAGGCTACAGCCTACAGTTTGGATCAAAATACTTTGAAGAGAAAAAGATGCAAACGAGAAACGATTCATCCTTTCCCATTGGTAAAGGTGTACACGACGAGTACTCGTATAACGAACGAGTATGGAGGTTAGCTCCACATGCAAATAGAACGATCAAAAAAGGGAAGAACAACAAAAAATGACTTAAGGAGGGAACAAATGAAGAAGAAACAGACCTTGGCGTCGGTATGAGGCAGCGCATCGCCATAAAGGCCGTGTCGCCACCATAATTTAACCGCAATGAGAGGGGTCACAGTGGGTGCTTGTTTAGTTATAAGGGGTAACAAATTTTTTTAAGAATTATTTTTTTTAAAACAATTTTTTTCTTAAATCAAATAGAGGAAGTCTTTTAAATTTTGTTCTCATATAACATGAATAACCGGATTTAAGTCAAAAATGCGCCGTTTCGTTCGGTAACTTGTGGCCATTTTAGACATAGAAGAATTTTTTTATACACAACGTACTTTCTTCGTTAATTCGACAAATTTGGAACCGGCCTAAATCACTTTCAATATAAGAAAACCTAAAACATTTCAGGATCGCTATCGCTTGAGGTTGTCTTTTTTTTACTATCCGATTCAATAATGTATCGATTTCGTTGTGATTCAGACAAAATTCGCAGATTGAAATAAGTACTCCTATCGAGGGATACGCTAGGAACAATTTTTTTTCCGATTTATTCGATATCGGAGGATTTGTATTGGAGTAGATTTTCCGACGAAATACATCGCACATGATCGCGCGACGGCTTAAAACGTTAAGTCAACAATTTTTGCCAGCTACGTGTTTTATTTCATCGGAAGTTATCCGAAGACAAAATGTTTCGGGAAATGGAAACTACTCCAAAATTGTAGGTAAAACAATATAAACAATTATTTTGTGAATTACTACATAATCGTGTTATAGTAAAAAAACGACAAGAACGCAACAAGAAAAAATTGTTTAAATTTTTGTTCACTCATTTTCCAAAATTTTTAATTAATAAAATTACACAGGTGACAGATAGTCAAATTTACGCAAATGTATGCTTCATTTATTTTGTTCCGCAACTGATATAGAGACGTGCCACTCCAGGAACGATGTTCGCAAGTTTTACCAAAGTGTAAAACGTCAAAGCCAATGATACAAGGCTCGACCAGAATCCTGTCGAGATGAACAAGATAATATCGTAGTTGAGAAACAGTCGATGCGGAGGATATGAAAGAACCACTTCTGCAGAGTGTTAAACGGCGATACAGAACAACAGTCCGCTGTCAGGCAGAACGAACAAATCAATGTTGGCAACGACAGCGAAAACTGTCAACCACCCCACCTGAGTGAAGTGAAGTGGTAGGAAAAAAGAATGCCTGAAGAATGGAATCTCAGCATCGTTTGCCCAATCCACAAAAAAAGAACAGAGGAATAAGTCTCCTCAACATCGCTTACAAGATCCTATCTGCCGTAATATGAGAACGCCTGAAACCGTTTACCAAAAACCTGATCGGCTCTTATCAGTGTGGTTTTAGGCCAGGAAATTCCACAACCGATCAAATCTTCACACTTCGGCAGATCCTGGAAAAAACCCAAGAAGTCCAAATCGATACCAACCACCTATTCATCGATTTCAAAGCCGCATACGACAGCATTTATAGAGACGAACTATACAGAGCCATGTCTAGTTTTGGTATACCGCCCAAACTCGTCCGTTTGTGTAGAATGACGATGGAGAATTCTCGCTCCATCAGGGTCGCAAACGACCTCACTGACACATTCGATACCAAAAAAGGATTTAGGCAAGGCGATGCGCTGTCATGTGACTTATTCAATCTGATTCTTGAGAGGATTGTGCAAAACTCACGAGCCAACATCAGAGGCACAATTTTCCAAAAATCTACTAGCATACGCCGACGGTATTGACATCATTGGTAGGACCCAAAGTGATGTCATAGCCACGTTTGCTAGTATAGAGAAGGAAGCGATAAAAATGGGTTTAGCAGTAAATGAGGGCAAGACGAAGTATATGCTGTCAACACGAAAGGACACACAACATCGACGAAATGGACAGAACGTCACCATTGACAGGTAAACCTTGAGATTTTTCAAACTCCTACGTTACACCTTGATCATGAATAAGATGTTCATCACAATAGGAGGGCCAGTGAAAAATCATTTAGGTGTTGCTACGGGTATGAATCAAACCCAGATCTTCTGCGCGGCAGATCATCTTAACTTAAACCTTAGGTGAGGTTAAATATAACAATTTTCATATATTTATCAACATGCAAGTTTAGTCCTTCGATGCATCTTCAATTTATTTTCTATTTTAAGCCGATTCCAAAACGTCGTTGAATGTAATAAGCTCCTTGTTACAGTTTAACTGTTACAGTTTATCCTCCGACTAATGTAAGAAAAAAATAGACACTCATGGAACACAGGTTCTAATCCCCAGCTTTTTCATTTTCGATACAAAGAATAAAACATTTTCAAGACAGTTATGATTCTTGCAAGAGGAAGGCTTGTGAACAAACTTTAGATTAGTTACTGTCAAGATTTATACCAGAGGCCGAGCACTTAATAGTCCCACTATTATTATTTACATCATAGCTTTACCTATAAAAAAGAAAAGTCGCTGTTGTTTTGAATCGAGGCTCAAACACTTTATAAGTAATTTATACGGTCAATAAATTTAGGGAGTCGGACAGAATCCCGAAAACCAAAATCCCAAAAAAGTAAAATCCTAAAAAACTAGATTTCCGAATATATAAAATCCGGAAAACCCAGAATGACATGTCAAAAGACTTATTTAGATTTTTTAAGACTCAAAAATTCAGAAACACTTTATGAAAATGGCTTTTTAGGGATTTTTTAGGGAATTAGGGATTTTGCTGATTCATTAATTGTTTGCAAAACATCCTTCAAGGTTAATCATACCAGAAACATTGCAATATTGCAGTACAAAAAGTGGCATTTTGAGAACCTTTGATACATTAAATGGTTGCAAAAAAAAAGTCTAGACCCATTAACTCAGAAGAAATACTAAAATTACTTTTTAGAGCACCTGATAGTTCCAGCACAGTAACTAATATCACATGCTACAACCTCGCATTTTCGCAATGACCGCACTGAACTGTTGCTGCCAGCCGTCCATCCACCTCGTCATCAACTATGATCAAGCAAATATGCTAATAGGGGCTATATGCTAACTACACGAATAAGGAGCTCCTTTTTTTGTATGTGCTTTCGTATTCATCGTTGCATTCAGCTTCCACCTTCTAGGTATACCTTCAGCTGCTCTAGGTATACCCGTCGTACCTATCGTATCATATACCCCTGACCAAGTTCCCTTGAATGCATTTGCTTCCATAAATTCCTGGTACTACTCAAAGCATACTTCCTTGTTACCAACGTTAAGTTAATGGCTTCTCTGTGACCAAATAGTGTATTGGAGCCAAGAAAGGTTTCGGGAAGCGTCGAACTAACAAGCACTTTTTTAGACTTGTTGTTGTTGTTGTCTGCATCAAAAAAAAACACCATCCTACCTACCTCCAAGGCTCCCAGAAAAGTGGAGGTTGATGATGCGCGCTGCTACCAACTTGCGCTAGGAGGTGTACACCACCACTAAGTGGTGGCCATATGCAAAAGGCAAAAAAGTAATCACAAACCTCAAGGAACTTCAACGATGTTGCAACATGCCTTGAACATACATAAATTTGTTGGCAGTGATTTGTTCATTTTGGCCGTTTGTATGTCGGAGTTTTATTGTTTTTTGCTGTTGGAAAATTATCCAGAAACATTGCGTCTTGTTTGGTGGTTCCGTTTTCTGCTTATATGGACAATTTGTATATCAGGATGCTCACTCATGTTATTAAACGGTTTGCATGTGAACAAAGTTGGAATTTGTGCGCAAGCGCGAACGCGCGCGCGAGATGTTCATTTTTTTTGTGTTCATGTTAGGTTCATAGTCAGTTCTTCTCTGTCAGATTTTCAATCGATTCGGATGCAAGTCAATGAATCAATAGGCTTGCCGAGACCTGGAGATGGATATAAAGATGAAGACGGAGATGCAGCATTAAAATGCTGACGATGCATAATCAATGGGCACGCTAGAAGAAGTCTTCTATCCATCGAAAGGATGATGATGAAGATGCTGACGGTTTTTAGTAAAAGTGCACATTAGGGGTGGTCTTCGGTTTTTGGTGGAACATTGCCTATAGTTGGGAACATTTATCAATTTGAGGAGAATTCACAGCGCTGCTGCTGCCTCGAAATTATCCCTGAAGCAATTTTGAACTCTTGAACAATTGAATAATGTAAGTGGCATGCCATGAAGAGGGTATGGGCAGATGTAATTTATGGACGGAGGATCAATAGATTGAAGTTGAAGACTTTGATGCACTGTATGTCCATGGTGGGCACGATGGCAATTTATGTAAATTTTTCAAATGGCTATTGCTATATTACCAGAAAGGTATAGTTATGTGAATTGGATAGAGGGGTGGCGTTGGAAGCCATATGGAATTGATGATACATCAGGGGTTTGAAGACCGTCTCAGTAGGGATCTTAAATGTTTTATTATATCATAGAAATGGTTAAAGATTTCCAAAATTGGGACGATATAGGAGGGCGTTTGTCATGGAAATGTCATGGCTAAAGTCGGATACAGAAACTAATTTTAAAACTGTCAACCAATATGGTTATCGAAAACATGAATTAATACTTAAAAGAACATCCGTCCTTTTTGTGTTTTATGCAGACGTGTCATTATTGTAAAATGAAGAACTGCTTGTGAGGACTGTGCACCATGATGCCCTCAAGCTGCACTTCTTGCATAAGCTCGGTTATTCATTTTTATTACCATAATTAGAGCAGATACTGAGATAGACTTGTTGCAGTATTCTAAACAAAATCGTTCAAAGCTTAAAATCTACATTTAGGAAAATTTGTCAAGTGATTTGTGTGTGACCAGAGTGCAAAGCGTACATAGATAGCTAGCATGATTGCTATCCGTTGATAAAAAAAACTTAACATCCACTAATGCATAGGAAAGGGATTTTTCCTTGATCAAGAAAATCAGCCAAACCACAGAGTGGCCAAACATTGTTATGGCAAAATATAGAGAAGCCCATTCCTAAATATGTTCATTGGAATCGGGCGGGACTTGAAAGGATTTCCAGTTAAACAAATCACCCGAGCATTACTAACTGTCGAGTGATGCGTAAATTGGTATGCAATTCTATTACGTGAAAGCCTAAGCGTTTCATATAGCTGATGCAACTAAACTTTGACTCTCAACTTCCATATGGGGACCGTTGATTGGCTTAACCTTGTCTATCGTCAATAAATTTTGGGAGTCGGATAGAATCCCGAAAACCAAAATCCCAAAAATCTAAGATCCCTAAAAACCGAGTTTCAGAATTTATAAAGTCCCGAAAATCCAGAATCCCGAAAGTCCAAAATCCAGAAAATTGTATTGTAGGAACGTAAGAAAATCAGTGGGACAGAATCCCAAAAACTAAAATCCCGGAAATCTAAAATCCCGAAAATCTGAAATCCCGAAAATCCAGAATACCGAAAATCCGAATTTAAGAGAACTGGATTGTAGGAAATTAAAAAAAAAAACCGAAAAAAAAGATCCACAGGATTTAATATGTATGTGAGAGCGCTACTGTACGTGAGAGCGCTACTGTACGTGAGAGCGCTACTGTACGTGAGAGCGCTACTATGTGAGAGCAAATACCAAATGTAACCTTGGCCTCATATTTAAGGTGGTGCCCATGCTAAATTGGAATGATAAATTGGAATGAAAAGTAAGAGACAGTCTTGGCAGTACTTTTAGTATCTGAAACGAAGGTAAATCTAAGAGGAACGATGAGAACTGTCAGACATATCTGTGTGTAAGCTCAAGGAATGTGGAATTTTTAATTCGGAGCCGGCGCGTATCATGGCTCGATATCATTCGCCGTTGACGGTAACCTTTCTTCCACGGTCGTCTTTAAAGAAAAATGGACCAATGATGCTACCAGCCCATAAACCACACCAAACTGTCTTTTTTTGTCGGGATGCATCGGTAATTCTTGTATGGCATGTGGCTATTCATCACTCCAGATGCGACAGTTTTGCTTATTTACGTATCCGTTGAGCCAGAAATGAGTCTCATCGCTGAACACAATTTCTCGATTATGACGGGCATAATATGGTCATGACAAGCGGTGAACATTTTTCACAAAGCATGAATTTTGATAATTAATTTCGATAATTTGTAATCGTTGCTCGTTTGTAAGTCTTTCCATGATTAAATGGCAGAGTATACTGGAAACTTTTCACTTTGACAGCTGACGTTTGTACGCCATTACTTTTCAGTGCTGCCAAGCTGAAAAACTTAACTCTTAAAAAATCACCCGTTATTATGTTAATCAGAAATATACCCTTATTATGTAGTTAATGGAATTTTTTTTACATCCTTGGATATATACAGGGACGTTGAGAAACAGATTATTAAGATTTGTTCGTCAGTTGTATTTGGCTTTTTTATTCGTCGCTTTCTTAACTTAAAAATGAATTTCATTACTTCAATAAAGTATTCAACAGCTGCTAATTTTGCAACGTTAAGCAAATTACTTATTTTTTTAAACGAGTATCTAGTTATTGGAAAACTTATCAAAATTTGATTTTTTTTTCCAAAATGTGCTTCTTAACGACATTTTGAACTCATTTTCAAACTTAACAATCAATTACAAAAAATTTTGAAAAGGTAACTTAAACGTAGACCTGGAAACATGGAAATTATTTTGAAAATCATCATCTGGAAATTCAGAAATTGGTTTGTAAAACTCGTTTTTTAGAAGTTTTTTTTTTAGTATGCCCTGCCTTATTTAGTCGATAGTCAATAGTGCGTCGGATAAGTGATCAATCGTTGCTGGTTTATCAGCATAGAACAGAGATTTGACGTATGCCCGTAAAAAGTAGTCCAAAAGTGTCAAATCCTACGAACAATGGCCACCTCGTTCCACAGGTCCATTTCTTGAGGTGATTCGGTCAATAAATGGTTGGCTCAAAAAATTCATGACTGAATGTTGTTGCAACCATATCTGGTGCGAATGATTTGCAATGACACGAGGAATGATGGTTAGTTCGATGACCTGCCGTTCAGAACGTCTGAGTTCGATTCCAAGCCGTAGCAACACCTAAATGATTTTTCACTGGCCCTCCTCTTGTGATGATGTGACAAATCACGCGAGTAGTATCAATTGTCATGAAAAGCTTCGCAGTTCGGAGTCGGCATAAAACAGGAGATCCCACCGTCGTGCAAGAAGTACACACTCTCACATGAATGGTTGTGAGAAAGCTCGGCCCTGGATACTAACTAGCCTGTATCGCCCAAAATTTGTACTTTTAGTTTTTTTTGTTCGCCATTCACGCTAATGTTGGCAACGATTTCGGATTTAAAGACAAATGTGCCGATGACGCCTCCGACATGTAAACCGCACGAAACAAAAGGATTTTTTCTGGATGTAATGAGGCCTCATGAGGATTGTGCTCATTGCAAAAAGGAGAATTCTACTTGTTTGTATACCCGTCAGAGCAGGAATGTGCCACATGGCTGAAGATAATTTGACAGTAAAAATCTGCTGCATCTTCTAGTTAATTTTGAACCCATTTGCCGAATAAATAAAATAAAATAAGCCATTCAGTTAAGTGTCGCTTTGGGAACCTAATGCTAGAATGCTGGTACACGCCTTGTTTGCTCGCCGTAGGGCGCAGGATCTTGTCCCCCTAAAAACCCCCACAAAAAAAATACTCATACCGGTATTCGAGTGCACGTTGTTGGAATGCGCTTTCGAGATTTAAAAGAAATATAAAAGGTCGGTTGTTATACCTTAAAGTATGCACCATCTTGAATTTCTGCAAGTTTAACGAACACAGAAAAAGTGACTCCCTGAAGTTAGTTCGGACATCACTCATGGAGTAAGTCTTCACTACATCCAACTTTTTTTTTACCCCCTCGTTGTTCCCTTCTCTAACGCTAGTACTATGGTTACATACAAAGGGTATTCATAACCCCTTGAGTGCGTGTAAATTATAAAAAAACATCTTTCCTGTTTCCTCTTCCCTAATCCCAATCAACCTCTTTTATTAAAACCGATTATATACAAAAATTTAAACTAAAATTAATAAATTAACCGAACACACAACGCAACGGATGGTCAGCTGGATTTAATTCTTGCACCAGTTGCATCTTATACGGGTGTAGGCCAAGATTTTTGTAAAAGTTATTCTGGTTAATTGCCAAAATTGACTTAAAAAAAGTCAAACATACTTCATTTGTATAACAGCTATGTTTTTTGACAGTTATCCCTATCAGAAGTTCTATACCTCTAAAAAAAACACTCTTAATGGTTTCTTGGCAGCTATTTCCCCTCTAGCAATATAAGATGTAGAAAGTCTTATGGAAACACGCTTGGCGCAGTCTATTTTACTCTATAAAGTTTCCTTACAGAAGCCTTACAGAAACTTACGAATAACAAAAAAAAAATCAACTTTTGTATTTAATTTAAATATTTCTGTACCCACCCTATTTGTTTATTTCATTGTGAACTGTGCAATTTTTGATATGATAAATTAGATTTAAACAAAAAAGTGTTTTTAATGGGATGTTTGAACTGGGTTCTCTTTGCACTGTTCTCTGTAGCATGCGAAAGTAACCTCAGTAACAAACCACTTGAAGTGTGTTCTGTAAAACCATTGATTGAATGACGAAGAAACGTGCTTACAGATTCTATCAGTTATGCGATACACATTCATTTTTTACAGTTACAAATCATAGGCACCATTTAAAACAATCCAATAATTTTGTGCGTACACAAATATTCTGAAATATTTCAGGTGTTATCTGCATTTGTGCAAATTTATGGCCGTCTGAATATTTTTGGAAATTAACAAAAAAAAACATATTGGTGTTGCCACAACTGGGAATCGAACCCAAACCTTTTGCGTGGCAGTTCATTGCAAAATAAAATTAGTAGTCACTGATATAAGCCTTAAGTCACAAGCTCTATACATATTACGCTTACATATAACTTTGGCGGACGCTCTATCAAAACATCTTTTAAACTGTCATATGTACACACATCCCCGGAAACATTTAAGAAGCATTTTACCAATTAATCTTCTATAAAGCATGTGCATTTGCCTAAAAGAGTTATTATACATGCTGAACTTCTCTGCAGAAGTACAAAAAAGCTTAATAGAAGAAATTGCATCTTGAAATTGGAAATTTATAGAACAAATGTTGTTAGTTGTTAGTGGTTATTAGTTTTGAGCTGTCTTTGACGAAATTGTTCTCAAATTTATCATTTTTGACATTTGTTTATAAAATGCATTTGTGAACACATTTTTGTCAATACATGAATGCGACATTAATGCAGCCTTATTTGTGATAAAGTTATTGTATTCAGTGAACATTTGTTTCATCGCATGGGAAACATTATTTACAACTACACAACTACGACATCTTACTAGTATTCGCTACATGGCCACCAATGGTTCATTTTATCGCCACCGCCACAGTTTTCTTAAAGACTATGCAGAAATGGTTCTTCCACATTCTCTAGCTTCCATATTTCTGTAAGTCAGTTATTTTTAAGAAAATCTGTCACTCTTTTTGTGATCTTTAAGCATTTCTAAGTCCCTCTTAAGACTATTCGACATAATAAAAATCCTGATACACAAAACAAATCTCCTAATTTAATAACCCAGCAATCTATTTCACTCAACATGGTTAAAAATGACACCTGCCATATTTTCCCCCTAAAAATCAAGTATGTAAATCCCTCTTTTGTTGGTTAGGCACCCACCCTACTTAGTCTACCAAAAACCGATTACGTTTTTCACTTTTCCTTGTCGACCCCAAAAAAGGGTAAAAACCCATGTTTTCGGTCGCGCATCTAGTGTCTGACATCCGCACTGGCGATCATTTGTCAAATCACAAAGCAAGTGTCAACTGGCATTTCCTTCCTGGTATCAGTAATTCCCTATTATTTCGACCCACGCTAGGATGGGGTAATATAAGATCGGCTTTCAAGTTTTAACTCATTGTGTAGTCACAATGAGTGCAGCCAATGTTTGAGAGTATTTCCAACAACAGCACCCAATAAAAGGCGATCTAATAAAATTAAAAAATACTGGAAAAGAATATTCAATGGGGACACTGGTTTTCTTTAATCTGCTTACCCAAACGCGATAACATGCAGCAGTTTTTTTTTTTTTAATTTTCGGGAGGGGGCGCCCACTCATTTCTTGTGTATCTGCGACTAAACAACAATTTTTTCCAAATTAAATTTTATGTTAATTTCTCCGAGATAACACTGCTTTACAGCACAATCTCGACGCTATCGAGTTAACGACCGCGAGGTGAACGCTGAAACAATCGGTTGACGTCGCGCCACTTTCAAGATACGTATCTTTCGAATAATGACAGCGCGCAAGCAGGCCCAAAAGTGGAGAGCCAGATGTAACGAGGAGATAATCAGATTTCGGGTTTACGAACGTTTTGTAATAGGTGACATAAATTGAATTTGAATTCGAATATGATCCGCAAGTGGTGTGGCATTCAAATTTCCCTCCCACTCGTGGTCGTTGTTGGGTCTCTCGCATGCACGTTGCACATGCAATCAAAAAATATTGAGGCCGATTTCCCAAAGTGCTTTGTAATGGTTGCAATAATCGTAATATCGAGTTGCATTTTTTTTTTAGTTACAACTTCTCGGGGCTGGGTGATAAAATATTATAACCATCGACGGGCTTGAAGGTGTAGATTGATAGACGCGCGACTTTGACGGCGGCGGCGCTATGACAGTCATCGTGTGAATAATTAGAAGCCAACGTGCGTCGGGGGATGGATTCTGAATTTGCGTGGGAATGGCAACACCAATATGGTGGAGGAATATTTTATTTGTTAACTCAAACAAGCCCAATAAATGTTGGTGTTTTGTTCGTATTTGGAATTGCAGCTGTAAAAGGCCACTGATGGATGTGGAATTCAAATTTTATGTTCCCGCGGTGTTGGCAATAAAATGCTACGACAGAGATGTTAGGCTAAGGCTTTGGTCAAGGCAATTGTGACGGAGAGTTTATGGGCAAAACTCATTATGGGGCAATATGGCGCACGCCGTTTTTTACTGGTGTACAAAAATAGAGGACTGTAATTCCATCTTCGCAATTCTACCTCTATCGTAGTAAGTTTTGCTCGAAAAGCTCGTATGGACGCTAAAAGAAAGATTCAGGGCGAGAAAGGAGGTTTGTAGGTTTTTGAACTATTTGGTTCAAAAAGAAAGAACATCCTCCCAAAAGCAGGATACATAGGATGGTTAGGCATCTACATGACGTAGATGCGCAGAACGTGACAAAAATAAAAAGGCGAAGAATGTTTTGTTGTATCGTGGTTGCAGGACCCAAATGTAATGAAATCGAGTGAATCCTGGGAAAAAGTCTACCACTACTTATAAACATACGCCGGCTGGTTGGAAAACATTTCTTGCTCTCCAGTTCTCATGATCTAGCGCTCGAATTTGATAAATAGGGCTACGAATTTGATCAAATGATCCTAATCGGGATTGAAAAAATTCGGTGACCTACAGACGGACGGACAGACAGACAGACATGGCTAGATCGACTCAGCTAGCGATTCTGAGTCAATCCATAAACTTTGAGGTAAATATAGTATACCCCTATGGGATAGGGTATAAACATACATGGTGACTGAAAAAACCGCTACCAAACAAAAATTTAATAACTTTTTTTTCTATTTAATGAATGTGGTTATTTTTTTTTATTTCGCAGATTGATTTTTAGATTTAACACAAATGGATAACTGCGGACACTGTGACAAGAATTTGGATTGTCCGCCGCTATCACGCACTGGAGTCCGTAGTTTCGATTCAAAGAGAGTATGGGCGCACGTTTGGCGGCAATCCTCCGAGTAGATGAATCTTAATGAGACTCGTTACCAATTTTGCCGAGCATGGGGCAATCGCAAGAAGACCTTTCCATCGAAAACCTTCAGTTTAGACTGAGGAAACAGTCGCTGCTGTAGCGGCTGTAGCTGCTGCCATACAAGACAATCAAAGAGTTTCAACAAGAAGCTTATCTGCTCAAATGTGTATAAGCAGACAGTCATTGTAGTCAATTATGCACAATAATTTAGACTTATTCCGATAAGACACTTCGTGTCACAGTGTGGTGTGCAGTTTCATCACGCTGCATTGTCGGGCCCTACTTCTTCGAAGAAAATGGTTACACCGTTACGGTTACTGGAGAACATGACATGAGCATGTTGTGAGAGTTTTTCTATCCGGAATTACGCCGAATGAGAATTTCTTTCAACTCTGTGTGGTTTCAGCAAGATGGTGCAACTACTCACATAGCCCGAACTGTTAAGACAGAATTGCGACGAAAATTTCCCATCAGCTGATATCCAGAAGCTCCACATTCCGTTGGCCAGAATTGGGAAGAAAATTTTCCAATAAGCTTATATCCAGAAACTGCACATTCCGTTGGCCCCCAGGTCACCTGACCTTACTGCACCTGGCATTTTCTTGTGGGGGTATTGCAAACAGGAAGTCTACAAAGCAAATCCAACAAATTTGAATGAATTAAAGCAGTCCATTCGATAAACAATTGCGGCTATCCCTGCCTTAACTCTCCAAGGAGTATTGAACAAATTTTTGGTATAAGATGCCGCCCATGCATCAACGTGCAGGGGGTACAATTATACAATTTGGCTTTGTAGTATAATGGCTTCAAACATTGGGCGTGAGTTGAAATGATGTATGGACGAAATGCATTGTTGAAGTATTTGCATACATTTTTTTCGAAATTTACTAAACTTTTACAGAAAATCGGCTTTTTTAACGATGTATATGTGAACTTAGGTATAAATTTTAAAATGTGCACTTACGAATCAGTGCAAAAAAGTGTAATCATACATTAGCGCAAACATTTTCACTTATACAACGTGAAACGGTTAAGTGCACACAAAATATTGACCGATAAGGTGTACACTCATCCGTTTTCTAGTGTAGTTTTTCTGAGTCTAGTTTCTCTTTGGTATGTTTCTAGTTTCTAGTTTCTCAGGGTATGTGGTGACTATTTTCTGCTATACCCTTAAAATTTGTTATTGATGATTTGACCTTAGAATTGATCACTTTATATTTACAACTTGTTACTCGATAATATTTTTCTGGATATTTTTGCCGCACATCTCGAGGAAACATTTAAGCCATTTGATGGTCCAGCGCAACATAAAAACGTTAATCCGAGACTACAACCGATATTTATATAGTAAGATATGCAACTTTTGCCGAGCTTAAACGGGAAATTCAGAAACTTAAGTCTAAAAAGGTTCCGGAGTATGACCTGACTATGGGAGATCTTCTCAAAATGTTGCCTCGGAAAGCATTAATTAAGCTTCTCTTTATTTTAAATGCAGCAATTCGATTAGAGTACATAACAAGACAGTGGAAAGTCGCGGAAGTGAAAATCACCGAATGAAATAAATAAATCATACCGGCATATATCACTTCTTCCAATAACTTCAAAAGTTTTTTAAAAGATATTACTCGCCCGCTTACACCCTATAATTGATCAGAAAAGTGTTTTACCTGACCATAAAGTTGGGTTTAGAAGTAAACATTCTACGATGGAAAAAATACAAGGTGGCGCAAAAATAACCTTCCGATGTTTTTTGGCTGTAATTTAAAAAAAAATGAAAAACTTTGATTTTTCTTGTGGATTATTTTTATTTGGTCTTTTATTTTTTTTACATCAAGTCGAGAATATGATGTCATGTAAATGGCCGCCGCCACAGTTGACTGTCATTTGAGCCCTTTTTATGGCATTTTCCATCACTTTGGCCAAAGCTTCCGGCGATAGGTCCTCACATTCTTGACGGATATTGTCTTTAAGAGCTGCAAGAGTCTGAGGCTTGTTGACATAAACCCGCTACTTCAAAAAGCTAAACAAAAAGAAGTCTGGAGCGGTCAAATCAGGCGATCTTGCTGGGAGATTAGGCGCCCGGGAAATGCATCCTTCAGCATATCGGTTGTGGCACGTGCAGTGTGTGCCGTTGCACCGTCCTGTTGGAACCACATGTTTTCCAATCAAAATTCATCAAGTTGCGGCAAAAAGAACTCGTTGATCATTGCTCTGTAGCGCTCACCATTCACAGTAACTGTTTGGCCCGCGACGTCTTCGATGATGACTCCTCCAGCGAAAACAGCACACCATACAGTGACTTTGAGCGGGTGTAATGGCTCTTCGTGGGTTACACGTGTTAGTATGCGCTCACCATTCACAGTAACCGTTTGGCCCGCGACGTCTTCGATGATGACTCCTCCAGCGAAAACAGCACACCCTACAGTGTCTTTGAGCGGGTGTAATGGCTCTTCGTGGGTTACACGCGGATTTTCAGTGCCCCAGAAGGGTAAATTTTGCTTTTTTACGTACCCGCTAAGATGGAAATGGGCCTCATCACTCATGATTATTTTTGATGAGAAATCATCTTCCTCTTGGTGGTGATTAAGGATGGCTTGAGCGTATGTTAGACGCGATTGGCGGTCAGCAGCTAACAGCTGATGTACGGTCTAGACTTTGTACGGAAACATCTTCAAATCTTGTCCCAAAATTCGCTGTAAAGACCGTCGACTGATACCCATTTGCGTGGCACGTCGTCTGGTCGATGTCGACGGCGCTTCCATGACATCTTCGGCTACAGCAGCAATATTCTCTGCAGAACGGCTACTCCGGGGTCTGCCACGCCTGGCAGCATCTCGTGTTGTGCCAGTCTCTTCGAGGCGAGCGGCTTAACGTCGCAGTGTTTCACCAGTAGGCGTTGGACGGCTAGGAAATCTGCGACGAAATTCACGTTGTGCCAAAGTCACCGACCGATTATTGCTCAAATAAATAGTCACCAATATTCCGCGTTCTGGAGCAGTGTAGCGTAACATTGTCTATTAACGTGTATATCGCATGTGTTTACTACACAAATGTCAAAACAGAACTGACATTAGGGGCCAATCGCAAAATTTATAGCATTTTCTGATAGGAGGATTACTTTTGCGCCACCTTATACATCAAATTACAGACGTAATTGAGACACCTTTCGAAGAAAAGAAAATTTGCCTGTACAATTATATACAATCCTATGTCGTATCTTGATCAAAGACACTTCCGTGTGAAACTTGGAAACAAATATTCAGAATTTAAGGAAATAATGGCGGTAGTACCTCAAAGAAGAGTCCTTGGACCACTCTTGTACCTCCTATTAAAGAGCATAGGAAGATATTCAAAATTTTTAGCTGTGATGCTAGAGTACGCTGTTTCTGACGCAGGCGGTAAGTGCGAAGTGGAAATTTTGTCGATCGTACGTGTCGGCTATGGTATTGTTTGATGCTGGGAACACTAGGGTACTCACATCAGAACCCCACATACAAAATTTTCGTTGTATGAGATGCGCAGTCTATGAAGTTTTATACTCTTTGCTCCCATTTAGTCGTGATATCCCACAAACAAACGATGCAATAGTTGCCACGTTTGCTGACGATACTGCTATAATAGCAGTTGGCACCACAAAAGAAGAAGAAAAAAAAATTACACAACGCTCTCAACGAGGTTAATGAATGGACAAAATCCTGGCGGATTGCCCTAAACGAGAGTATAAACGGACAAACCATTTGACTGTTTTTCTAATACGGCTCGAGTTCCTTTTGCAAATGAAGCGAAATATCTCGGAAAGACACCGATGCAAAATTAAAATAGAAATCGCATGTGAAAATAAATGCGAAGAACTCAAAAATAAATACAGATAACTGTACTGGTTGCTCGGAAAATATTCGAAACTTAACCTTGATAACAAGCTGCTATTATACAAGCAAGTGCTACAGCCGGTCTGGACATATGGTATACAATTATGGGGTTGTACCAGTGAAAGGAATCTAAATATTTTACAAACTTTTGAAAAAAAAATGTTAAGATCGTTCGTCAATTCGCCGTGCTATATGAGGAACCAAGATCTACGCAGAGATCTGGGTATTCCCGCGGTTAAAGATGAAACGGAAAATTTTGCACGCAAACATAAAAAACGTTTATTGTGACTCGTAAGCACAACGGTCCTCCAAGTTCTTGACGAAACAAATATATTGCGGCGTCTTCATGGAACTAAGCCCTAAGGTATGGCCCGGTAATAACAAACCGTGCTATAAGTTGCGGATAAAGCAGGAGCTTTCAAAGGAAAGTTACCTGCCAAACATTTATATATACTCGTCATAATCAAATTGCTAGATAAGTCGCAAACTAAGTTGCAATACAAATATGGTGGTGGTTTTCTGAGTAAAAATTTCATACTACTTTGGGCACGTGCGCATTGTACCTTTGAAGCCCCCCGAAAACAAATAAACAATTTTTTTCCTGAAATAGTGTAAAATCATGCAACATGATATAAACATGGTTCAGTCAGAGTTTCAAAATGTTTTTTTTTTATTCACACACCCACTTTTTAATGGTAATAGAATGCTGTCCAATGTTATATGAGTTTCCACCTAACTATCATATGCTTTCAAATACTTACAAGATTTCAACACAGAATCAATGGCTTACAAGATGTTCATACGTTGAAGTATGTTTCATTATTTTCCGCAAACTTGATGTATCTATGAAGGTAACTAGGCATAATATCATAACCAAGTACGTATTTTTGAAGGTCTATGAACATCGCCCAAAAAAATTGAGTCAAGTTTTTAATTATTGGGATAGTGTTAGTATGCTTTGCTTAGATACTAGATGGTATCGCAGTGAATAAACTAAACGTAGAAAAATGCAAGCATGGCAAATGACTGGCCAATCTGTATACACATTACAGAAGTAACTAGATATATAGATGCATGTAACTAGATGGCCAGGCTTAAAAAAAAAATCTTCCGCTCCAAAGGGTACCAATAAGACGACCTTAAATTGCCAGACAAACAGCCTTGTTATAGAATAATAAATCCGCCCCGTCATTGAAGCACGAAATTGTTCATAATTACATGTCCTTCGAATATGCCTTTTAAATATTGCTTCGACTTGATGGTCAAATTGAGTGCCACAATCTTGAAAGAGTCTTTTTCGATCTGTAGTTAGTGAAGATTTTATTGATGCACCCAATCAAATTTATGACGATCATAAATCTTCCTCAACATAGAGAACAGCTAAGCGGGTATTAGCAGTCCCTCATTAAGGCTAGCTGTCCTACATCATGCATCCACAAATCCTTTTTGAACTCCGAATTCCAGCACAAATCTCACAGACATACGTCTATATGTGTATGCAAAGATCTAGACGTACTACAGGTAACATTAAAACGTTAAAACCTCCAAAGGTTAGGTGCACTTAATTAAACAAATACAAACAACAAAATAAGAAGTAGAAGAAGAAGAAAAAAACTTACCGCTGGTATCGTTGATATCAAAGAACGAGGTAAATGGATTCCCTTCGGAGACTAGACCGTATCTGACCTCACGAGGATTACCTTTATCGCCATCTTCAGCATGAACTTGAAGTATCTGCACTCGGCCCGATGCACAACATGCGTTCGTTCGTAGAGTGTTGTGTATCCCAAGAGTTTTGATGGAATCACATAGAAGGAAAAAGAAAGGAAAAAAAAAAACAGAGAAATGAGTGAAAAATGTTTGCGAAGTACAATCCTTTAGGCAAGATTCTAGGTTATTGCTCTATGCGCCTCTTCGCCTCCTTCCGCGTTGCACAACTATTAATTAGCACATACCTTGAGTATTATGGCTTAGAGAGCTAATACACACACACATCTCACATGTGATGTGTCCCAAAGATATACATATATTTTTTTTTAAATTTTCTTGTTCTTGTTTCTTTTATGAAAAACTCATTAAAAGGTTCTTCTAACATCCTAAACAAGGCATGGATACACTACACATATGTAATGGAACTAACTTGCTGCGACGCGCCGCTACCGCCACCGTCACTTGGTTGGTCCATTGCCGGCTCGGCAGTGTGTTAATAGCGCTAAAATGCATCCAGAAATGGGGGATACTTGATAGTACTTCATAGATATCAATGTTGGTTGGTTGTTGCCAGAAGGCATCTCTTTCGCCGCCATGCCGCATATGCACATAAATTTTATGCCAAAAGGTTATCTGTGCTCTCATGGTGGGTATGAATGTGTGTGTGTGTGTGTTGGTGATGTAACACATGTGAGACTGAGGACTTAGCAGAGGTTTTAGGTTTTCTTATCATGACTTTGGCTAGTTGGGTTGTCGCTGGTTTTCCTCTACCTTCGCTGGAAGCTTGCAGTAAGAGCTCAATAAATGTCTAAGACCATCAGATAAAGTGCGGCTTTATAGTTAGGCACTATATGTGCAATGCGCGTTGTAATCTATTAGACTGAACGCATGTGCTGTAAAGTGAACTTCATGTCAGAGTGAAGGAGTAGATACGTGAATAGTGGGGCCATCGTACAAATAAGAGGCAAAATGGAAGAAATAGTTTTGTTTTCACTTTGCTCAGAAAATTATTGTTTGGTGTTTGAAATTTCGTGGCACTTGACCAACTAATTGTTGTTTGAAGAAATCTCACAAAACGTGAAAGGATCAAACATACTAATTGAACATCAAAATTGATAAGTTAAAACTCAAGTTGGATTCAAAAAAAAAATCTTCCGAGGCGGCAGAGGAATAATTCCAAAGATGACGTGTATGAAGCCACTACAGGAATGAAGTTTTTATTTTTGTAACGGTACCTACAATGCAGAATCTTGTCAAGATGAACAATTGAAAATCGTAGATGAGTCACAGTCGCTGCTGAGAATATGGTAGAACCACATCCCGCATCCAGACAAAATTAACCAACCAATGTATTTGGCGACGGCAGTGAACACAACCAGCCGATTTAAACTCAAGCTCAACAAGGCTCCTGAAAACGATCGCCTTCCTGTCGAACTATATAACATCGGTGAAGTATTTGGTAAAAACTGTACACAAACTCAAAATACTATGCAGTCAGATGAAAGTATAAGAAAGGGAACATCTGAGCTGCAGCTCAGTCTACTCGACATTGCCAACGAGATCCTATCTGCCGTAATATGTGAAATCCTGAAACAGGTTATCAATCATCTGAGAGGCCCTAATGAGTGTGGTTTAGGATCTGGAATTCCACAACTGATCAAATTTTCACACTTTGGCAGATCCTGGAAAAAAACCCAAGAAGTACAAATCGATATTCTCCACCTATTCACCGATTCCAAAGCCTCATACGAAAGCATTTATAGAGACGAGACATACCTAGTTTTGGTATACCATCCAAACTCGTCTGTGTAGTAGGAGGATGGAGAACTTGCTGCTCCAGCAAGGTTAGAAACGACCTTACCAAAACATTCCATACCAAAAAAAGATAGCAACGCACTGTCGTGTGACTTTTTTTAGCATCATTCCTAACAGGATTGTGCAAATTTTCCGAGAAAGTACAAGAGGCACGATCTTCCATAAATTGGTGCAACTACTAGTGTACGCCTATGATATTGACACCATTAGTCGGAATTTACGTGATGTCACAGTAACGTTTGCTTGTATTGAAAAGGAAGCGGCAAAAATTTGTATAGCAGTAAATATTAAGTATATCGAGGAAATATTAAGCATATCGACGTATTGGACTGAACGTCACTATTGACAGATATTACTTTGAGGTAGTATGGGACTTTGTCTAACATCGCTTCGGTAATCTCTCTGACAAAAGCACCCCGTTACATCGCAAATAATTAGAAAATTAGGTGGTCATGGCTCAGAGGAATGCGTAGTTGACCGCTAAGCTAAACGCTGCGGGTTCAAGCCCCAGCTTCGGTAGCAGTCTCTTTCCACAAAAATCGCCAGCTTACCTGAGGCCACCTGTGCGATAATATGTCTCTATGTCTCCTCGTCTGTGGCACGTATGTTAATGTAATATGGCTCTCCTTCTATGTGTCTATCGGTCTCTCTCTGTTATATTAATGTCTTTCTCTGTCCCAGCCGATGGCCTGAGTCGTCAGGGCTGTTTTGTTTCTGTAGTTCATTGCATTCATGTGCGAAGTACTGTGATGTCAATGTCAATCAATTAGTAACTTCTTCACTTGAACTAGAGATCCTTTAAAAGACCCTGATCATCCCAGTCCTGCTCTCAAAAAAGTCAGGTCGTCAAACATTCATCAATAAATGCTCCGTTCGAGAAGAAGATTCAACCAGGAACTCTTCGAGCTGTATAGCGACAGAGACCTGGTCTAAAAACTCCACATTGGACGTTAGGGATTTATTCCTTTTTTAAATTTTTTTAATATAAAAATCACAACTAAGTGTTAACCACGCGGTACTCTGCGTCTTTCTCGTCATCGTCATTCGAACTTATTCTGAAGTAACGCAACTCGTAGGAGTCCTTCTCGTTGGCCACCACACGCATCCAATCACGCAGACTGTTCTTTTTCAATTACTTCTTAGTCAAATAATTGAGGTAACGGTTGGCGAAGTTAGCATATGGAGTAAATGGACACCAACACTTAAGCTCACAGAGTCGTCGATTCCCAGCCAGATGTCGGACGCAGCTGACGAAGATCTCACCTCAAATGGAGCGAACTAGTAGAAACCGACCTTTATTTACTTGAAGTGTGCAACTTGAAGCAGTTAGCTTAAGACCTGGATAATTGGTGAGACACATGTTGGTTTATCCAGCCTCATTTCGGACTGTAGCGCCACTTATGTAAGTAAAAATGATTTGATATACTACCAGCTGAATTTTTTTAAAAGAAGGTATGAAGGTGTCATGAAGATGTCATGAAGAGCTTCTAGAATTTGCCGTTTAGAATCGGCGCCAATGAGGTAAAATTGATGGAGATGCTTATTTGGAGGCCATATATTACAATTAAACATAAAACGTTGTCATCGAACTCCATTGAGTCCGCTGGTAAGTTACTGTACAAATTTACTTGCTTACTTTATCTGCCCTAGCGAGGTATCCGTCGGAGCGGACAATTTCCGAAACACATTCTTCGTCGGAGGTTCAAATTCCATTCAAGTTATTTGTCATCGGAACAAAATTTACTTCACTACAATTCGTACATAAAATCCGCGAAGAATTTGTGTCGGTGTAAGTCGGAAAAAGAATTGCACTCAGCTGTCGAAAATTGCACGAAAAATTCATCTGAACGCACTTTAACGCGATTCGACGGGATGCGTTATAAAATGTAGGTGGAATATTCCGAACAGCTTTTCGAAAGAAAAGAAGCTAAAATCCTCCGAATCGTACCAAATCGGAGAATTTTTCCCTCCGACGGATATTGCTTAATGCGTTCGTGCGATCAACACCTTATATATTTCAACGTCTATGCATATTTTGGCACATTTTGAGCAGGGAATTATTTGTGGGTCTAAATATCTGTTAATATTAGAAAACTCAACAGGCTAACTTTTAGCGCATTTAAGCCTTTTATTTCTGACAGAACAAATTACATTCCATGCATCATATATTTGATAAAATTTGGTTTTGAAATAATGCCGTAATATAGTGTCCGCTGGGAAGGTATACCGTATACTACTTTGTTTCTTTATGATTTTTGACTAGGCGGGACCTCCTGTTTTATACCGAATCCGAACGGCTAAGTTGAGATAAGCTTTTCATGTCAAATGATACTATTCGGATGATTTGTCAGATCATCACGAGAGGAGGGCCAGTGAAAAATCATTTAAATGTTGCTACGGCTGGGAATCGAACCCAGACCTTCTGCACGGCAGTTATCGCACTAACCATCGCGCCACTGAGCCCGTTGTGGAAAGAGGTCTCGCAATAATTCAACTGTAGTCCTGGCTGTATGCGATGTGGCACCGTCTTGTTGACACCATATGTTAATAAAGCCCAAAGCATGCAGTTGTGTCGTTAAAAAGTTTTCAATCATATCACGATATTGCTCCCCATTCACAGTTACCGTTACGCCGTTTTCATTTTCAAAGCACTAAGGTCCAATGATTCTTTTAATGGATGCAGAGGTGACAAATGAATAATTTGAGGGTTTTCCATTGTCCAGAACGGTCCAGAACCTAATATTCTGTTTATTCACATATCCAATCAAATGAATATGTGCATCGGCACTCATTATGATTTTTTCATGAAAATCAGTGTTGTAATGGGCTTGCTGTAACATCCTTTTGGCATATGTACGGCGGCGTAAATGGTCTTGTAGAAGAAGCTCTTGTGTTATCTGAATCCTAAATGGAAACAAATGCAAATCCTTATGCAAAATTGTGGCAAAAGTTGTTTTTTGAAGACCAAGCTCCTGAGCACGGCGTCGAATTGAGGTTGATGGATTGTCTTGAGCAGCAGTAACGTTTTCAGCCGATCTTGCAGTACCTTGTGGTACATGCTTGGGCCTATCACCTAAACACCATCTTTCTTCGATATCATTCACTACTAGATATATAGTGCGTTTTGTTGGCACGTTGTTTCTCCCAAAAATTTCACGTAACTTTCTCATTGTCACAGTAATGGATAATTGGTTTTGATAAAATGTTTCAACGATTAAAACACGTCGGTTTATCAAATATTTTTCCATAATAAATTTGCCACGTGTCTACTTCACGAAAGCCGAATATGAACTGTCCAGAAAAATGTTTACCAAAATGTCGGAATAACAAAGTAGTATACCTTCCCGTCGGACACCTTGTACGAAAGGCGTAGAGTCTAATCGATTTTCAACAGCCAACTGTACGATCATAGTCAATTCAAAACGTGATGCGACTTAGCTGTAGAAATCAGCCTTGTTGAAATATTGTCGATAGTACTAGATGAATTGCAGAAAATAAGCCTAATATGTCGGAATATTGACATAAAGGTATTAAAATATGGACATTTCGAAAATGTGTTAATTTCCTACAATTTCAATGATCGAATTGCATGATCATCATGTAAGTTCTCGATATTCTTGTGGGGACACCTTAAATTGGTAAACTTTTGAAAATTCTTTACAATCCATTGAGCACTTATAACTCTACCTCTCACTGCGTCTTATAACCCACTGCCATTCGCCTTATGTCGTCGTTTAAAAACATAAAACACACACACCTTCCACAATGTATCTCTGGTATTTTATCAAAAGTTGCCATTTTACCCCGGGTAAGGGGAAAATAAAATCTCATTAAAAAAAAACATTCTGTGGTCCACTGTAAATTGCCTGCATATAAACACACGTAATGAGATCGATCCTCCCCCCTTGCTGTATCTTTACACTTTTATTACCTTTATTGACTCATTCTCGTCTGCTTTGCATGTTTGTTTTTGTTTTGTTAATATTCAAACTGTACTTTCAGAAGAAAAAAAACTTTTAAAGAGAAGGTACCCCTAAAGAGATACCGTTGTACATACCTTGTCACCAGGAAGTATGCCAGGTGGTAATTTCGTAACAGGTGGAGCCATTGTAAAAACAGGTGGCTGATCTTGGACGTCTTGCACAATCACAACAACTTCTAGGCCGGCAATGTTTCTGCTATCCTGTCCAGACTCGGCGTACGCATCCTGCAAAGAAACAAAAACAAAAACAAATAAAAATCTTTGAATAATCAATATGATCGCGGTCGTAGTGAAGCAGAGTTTCTCATTAAATGCGTCGACAAGTTTTAATTATGCGAGTTTGCGTTTAATTAAAGACGGCGGCCATCAGAGTGCTTTGCGATCCGCAGAGATGCGACCGACAATACATTGATTCGCATTGATCTGGACCGTTCTGATGGAGGTTCGAAATGCATGAATAAATTAATTTAAAATTGTTATAACCCAGCGTAGCACTTGAAGTTCGATAGCGTTATGATTTCGATTATCGTAAGCAAATTAAAACGATTTTATTGCGCAACCTACACAGAAATGTATCTATTCCCTGATATTACTTCATGAAATAGAGCATGATCGGCTTTAACGATCAGAATCGTTTCCTTAATGCCAGGTGACAGCTCTACCAAGTGACGGATACACAAGGCTATCGCTGGCTGTGTGACAGTTACGATGTGAACAGAATATGTTGACTTGTCAGATCTGTTGTAGCGTTGTATTAGGTAATTGGTGGGATTTTTACAAAACATTTATGCAACTTTGTTGTTTATAGCGGCGGGTGAATGATTTGTGTGAACAAACCTGCAATGAGAACGTCCAGACAACGCCTGGGCTCCGTCGAAGCATGTAAGGAATATTAATTACATGCGATCCTCACACGCGTAAATATGCAACGTCTCGGGTCAAACTTATTTACAAACATTTCAAATAAATTACATGAGGGGACTTTTCGTATATTTATTGGTCGTAACAAACATTTTTTTTTGTTCTATAACGTATGAAAAACAAAATTTGCCAGACGCAAAATTTTGCCAGACGGAGTCTTTTGTTCAAGCCTGTATTGTATCTATTGGGTTTTATATTGTTTGTTTAAGCGTTTATTTTAGCTCCATCTCATGCTCCATTTTCTAAAGTTGTTCAAGCTTGTTGTAAGTGCCAGACTTAGGCCAGAAGTCTTATGTTTCCAAAATATTAGCGAGTGCATTGTAACAATCCGCATCAAGACCAAATTCGCCAACATAAGCCTTATATGCGATCACGCCCCAACGGTGGAAAAATATGATATAGCTAAGGATTGCTTCTATGAGCTCCTTGATAAAACCTATGAGCGACTACCGAAGTACGATGTTAAAATCGTGCTGGGAGATTTTATCGCAAAGGTAGGAAGAGAAGACATCTTTAGCAGTATTGTTGGAAAACATAGCCTACACGATAACACGTCTATGGTAACGGACTTAGGCTAATTGACTTCGCTACGGAACGGAATGCCACTATAGCCAGCAAACGGTTTCCTCACCTCGATATCCATAAGGGGACATGGCGGTCTGCAGATCAACGAACGGTCAACCAAATTGATCACATCCCGATAGACAAGAAGCACGACTAGGATCACTACCTTGTTGCAGAAAAGGTAAGAATGCGGATATCCGCCACGCCACAACAATCCAGAAATACTATAAGAAAATTTAATGTCGAAAGACCGCAATCGCAAGAGACCGCCAAGACCTTCGCGCAATGCGTATCCCTCATACTCTCGATTAATACCATATGACGAACAACACTCCGCTGTCAGGCAGAACGAACCATTCAATATTGGCAACGACAGCGAAAACTGCCAACCACCCGACCTGAGTGAAGCGAGGATAGCAATATCTAAACTGAAGCTTAATAAGGCTGCGGGAAATGACGGCCTTCCCGCCGAGCTTTATAAAGTCGGCGGAGATTACTTGGTAAGTAACATCCACCAACTCATAAGCCGAATCTGGTCGAAAGAAAGTATGCCTGAAGAATGGAACCTCAGCATCATTTGCCAGATCCACAAAAAAGGAGCCCCTCTTAACTTCGCCAACTACAGAGGCATAAGTCTCCTCAACGTCGCCTACAAGATCCTATCTGCCGTCATATGTGAACGCCTGAAACCGTTTACCATCTAACTGATCGGCCCTTATCAGTGTGGTTTTAGGCCAGGAAAGTCCACAACCGATCAAATCTTCACACTTCGGCAGATCCTGGAAAAAACCCAAGAAGTCCAAATCGATACCCACCACCTATTCATCGATTACAAAGCCGCATATGACAGCATTCATACAGAGCCATGTCTAGTATTGGTTTACCGCCCATACTCGTCCGTTTGTGTAGGATGGCGATGTATAATTCTCGCTGCTCCATCAGGGACCTCACCAACACATTCGATACCAAAAAAGGATTAAGGCATTGCGATGCGCTGTCATATGACTTCTTCAATTTGATTCTCACGAGCCAACACCAGAGGCACAATTTTCCAAAAATTAGTGCAACTACTAGCATTCGCCGACGATATTGACATCATGGGTAAAACCCAACGTGATGTCATAGCCGAGCTTGCTAGTATAGAGAAGGAGGCGGCAAAAATGGGTTTAGCGGTAAATGAGGGCAAGACTAAATATATGCTTTCAACAGGAAAGGACACACATCGTAGACTAATTGGACAGAACGTCACCATTGGCAGATATAACTTTGTCTATCTCGTTTCCGCTATTGACGCTGACAAAAACATCTAGTCCGAAATTAAACGAAGAATTACTCACTGAATCTTCGATTCCCAGCCAGACGTCGGACGTAGTAGAGGAAGACCTCGCCTTAAGTGGCAGTCAGAAGTAGAAACCGACCTCAACCGATTTGGATTGCACAAGATTACATGCGCATCAAGATTCAAAGAAGTTGGTTACTGGCATTCTTGCCAAATGTTTATATTGTTTTGATTTCTGTCAGTTTAGGAATGTAAAAGGCTAAGGGCCAACTTTTCAATTGTCATTTAAACAGTCTGATTGCTGCCTAAAGAATTTATGTATTACACTCTTTATCTACTTGATAAGTAGATGTTGGTTTTTCAATCATTGAATAACTCCTAGATTGTAATCGAACGATTTTGTCAATCTCAACTGTGTCTAACTTCACGAAACTGGAATGAAAAGAGCAGACTAGTTCATAAGCAGTCAGCTAAAGTTCACCCAGCTAACTAAGTAGCAGATAAATACTTTCATTCGCCAGATAATTGTTGTATTCCTAGAATAAGTGCTATACGCCTATTGTGTTATCTGACTGTTAAGTGTTATCTGATTGCTTATATGGCGATTGAAAAGTCGGCCGTAATAGTACTGAATGGAACTGAATGGAACCATCAAACACAGCACACCAGCATTGCATTAGTTAAAAGCAGACTTGAAACCTGAGCTTGCAAAAACCCAACAAAGGGGCTCCAAACTTAAACCTGTCAAATGCCTTTGAAATATCAGGTTGGAAGGTATTGTTATCGTTACCATAGGAGAAGGAATTTGTTGCACTTTTTGATGTGAACTGTGATCACATCACCAGTAAGTCTCTAGCTGCGAACACCGTACTATCGATTAGTAGTCTTCAAGTTTCATAATATTTTATAAGGTGACGCATTTGTTAGTTTTTCTATGACCAATGCTAACTACAACTAATAACTGAATCACCCTTTAGCAGCAATTAAATCACGAAAAACAGTTCATTATCTATTTACCTTAAAACATTTGAAAGTGTTTCCTTCTCCATACCACTGTTAATTCCTTGTTTCCCTTGGACAAACAAAAGTCGTACATAATATAAAAAAAAAACGCATACTGACATTTTGGTCAACTTCACATATCTACCACTGCCAATTACGTTTGCAGTAGTTGGCAGCAAGTTGGCACACCCATTATTAGTCCATAGACCTTGCAGCGAGCACACATAACGATTGTACAACAACCCACAATAGCCTCAATCTATATCCACCCCAGAGTCCGGTCTTGGCGCGTCTGTCTGCGCTGGATAATTCCGTCTATACAGTTGTGTCGCCCCTTTTTCTCCTCGCAAATAACAAGATGCTCTTTCTGATTTGCCTGCGGCAATATTTTACCGCACATTGGCAATTGTATACGCGTCTAGTTTTTATGTTACCCCATGTGGACAGCGTTTCATTCCTTCAGATCCCATAAGTATCTTTTCGGTGATCGAGCGTCATATACGACTTGCGTGGGATTTCACGTAGTAATCTTGTGACATGTTGTCCCTACTACCGATACGACTCCATCCTCGCATTAAATCCTGATCAGTAGTTACGATCTGTTTGAATTAGCATCCGATCACTAGATGGCCGTTGGCATTGTATCTACGATGGCGTGTCGTGTTAAAAATATATTTTTGCATATAAATTACACTCGCATATCGGTTAAGGGATGATAATGAGGCAAATTAAATCCCTGCTCGATGTGCGATCAAATGACACTGTCAAAGGATGCAGAAGGATGGACACATCTGCGGCTATTGGGTGGTACTTAACATAAATCATAGAATTGATTGTTATCGCACGTTGGCCGTCGATTAATATGCTCCAGGGAAAGCTCCTTTTGTTTCTGGATGCACACTCCAGAGCTGTCTTATCTGACAATCTTAAGTGAGGATGCTTAATTAAAAACTATAAATTCCCATAAACGTCGAAATGTCATGCTGCAGGGGGTTATTTTCGGATAACAAATCTGTTTAGTGATACTTTTTAGAGATTATTTTGTGTAAGTTGCAAAAAAAAGAAGAAAAATCCTGTCTATGTGTCTGGACCCTGGACATGGTAAAAATAAAATTCATTCCATGAAGACGTTGTCTGGTTGTATTATAATATCAATAAAACTCAAAGGGAAGCATGGTGTGGTGTTTTTTTTTATTTTTTTTCCAGAAAGTGATGATCAATAACCTGCGAGCAAGTTTTATGATACTCTTCAGGGAAGATGCGCTGCATGATGCTAAATTTATGACATAAGCGATAAAGATGTCTGAAGGCATTTAATTTCAAGGACACTTAAGTCGCATTAATATATAGACACATTGTTGAAGTTTAAAAAAAAATAAAAAAATGAAACGTAGAAATTCTTGGTGTAGCTTAATAAACATGTGGAGCTACATTAACACGTTCGAAGAAATCAACAGGCCAGCATGTTAGCGCCAGCCTAATCTCTTCAATAAGCCGTCATCACACTTACGAAAATGGTCTTCATATCCCAAGAACGAATACTTTTAAAGAATGCACGTATAATTTTTTTTCATATATGTTTACGATTAGCACATCGCTTCTCAACAGTAAAGTCAGCAAAACTTATCAATGTTAAGGACACAGCAGGAATTCCGAAATCACTTCATTGGATGAAGGTGGCTGTATCAGAGCGTCTCTGGTTCGATGATGAAATTCCAAAAAAATATTTTTCTACTGCCGCACCTCTTGCGGAAGTCTGACAAACGATCTAAAACATTCCTCAACACGACCAAGGAGTTTTTCATTCGCATTTAATACGATCAATGCTTCGGCGACGTATGGCCTATCTGGGAAGATAAGGGCTTAGCGAAGCAGTCGAAATTGTTCAATTTGTAAGATTCATCTCCTTTTTGCTAAATAACTTGAAAGTGGCATATGTCCTTATGGCTATATCTTAAAATACGGCCTTATGACATCATAAGGCCATGTTTCAAAATTGCGGCCTTATGTCATGGCACCTCTTATACAGGATATCCTTAGTTGTTCGAGCCCAAAGAGTGAAACTTTAGTTTCTTCCTGACGAGATGTTGTTGTCAGATTTAATACTAACGCCGAGGTAGATAAAGTTCCTGACCTCCTTAAAGTTTTACCGATCAGTGGACGTTCCGTCCAATTCGTTGATGTGGTGTGTCATTTACTCTTAGCAAAAGAGGAGCAAACGACGTAGTGACATTCCGTTCATTCCGACCAATTATGGCAATATCGTGGTCGCAGAATTGTATGAAAGATTGTTAAGATTGAAAGATTGGTGTTGAACCAGGAGATTTGCGCAACCCTCTCAAGAATGACGTTAAAGAAGTCACATTCTCTTAATGCTTATTTGATCTCGAATATTTCAAAGAAGTCGTTGCCGACCTTGGTGGAGCAGTAAGTAATCTTTATCAACATTCCGCACAGACGGAAGGACTAGACATAGCTCTGTAAAGCTCGTTTTTAAAAACCCTTTCGAATGCGTACTTGAATCGATGAATAGGCGGTTGGTATCGATTTTTACTTTTGGGTTTTTTTTTGACAAAGTGTGTCTTTGGTCGATTCGAGAGGCAAATTCTTCGAAAAATCTTCGGTCCCGTTTGCGTTGACGGGCTATGGAGACAACTGGAGCCAGTTAGCTTAGGACCCGGCTAATTGGAGAGGCATATTGGTTGAGGCCCAGGTTCATTTGGGCCTATAGCGCCACTTAAGTTAGTAAATAAGTAGACGAAGTGCGATCATTTGATAAGTTTTGGAATTTTCTGGTCATAAACCTCACTGATTAGGGCCGATCAGGTTGTTGGTAAACGTTTTCAGGCGTTCACATATTACGGTAGATAGGGTTTTGTAGGCGATGTTGGAGAAGACCCTCTGTAGTTGGCGCACTTTAGAGGGTCTCGTTTTTTGTGGATCATACAAACGATGCTGAGGTTACATTCTTCAGGCATACATTCAATTGATTAAATTTTGCTTATGAGTAGGCAAATGTTACGTTGCAGATCAGCTTCACTTGGTTTATGAAGCTTGAAAGGAAGGCTGTCATTTCGCGCAGCCTTGTTAAGCTTAAGTTTAAATTAGTGATTGCACACAGCGGGTCCTTGGTAGTTTTCAGTGTCGTGGCCAATATTGAATGGTTCGTTCTACCTGACAACGGGAGATTGTTCGTCATCGCCGTTTTACAGTCTGCAGAAGTGGTTCTTCAACATTCTTAGCATCGACTGTGCCTCAACTACGGTATTTCTTTCTACATCGCGACAGGATTCTATAAGCACCCTGTATCTCAAGCTTTGAAGTGATTGTTTTTCTTTACTGCACTTGGGCTCAGTGGCCTGGTTCAGATAACGAAATTTTTTCACTGGACCAACTCTTGCCGCTAAAGTCTGACAAACATCCAAGAGTAATACTGTCATGAGAAGCTTCTCAAATAATAAGGAGTTACTCTACTATGAAGATATCAGCTAGGTTTGATTATAAGGGATACGCTTCTTGCGATTGCGTTTATTCATTCGAAATTTCATTTTTTAAATATTGCACAAGGAATTGTATTTGTTTCCATTTAGGATTCAGTTGACACAAGAGCTTCTTCCACAAGACCATTTACGTCGTCGTACATATGCCAATAGGATGTCACAGCAGCAAAAAATCATAATGAGTGACGAGGCAAATTTTCATTTGAATGGATAATGGAAAACCCTCAAATTGTTCATTAGTCACCTTTGCATCCATTAAAAGTTACAGTCTGGTGTGCAAATTTGTCAGGTGGAATCATTGGACCTAATTTCTTTGAAAATGAAAACGGCGTAACGGTAACTGTGAATGGGGAGCGATATCGTGATATGATTGAAAACTTTTTAACGTCACAACTGCATGCTTTGGGCTTTATTAACATATGGTGTCAACAAGACGGTGCCACATCGCATATAGCCAGGATAACAATGGAATTATTGCGAGACCTCTTTCCACAACGGGTTCAGTGGCGCGATGGTTAGTGCGAAGAACTGCCGTGCAGAAGGTCTGGGTTCGATTTCCCAGCCGTAACAACATTAAAATGGTTTTTCACTGGCCCTCCTCTCGTGATGATCTGACAAATCATCCGAGTAGTATCAATTGCCATGAAATGCCATGAAAAACAGGAGGTCCCGCCATCGTGCTAAGAAGTACTCACGCACACATGAATGGATGTGAGAAAAAAGCTAGGCCCTGGATACAAACAAGCCTGTTGCGCTATAAATTTATTTTTATTTTTTATTTCCACAACAAGTTATTTCAAGAAATGTTGATTTTGGTTGGCCTCCACGGTCGCCTGATTTGACTGCTCCGGACTTCTTTGTGTGGGGACATCTGAAGAGCAAGGTTTATGCAAACAAACCAGAAACGCTTGAGCAGCTCAAACAAAATATTTGTGATGAAATTAATGAAATACCGCGTGAAATGTGTGAGAAAGTAATGAAAATATGCCCAAAAGGGCTTGTATTTGTGGGACTAACAGAGGCGGACATTTACCTGATATTGTATTCCATACATAATTTCCGACATTAAATGAAGCATTTATCAATAAAAGATCTATTCTCTCACATTTAATCAAAAATTATAAACAAAAAAAGTAGTATACCTTTCCGGCGGACACCCTGTAAATAGGTGACAGTTCAAGATAATAATGTTTCCCCAAAGTTCTAAGAGCAACAAATGCACTACCCAGCCTGCGAGCTGCTTATCCCAAATCGAATAAATACAACCTTTGCCTTTTCGGTATTGTTTAGCCAGCGATCTAACTGATTCCTCAAACATACATTCACACAAATGCAAAAAAAGCGAGAAATTCCCCATTTTAGTTCATTCATTCTGCTAAATAATCCGAAAAACCACTTCATGACTTGCCCCAAAACAATAGTTACCTACTGGATTTTCGGACGATAACCTTCCAAAAGCAATTGCATTATCTCAATCAGCTGTACTGCTCTCTGACTCACACACATTTTGCTTTCAGCAAACTCAACTAGTTGCACACACAATCAGTTTTTTTTTTGTTTTTGTTTATCAGTAATATTACCCCGCAGATACAATTAAAAAAAAAAAAACATTCCGAACGTTAACAACCAAAATTACCCCCATTGACCGGGCCAACGGCCAAAATCGCAGTCGAGCACAGAGAGTAAGCGAATATTCATTCCCCCTCGCTGCAGGAAATCTTATTACATCGACCGGCCCGCTGGCTAGAGGGGCTGCAGCCGTAGCAGCTCGATGCAGTGGTCACTGGTCAGTTCGCTGAAATTGCGGTGGTTGGCTGCTGTTGCTGCTGCCTGCGCTCGACACTTCTCGCCGATTCCATGTTAACAAGTTACAACATCGTCGAACATCGCTAACAGGCGAGCAGAATTATCCGCACACAGCGTATGAGATACATTTACTTGGTTGTCGTTCGCCGAACGTTTTTCACAGTAAAATGCATTTGCAATTTTATTACAGTCCCCATCCGAGGTGGGACCCCACTCCCTACCCCTTTATGACGGGTAAGCGAGCGAGATCTGCACAAAGCACTACCCACTCATCGCTTACGCTGCGCTCTGGCCAGGCCTGTGTATAGTATGGCTATATACTCAGTTCTGGACGGGAGTGCAGATACAGGTATCCAGTGTGTATAGCTGTAATTGCAGCAATGGCTATAAAGTATCTGTCAGATACGTTTTGTACAATTGGGCTTTGTGCGATACAAAGTAATGCAGTGAAACATTACCGAGGTTTGGTATGCAGCTGTGACGCATATTTCGCGAATGGAGGGCGCTTCTATTGTGAATGCGTCGCGTCGTTCTGTATAGTATCGGAATATCTGCGGGCGGTGGAGCGGGAATTTTTATTCATTTTTGGTTGATAAGTTGTACAATTAATGGAATGATAACAACAAAAGAGAATAGTAGATACGAATGCGAGCTTGACGCTTGAAAGGGGTATTCAAATTCTATTGAATTCGACTCGACCTAATTGCATTTTAGGCGTTGCAATCAAGATAAATCCAAAATTGTTGTGCCGATGAGTGTATGATAAAAAAAATAGCTCACCTACGAATGAGCAAAGCAGAAAGTCGCTAGAAGACAATTTAAACACAAGAAAACTTCAACTTGAGATATTTCGTTCTAAATGATTTTTTTTTGCAAAATACTATGGAAATATAAGAAAACAGCACCAACAATTACCCAATGCCCAACGGAAATATATTCGATGAAAAAATGTCCACACTAATGCCAATATCCCAACTCCGAATCTTGACAAAAGGCCAAAGGATAGTAACGGGTGATTTTTTAAGGGTTAGGTTCAGGTTGGCAGCACTGGTTAGTAATGGCGTCCAAACGTCATCTGTCAAAGTGAATAGTTTTCAGTATAATCAGCAATTTAATCTAGGAAAGAGTTAAGAACGACCAACGATTCCGATTATTGAAATTTATTATCAAAATTCGTGCTAGAACAGCTCCATGAAAACCCGTTGTTGTATCGAAAAATTGTGTTCAGCTATAAGGCCCATATCTGGCGCAACGGATACGTAAATAAGCAACACTTTCGCATCTGAAGTGGTGAACAACCACATGCCATACAGGAATTACCGATGCATTTCGAAAAATGGTGGCATCATCGGTCCATTTTCCTTCAAAGACGACCTTTGAAAAAACGTTACCCTTAACGGCGAACGATATCGAGCCATGATAAGCGACATTTGTTGCCCCAGTTGGCTGAGTTGAACTTGGTTGACATGTGGCCACATGCCACACAGCTCTTGAAACAATGGAAATGTTGAAGGAATTTGGTGAAGCAGCTATTCTCTCGAAGTGGCCCTGTGAGTTGGCCGCCAAGACCATGCGATTTAACGCCTACTGATTAATTCTTGTGGGGTTATGTAAAGTCGTTAGTCTACGTGGACAAGCCAAACAGGATTGAAACCTTACAGGATAACATATACAGGTCGAAATGCTCGAAAAAGTGACGCAAAATTGGACCTTCCGAATGGACCATTTGAAACGGAGCTGAGTACAGCTATTACGTTCTTTAAAACGTAAATAGCAAAGGCCTATTTATCGATTACAATAAAATTTTTGAATATTTGATGCAAATTTGATTGTTTTACTCGATTTAAAAAAAAGAAACATGATTAAAAAATCACCTGTTAGATATTCTCGATCGATTAATTGAAAGTATATCCTACTTCTTCGGCCGGGTTTTTCAGTGCTGAGTTAGCCAGATCATTTAATCTAAAACTCACTTACCAAAGTGGTAGGGTTATCTCGGAATTAAATTGACTGAAAACTATACTGATCTCACGCTGAAAACTGAAAACTGTCCCTTAGAAACTCAACTCTCCACCCAGAATAGGCTCTGGCAGCACTGGAGTTTGAACCACTTATCCTCTTCTTCGGATTTCTTGTTTCATTTCTGCGGAATCTCATTGGACATTGGACATCACAGTACTTCGCACATGAATGCAACGAACTACAGACACGTAACAGCACTGGCGACTGAGGCCATCGGCTGGGACAGATCAAGACATTAATACAACAGAGAGAGAGACAGATAGATACATAGAAGGAAAGACATATAACATACACCTACGTGGCACAGAGGAGGAGACATCGATTTATATGGTCTCATATTGTCGCACAGGTGGCCTCAGATAAGCTGGCAATTTTCGTAGAAAACAAATGCTGCCGAAGCTGGGGCTTGAACCCGCAGCGTTTGCTTAGTAGTCAACTACGCATTCCTCTGAGCCATGGCCACCTGCGCGGAATCTCAGAAAAATCGTAAGTGGAACAAGATTCCTTGCCTGAAGGACCGACGACTTTTTTTTTATATATGCTAAGACTAACATTTTGTGGATTCATCTTCTCATCCTTTCTACTAAAAGAATTCAGCTGATCATTTTCATTCTGTTGAGGTTGTTGTTCCACTTAATTCAGAGTATTCTCTATCGTGTGATTTGGGTCATGCCACGCACGCTCAGTCGAAACCTTAATCCAGGAAAATCAATTCGCATAGAAATGAATGAAAGAGTAGGAAAAATGGTGGCCCACTACAGAATAAGGGCCAAATAAGGCCCACATACAAGTTAAAGTTCTGAAGAAACATACAAAAATTCTAAGAAAGAAAAAATAAATCCGATTTTTTACCAAACAGACTCTTTAGGGCCAAGCTTTGTTTTCATTCGTTTTTCATGGCAGGACCTTCAGTATTATGGTGAACCTGAAAATATTTATGTTGTTACGACTACGAGTCGCATTTTTCTGCGTCGTTTTCCTTAAAATGCGCATAAAATGTTGGGACCGTGTTTTTTCTAGAGCGGATAAAATTATAAAGACAGAGAGTGGGTCGTTTTGTAATTTTACGAATTAAGGAACACATGCAAGTCAAAGTTTTGTTGAAGTTTTTCCAAGAATGACAAGAATTCAGTCTTTTCGCAAAGCAGGCTCGTAAGGACCGAGGACCAAGCTTCCTTTTTTGTTAACAATCGCGGGAACAGTTTTGTGAGTGCAATTTTTCTAGAGCGGGATGAATGATAAAGGCAGAGAGTGATTCTTTTTGTAATTCTGTAATTGAGATTCAGCTGAATTGCTAATTTAATGATGTGGTTGATAAATTAAGGGAAAAATTGCTTTAAATAAAAAACTTGTCCTTCGAACGAGTAGGAACGTGTTGAGGACAACCGAATTTGGATCGATATGTTTTATTTTTTCTAAATGTAAGTGGAGTCCTACTTGATTGTAGAAACAACAGGTTAGACCCTTTTTGACGAGAACTCGAAATAAATGACAGCTGTTGGTAACTCGCATAAATAATACCAACGGAGGTTAGCTATTTATAGTTCTTTTGGTATTTTAATGTTCTTTAATACAGAAGACCTCGTTTGAATAACTTTTGACAAAAGTAGTGTTTGTTCGACAGGGTACCTATATAAGACGCATGACCCCTTTGTCAAATTCCATATTTTGAATCTTCAGCGATGGACGCAATCGTTTTTGATCAGTTGAACTTTTATTTCGTGTGTTAATGGGTTTTTGGACTAGATAAGGAATAGACCTAAGCTTCTTGCTCTTCGATCTATTTTAGATGTTTATTTGAATAAGTTTCAAGTTTGAGACCTTCATATAGAGTATAGCAAACAACATCAAGGCTGGGCTTTGTAGAGCGGATGAACATTGATGATCCATCGTTTTAAGTCTTCGACGTCATACCAGAGGGAAGAAGACACCAAGGAAGACCTCATCTTCGATGGAGCGACCAGGTAGAAGGTGATCTCCAACTGCTTGGAGTGCGAAATTGTAGACGGCAGACTAGGGATCGAGCCGGATGGAGGGGCATAGTAAGTAAGTATTTGTAACACCATCTAAATTAAGTAAGTAATGGCTAGGTGTTCACGTTACACATGCTTATAGAATAGACCTAAGCTTCTCGCTCTTCGATCTATTTTAGATGTTTATTTGAATAAGTTTCAAGTTTGAGACCTTTATATAGAGTATAGCAAACAACATCAAGGGCGAAGAAAGCCTTGCAATATTTTTTTCACAACAAAAAGGTTCCTACACTGAAAAAAAAAACTTAGCAGCTCATCTCATCTCATTCACAATGACATGATGATGCTTCGAATGGTAGCGGGATAACTCCTGCTTCATGCCTAGATCCAATATTTAGTGCTTTACTTACTTACTTAAAGGAAGATTCAGTCCAAGGATGCACTGGCATATAGTGGTTGATGCTTTGGACTACTAAGCACGGGCCCTTGGTTCAAATTTCAAAAGTGACAACATTTATGTTTTTTCACTGTCCCACCCCTTGTGGAAACATTGCAGAGTAACACGGTAGGAGTAACATTAAAGAAGCGGATTCGGCTTTAAACAGGAGGCCATCTTCTTTGTGACAAACAACAACTTCTTACTCACAAATTAAGAAGCTAGGTTTGAGACCTCTATATGTGCCGTAAATACTAGAAATTTATTGTTTTACAATACAAGGTGAGCGTAAGTTTCAACCATTATTCCTCTTTATTTAGCACAATTAGTGCTGTAGAATGGACTCTCACCCAGTCAGATGAAATGCGGGTTTTATTGCAAATGTTAAAATTGAAATTGTCGCAACATATTGTTCAGACAGTTTAGCAAAATCTTGTGTGGTTCGACCAAAAGAAACGTTTTTCACCTGCACTAGGGTAAACAAACGGTTTTTGTATGAAAACGCCTTCAAAAAGTGGGCCAATTACGTTGCATCACATTTTTTTTCTCGATATTTTGAAAATTTTACCGAAAAACGTTTTTTACTGAAAACAATCGCAAAAACTGGGCGTGGTGAAAAAATTTGTAACGACGAAGTATAGACATTAGAATTCTTTAGATATGTTGTTCAGACACTCTTTCAAAAAGGTTTGGCCTAAATTAGGTTTTTCTAAAAGGGGGGCGTGGCAGTGGTCGAATTTCAAAAATTCTTACACTTCTTCGAACAGCACTTACAAGGATCACATGTACCAAATTTTAATATCCTAGTTCAAAATTTAAGGCCCAAAAACTTGTTACCTGCAGACTGACGGATGGACGGACAGACAGACATGGCTTAATCTACTCAGCTAGCGATTCTAAGTCGATCCATATGCTTTGAGGTATACGTAGCTAAATTCTTTCACTATGTTACAAAGAATGTATTAAAACTAATATACCCCTATGCGATAGGGTATACAAAATCCATATACAGCGGTTAAGAAGGCTGGCTTGTAGTTCGGATGAACATTGATGATCCATCGTTTTAAGTCTTCGACGTCATACCAGAGGGAAGAAGACACCAAGGAAGACCTCATTTTCGATGGAGCGACCAGGTAGAAGGTGATCTCCAACTGCTTGGAGTGCGAAATTGAAGACGGCAGACTAGGGATCGAGCCGGATGGAGGGGCATAGTAAGTAAGTATTTGTAACACCATCTAAAGTAAGTAAGTAATGGCTAGGTATTCACGTTACACATGCTTACATTATCTATCTGTTTCTTACTAATGTAAGTCTCGAATAACAAGGCCATTTGACGCCATTTGAAAAATGATGGCACATTCACATTATGTGACATTACTTCTAAGTGATGTTAAAAGATCCAAGAAAGTTAAATAAAGAGCGATCGGAGTGATCTTAGAAAAACTGTCAAAAAAGACTTTTCTATCAATTTGTATAGATAAGTTACCCAAAAGTGAGAAGTCTTGAAAAAGAATGGAATGGCCGTAGGTATTAAGCAATCCGATCTTTTGTTTTTGGCGGTATAGTCTGTGTTGAATCTGTGCCGCGACCAACATTCACTTGGTTGTCACTAAAGCCCGAGTTTAACCAACGTCTCAACCAAAATGCCTCTCGAATAAGCTTGTTTATTAGCTCTAACAGCATTCAGTATCGCAGTTCCAATTGTTTGAAGACAGTTTCTATCTGTACTTGCATGTGCCAATAAAGTCTTCTTCTATTCGTTGAGCTCATACACCATGGTCTGGGAGCAGTGGATCAAACGTTAGCACCACAGAAACGGCCCCAGTGGTACCTCTTCTTCAAAATAGAGTGCCGTCCGATTACTTACCTGTCCACGTTCTCTGAGAAGGGTAGTTGTCCTTGCAAATGATACAGCGACCGCAGTCAAACCTTTTGTAAAAACGCCCCTGATGCGTGAAACCGCTTCATGATACACGCTAACAAAAGTGCTTGCACTAGAGCGAGGTGAATTCGGAGATGTGGCCCCCCTTGCTCCATAAACAATTAAGCGCTTGCTAATTATATCTAGGTATTAGCAATATTTTTAGAATTCACTAATTTTGAGTTCAAATGAATTAAAAAATCGGCTGTCCCATGGTTAAGTTTCTGCTTCTCGAGTAAATTCTGAAATGAAATTCAGATGCGAATTTTGTTTTACAGAATAGTCGGAAACATATTTTTGGTTGCCATACGATTGCACGATTTCAGAAGGGATTCCTATTTCAAATCATAACTTACCCTCCATCAACATTTATACAAATTTAATACTAAATTAAGACAAGTATCCTCTCGTCCTTCTACACACTTAATAACATACAACAGCATTATATACACTCAAAAGCTTGTACTTACATTGGCCAAAATGGTTAAGTGATACATGGCTTGTTTCTCGAAATCGAGTGGTCCCAATAAAAAAATTGTGCCCTCTGTTGTATCGGGTGAGACAATCTTTTGTCTAATGGCAAAAAGGGGTGAACCCTATTAAAAAAAGGAAACATAATAAAAGTAAAAGGATGTTGACAATATAAATGTAAGGCATGTGCATACTATCAAAAAGTATAGGACTACATAGAGTACGCATCACAGCTAAACATTTTGTAGCCGTTTCAGACGCGGCGGGTAAGTGCGAAGGGGAAATTTCGTGTATCGTATGCGTCGGCAAGGCTGTTGTTTGATGCTGGGGTAGCAATGTGAACACTGGGGTATCCATATCAGTACCCGACATAGAAAATATTCGTTTTATTTGATGAGCACTCTATGTAGTTCTAAACTATTTGATACTATGTATCTAACTCTAGCTCAAACCTATTTTGGTTATGTAAGAATTAAACACACAGCCAATAATACCCATGCATAGCATATCTCAATCCAGAAAAAGCCAATCCAAACAGAATGCTCTTTAAATGCTCAGTTCTCGTTCAATTTACTGTCAAACTATACAAATTCCCGATTGAAACTATCAGATATGACCATTCTGTTCGGCACTTAATTCAGATTGAGAATCAAAAAAAAAAAAAAAAAAACAACTCACCCATAGTTCGAGGTAGACTGGTTTTGTAAAATGTGGATTTTTTCTGGATATGACATAATCCAATTCCGTTCCCCGTTTGGCATCCTAAAAAAAAAAATAAAACACGAAATTCATTAAGATTAAGAAACAAAAAAATATCTCAAAGTAATTAATTTTTTTTGTTTAATTATTCAGTCATCCATTCCTATCCGAAGGGTCGATCTGTCACGACACAACAATTTATGATAATTTTACCAATCAGTGCTTTATCTCCTCAGTAGTCGATCAGATGCACCCAAAAACCCTTCATTTCTTATATTTTTAGGTATTTTTTTTAAATTTCATTCAGAAGATTCCAGCGCAAGTTAAGTTTACCAAACCAGATCAGATCAAGTTTCCATTTATTTTTTTTTGTTTTTTTTGGGGTTAATTCGATTAAGAAAGGAGCCCCAACCCCAAAATTAGATTTATTTATCTTGTTTCTTAAATTTTTATTTTCATAGTTAATTATGATGAAGATGCAAAAGATACGCCTTCTACAACACAGATACCCTGATAGGGGGCACAAAGAGTCCTTCTTTTGAAAAATGAAGAAGCATCCGATGAGCATCAATCTAAATTAATTTTCTTCCTTAGAACAGATCTGTAGTCTTAATTTATTACAAGATTTTGATTTATTCCTTTTTGCTGTTTCAGAGTTAACAGTGGATAGACCTTCGCAGGAACGGAGTTTGATTTATGAGGTAAGATGATGCTAGAAAGGAGCGTGTTTCGCGAATGGAAGAACAATAAAATGGTTTTATTTTTATTTGAGGTATTGGTATCCATGTTGTTGATCTTTATTTTAAGGAGGTGGATTAGAAACATCAAACAAATCGGCGTCAGTTGGGTCTTAAATGGACAGTGGCGTCGAATTATTTATTAAGTGGTGTTTTGTAATTTTTAAATTTACAGATTGCTAGGTAAATTGATTGATTCATCGATATATGGAGCTATATGTTCACTGATGTTAAATTTTTACTGTGGAACATAAAATAAACAAAACAATTAAACATATGAAATTGTATGAAATTGTGCCTTAGCTTGGTACATGCCACGATTAACTCTCAAATTTCCAATTTTTTCTATTGTCCTTGCTAAAAGTTTAAAAATGGATCAAGTTGAAGCTATTCAAAGGCCAACTAAGATCACGCTTCAAGATGCGACACAATGATCCATAAGAGATGCTTAAGCCTTGCGAACGGTCTTTACGAATAGTCTCTGCTACTGCAGCAATTTGCTCATTATTACGAGCCTACGCATTCTGGTTGTTGAATGAATTTTTAAAAATGTAAAAAAATGTAAATGATGGTTTAATGAGTAGTGCCGATTATGGCGACCAAAATGTGGTCCAAGAACTCTATAACAATTTCTAATTTAGCTCTTATAGATCCCACAAAGTAAGGTTTCTATTGACTATAATGCCAAGGTTCATAATTTTGCAAACCATTTCCACTACGACAAAACTTAATAAAACAGGAGGAATGTGAGACATCCGCAAATGTTTATATATAGTCATTGATTTGGTGTTTGAAGCATGCAGTGGGAGTCCATTATCAACAGACTACTTGGTGAACGATTTGAGGTCCTCATTCATTCCTTCGACTGCATCATCCAGTATACCAATGTAGAAATGAGAATTGCATATCGTCAGCACCAAAAATATGCATACATGAAAATGAGAACAACGTATAACAAGTGGAAGGTCGTTAATAAACATAGAAAATAGCAAAGGACCAATTATTGACCCTTGAGGAACACCACAATGAACTGGCAACGCAGACCATGAGGACTGTATGAAAGACACATTGGACTCTTTTTGTTAAATGTGACATAATAAAATTTGCGGAAAGATGAGAAAAAAGGAAATAAGACATAAGTTTACTGTGAAGAATATTGGGACAAACAGAATCAAAAGCTTTAGAGAATTCAACTCAAGTAACTAGAGTTACTTCATCTCGGTCGATAGCTTCCCGTATATCATCGGTCACTCTTAGCTTGTCTGAAACACAAATGTGTCCAAAGCGTAAGCCTGACTGCATTGGTGTTAGTAAATTTCTTGACAAAATATATAATTGCATGTGATCACAGATAATTGATTCGAACGCTTAAGACAGAAAGGTAATTATGGCGACGGGACGATATTGTATACCAATTATATTTTTAGGGATCGGAATAGTTTTAGCCTGTTTCTACTCTTGTGGTAGGCGGAAGACGTTATGATTGAATTGAAAATAAACGTTACATACTTAAGGATACACGGTAGGAATTTTTATGAACTTTGGGTGAATTAAACCAATGCTTTCGGCCTATATAGACATATTTGCCTTTCCGACAGTAAAGGAATTAACAATATCAAACAAAAATGCGTCGTCAGATGAATTTACAAAAATATTTGTGGAGCCTGATCGTTAACACCTGGGGTAAAAAGATACGGTCCAACTCTAGTAGATTCTCTTGAAATGAGTATGACTTGTGGAGTATTGGAAAATCGGATTGTTTCATCTATTGCACTCTCAATGTCTTGAAAAATTATATAAGTCGGGTTGATGGGAAATCGAATCGCTAAGATTTCCAACACATTTAGAAATTTTTATGTCATCAGCATATATCAGAATTTTACACTCTCGTATGCAAAATTTTATTTATTGAAAGTATAAAGAGAATAGGGGCTAAGTGACTTTATAGTGGTACTCCAGATTGGGCAATAAAAGGTTTAGACATGGAAACTACCAAATTTTACTTGATATGTTCTCAGGGTAAATATAATTCTACCCAAATAATAAATCCTGGAGGATTAACATTTTCCTTAAGTTTTATAATGACGATATTATGTGATATGTGGTCGAATGCACAGTAGAATTCAGAGTATATAAATGTATACAGCCGACGCCTTTCCCGTTTTCCAAAGTGTTGGAACAATGGCTAAGAAATGTTGAAAGATTCGTGACAGTAGATCGATTTTCACAAAAGGCATGCTGTTACTTACAAGAAATGTTGCTGCAGAGGAAGACCAAATTTTCACAAATAATCTGCACTACCAAGTTGTCCGTCGGAGCGGACAATTTCGCGCAACGCATACTTCGTCGGAGGTTCAAGTTCCATTCGAGGTATGTGTCATCGGAGAAAAATCACTTCACTACAATTCGTAAATGAATTTCGCAAGGAATTTGTGTCGGAGGAAATCGGAAAAAGAATTGCACTTAGCTGTCAAAAATTGCACGAAAAATGCACCTGAACGCTATTCTGCCGGTGTGCGTTACAAAATGCCGGAGAAATATTCCGAACAGCTTTTCGGAAGAATACCTCGAAGCTAAAATCATCCGAATCGTACAAAATCAGAGAATTTTCCGCTCAGACGGATACCTGGCTAGAGCCAAATACTTTCGAATAGCGTAGGAATGCAGGATAGTATTGATGTTGGTCTATAATTGCAGATATCGACTTGCTCACAATTTTTAAATTTCGGTGTTATGAAGGTAATTTGCTTGAGACATACCACTGTGGAAAGGGAGCGTTCGAACAAATACAAGGTGTGCCAAAAACGCATCCTTTCGACAGTTAAGCGGCACTCCCCCGAGTAGATGGACCATTATGAGACTGGTAAACATTTTTACTGAATCTGGAACCATCGCACTAAGAACGTAACATCTATATCCTTATGTTTAGTTTAAGGACAAAATAGTGTAGCCTCGTTATGCATGCAAATCCAAGTGTTTTTTTTTTTTTTATAATTTACACGTACTCAAGGGGTCATGAATACCATTTTATATTTTACCATAGTACGAGCGTTAGAGAAGGGGAAGAAAGAGAGGATAGGAAAGTTAGCAGACGAAAATGGGAGTTAGCAGACGGTCCTTAAAACGGATAATTCATGTTGATATAACTGAATTCGAATCGATCTAGATCTAAAAACATTCTTCAATGCAGCGAACTCAAAACACCAGACGGTTTTTCTGTTAATAAAATCCATTTTATGTTATCTCTGCATTTGTCTAACTAATAGCAACCGCAGAAAACCTAACTCAGTATTAATCCACACCCTTGTTAGCTAGCTTCATAGCCTTAGAAAAATTCGTAGTAATAACTCAACTCGACCACCCATCATCGTTCAACACCATCAGCATCACTCATAAGTCCTAGACGAAATGAATTCAAACCTCGCTCTACGAGAAATTCTAATCAATCTCATGACCAAGTTACGCTTTCATTATATCTAACGATCATGAAAGGTAACCCAGCCATCTATATGAAGCCCCCTAATAAGACGCCATTAATTAATGCTTAACCAATGTTGGTTGCAGCGGACAATGCATCCAGGCCACAACAAAAACCTGAAATTCCCTTCAACCTCAACCTCAGCATACCATTGTATCGTTGCATCGTCCGGAGCAGCGATCAAACTAAAGTCAAGTAGCCGCAGCAGTTCATGTCTGGTGATCTACCACGTTAACCAGCAAGTTAATCCCGCGCCGATAGAGTGCGTTGACCATCCATCAAAACGTGATGTTAGGAGCACAGAGGCGTTTCGATTGGAGTCCGCAGAGATCTTCTAATGATTGGATTTTTATCTGTGATTGATAGACGAGTGTCATTTATTTGAGAAATTCTCCAGCATGGTATTCTTTGGGGAGAGCCCATAATGGATATGACATCCCGAGACTAGAGATGGGAGTTCTTAAAGAGGGATTTAGGGTCATTAAAACGCATACACAGGTATGTATATTTTGTCTAGTGATGTCATGCATTTTTTATCGAAGAATGGGTTGATGATGTAATTAAAAATTTAATTGTCCTTTCAATGGGAATTTATCGAACTGTTTGTGTTTATTAATGGAGTTTGTCCATGGGAATGATGAAGGTGTGACCGGATGGGTTTTATTTTATTTGAAGTTTGGTTTTATATTGAGGCTACCATGAATATATTTTTAACTTTCAAGTGCTACCATAAACACAGCTGGAAGGGAGTTATGATGGAGTACAGTCTTGAAAATATTTTAGTTAAAAAGTATAAGCTACTGGGTAAGTTGGAGAGCCGAACCGTTTTGAAGTGATATGAGGCTAATGCAGTCATAAATTTAATGCTGAATCTGTTATCTGAATGTGTTCAGATACGGCGTACGAATGATGCTTGCTTGAATTTTTGTAGCTCGTTCACTGGGCATTAAATGACTCTAAAATCATCAGGTAAGTGCATGTATCTGTTAATGCTATTAAAAATCCATTAAAAGATAGACACCTCAATGTAATATAATTGTTTGTTGTGTCTTCTTAATCATTAAAGATTAGATAAATGCGGAGCGCAATGATGCGGTTAACCTATTTGTAATGCTTTTGATCCAAGCACACATTTTCGTATTTGATGCTACGTCTGTTCAATAGTAAAAAGAACGTATTGAGGAGGATTTTTGACGTCTTATTCTCTAATATTTGATGGTTTGGGGTTGTAGAACGAGGGTAGACTCTGATAGTTTTTAACTTAGCAATGCCCAGCGGTTGTATTTCTGACTACACATCCACACATCAGCGGTAACCATCGGGTGCTGATCTCATCCAAACAGATTTGACTTGCTAAGCGACAATTTCGGGTGTTGATAGCAAGGCGAAAACAGCAACACTATAAACAGCCAGGTCAGAATGGCGTGGAATGAATACCCGGCCTGCTGTCCCAGGAGAACCTAGACCAGCTGCTTCGCAATATTCGGACAACAGGTAGCGAAATTTCAATGGTAAGTCAGGACACTTGAACAGAGATCGTGGCGCATGAACCAAAAGGCCAATGGCATTGCTCTGTCGCGCAGTGGATATTGATGGCCCCGTGTCCTAGGTTAATTTAATAAATTGGAACTGGCCCTCTAGGTTGGCGGTTGTGCTGAAGAAAAGTACTTTTTACGAAGCAAGCAATAGCCTTGGAAGGACTGAATTGATTGTTGACGACCCTGCTAAACGAAAAAAGGACAAAGACGTGCGTATCTGCACCTGGAATGTGAGAACATTAAACAGGAGAGGTGCACGCGAACTACTTGCGGAAGCCCTAAACTGATACAAAGCAGACATTACTGCCATCCAAAAAAAGGATGAAAAACTGTGCCATCTACTACGGACGGTGTTATAGTGAGCACAAAAAGCGGCCATTCTGCTGTGGATTTGGTATAAATGCCAGACTTAGGCAAGAAGTCATATGTTTCCAAAACATTAGCGAACGCATTGTAATGATTCGCATCAAGGTCAAATTCGGCAGCATAAAACGTATATTCGCTCATGCTCTGACGGTAGAAAAAGGTGATACAGCTAAAGATAACTTCTACGAGCTCCTTGACAAAATCTAAGCTGTTTTGTCGAAAAACATAGTTTTCAAGATATTACGTTTGATAAGGGATTCAAGCTTACTGACTTTGCTACGAGACGACATGCCATATAGCAAGCACACGGTTTCCTCACCTCGACATCCATAAGGGTACATGGCGGTCTACAGGTCAACGAACGGTCAACATAATTGATCTCATTGTTATTGACAAGAGACAGGCATCCAGTATTTTGGATGTCCGAACATTCCGAGGACCTAACATCGACTCGGACCACTATCTTGTTGCAGGGAAGGTAAGAATGCGGATATCCACAACGCCACAACAATCCAAAAATACTATGAAAAAATTTAATGTCAAAAGACTGCAATCGCAAGAGGCTGCCAATACCTTCGCACAACCCAAGATTAACACCGTAACACCAGCATCGATTGTGGAAGAACAATGGCAACGATGCCAACAGGCCATATGATCAGCAGCAACTGATGTCCTTGGTTTCTCACACCCAACAGCAAGAAATCCCTGGTTTGATGAGGAACACCAACAGATGCTCGCAGTGAAGAATGAGGCCTACAAGGCTAAGCTGCAGGTGAAGACGAGAGCTGCCGTGGAGCTCTATAGGCAGAGGAGAAACGAAGAACACCGGCTTTTCAGAAAGAAGAAAAAAGAGCAATAAAAGCGCGCAATCGAGGATATGGAAACGTCCCACTCCAGGAACAATGTTCGCAAGTTTTACCAAAGTATAAAACGTCAAAGCCAAGGATACAAGGCTCGAACAGTAACCTGTCGAGTTGGACATGGAAATATCGTAGTTGAGACAAAGTCGATGCTGAGGATATCGAAGAAGCACTTTTGCAGACTGTTAAACGGCGATGACGAATTACATTCCGCTGTCAGGCAGAACGAAACATTCAATATTGGCAGCGATAGCGAAAACTGCCAACCACCCGACCTGAGTGAAGTGAGGATAGCAATATCTAAACTCAAGCATAACAAGGCTGCCGCAAATGACGGCCTTCCCGCTGAGCTTTATAAAGCCAGCGGAGATGACTTGGTAAGTAACATCCACCAACTCATAAGCCAAATCTGGAAATATGAAAGTACGCCTGAAAAATTGAACCACAGCAACGTTCGCCGGATCCGTAAAAAACGAGGCGCTCTGAACTTCGCTAACTTTAGAGGCATAAGCCTCCTCAACATCGCCTACAAGATCTCATCTCCCGTAATATGCGAACGCCTGAAACCGTTTACCAACAACCTGATCGGCCCTAATCACTGTGGTCTTAGACCAGGAAAGTCCACAACTGATTAAATCTTTACACTTCAGCAGCTCCTGCAAAAAAAGCCAATAAATCTGAATCGATACCCACTACCTATTCATTGATTTCAAAGATACATACGACAGCATTTATAGAGACGACCTTTACAGAGCCATATCTGGTTTTATTCCGTAGTAGTAGTATTAATATACAGCCGAAAATAGTTCGTCTGTGTAGTATGACGATGGAGAATTCCGTTGCTCCATCGGGGTCGGAAACGACCTCACCGACACATTCGATACAACAAAAGGATTTAGGCAAGGCGATGCGCTGTCATGTGACTTCTTTAGTTCGATTCTTGAGGGATTGTGCAAAACTCCCGAGCTAACCGCAGATTCCCAATCTTTTAAAAATGAATGCAACTACTAGCATTCACCGACGATATTGACATTACTGGTAGGACTCAACGTGATGTCATAGCCACGTTTGCTAGTATAGAGAAGGAAGCAGCATTAGCACTTAATGAGGGTAAGAGTAAGTAGATGCTGTCAACACGAAAGGACACACAACATCGACGAATTGGACAGAACGTAACCATTGACAGATAATTTTGAGGTAGTAGTGGGCCGAGGTGGACAACCTCGGCTCGGCTATTAACTCTGACAACATTTTAACTCATCAGAAATTAAACGAAGAATTACTCTTGCCAACAGCTGTTTCTTCGGGCTAAAAAGGCAATTTAGTAGAAAGGCTCTACTTGAACTACTAAGGAGATCCTATACAAGGGCCGGGGTATCCCAGTCCTGCTCAACGGCGGTGCGGTGGTGAAGCATGGACCGTATCACAAGCATTATCCACTTGAAGTGCGCAACTGGAGGCAGTTAGCTTAGGACAGGGCTATATGGATTGACATGTTGGTTGAGGCACAGGTTCATTCTGGACCATAGTTCCACTTAAGTAAATAAGTCTTTAAAGCTCCCAATTCTTGTACCAAAAGACAACAAAAACTCCGCTATTCTTACAAGAAACCTGGCAGCTAAAGGCACACGGACTAGTACAAAGGAACACAAGTTTGACGACTTGAAAGCAATAAAAACTCGAATCAAATGCAACTGGTATCACTTACTGATATCAAGAAACCCAGGTTTGGCTTGGAGAAGTGTTCAAATTATCTGACAGACACTATACATCTACCTCCATGGATGGATTGAAGATAGAAAGGGGAATAGACGTTGGAGTCTTCTCAAAGGCATTGAGAGGACTCAATGAGAAATACAAATCTAAAAGTAAAGCCCTCACTTAAAATACTAAGGAGATCCTTTTGAAGACCCTGATCATCCCAGTCCTGATCTACGGCGCGACGTTGAAGCTTGGATCGGACACGGAACTTGAAGTGAACATCTGGAGGTATTTAGCGATGGGGATTCATACCGTATTTAAGGCGATGCAACCAAACTTAGTAAATACGAAATGCTTCAAGGAATTTTGTCTTGACACTCAAGGCTATTAGTCGTCAATTGGTAATACTCAGGTTACCTGACAGGTGGTGGTAGAAGAGAACCAGATGCCTGGTCAATTAATCTACTTTTTCATTACTGCGATTTTCGTCGACATTTTCGCTCAGATCTGAGTCCACAATACTATGCTAAGCTGGGAAAATTCTTGAGCGTGATTCAATAAAATTGGGTAAGAAGTATAACGCTAGTGGTTGGGCCATAACACGCAGTCTTTGACGTATGACCCGACGTTGGAAAAAAAAACTATAAAACTTTATAAATATAGAAGCAGAATTTGGGTGCACGTTGGGTTTTTTGCCGGAAACTGTATCACAGGAAACATGAGATTTGAGTCTTTACAAATGATTTCTGCAGAGACTTACAGAACAAAGAGGCTGTCAACAATTTCCTGTGCTACTATCTAGCTCTCCAAGAATGTTGCTCATCGTATAAGCGTTTTATATAAAAAAACATTAACTTTCGGAATTTCAAACCAAAAACCATTGAGTGAGTGCAAGAATTGCCAAGTCACCATATCACTTACAATATCAATCTAGTCATGCGTGACAGGGCTAGTTTTTTTGTCGTCAGACGCGTGGTTTGCGCAGCCAAATCAACCTGTTTATCACCACTCAATCTGACGGTTTTATTTAGATCAGGCAAGCAATCACTATCACTAATTCAATTACCAAACTACTGATGTCAAATCGCATTCAGTGATCCATTAGAATTCGCAATTCACTCCAGATAACAACGCCGTCGACAAAAAGCTGATGACCTTCTCGTGGAAATTGAATTTTTCATATCACTCCACACACGTCACATACGCGAATTCCTTCAAACCACACAGTCGAGCGGTATAACTTTTGCCCACCACCAAAGGCGGGCGCACGCTCCAAGAATCCTAATCTTGCACCGCGCCGCTAGCTCACCCGATGGAAAATAAAAATGATCGGGCCTGCAAATCGGTGTGTATCTGGATCGACAGCCCACATTCACGCATGTCATTAGATTTATGGCACCACACACATAGACTGGCCAGGGCACCACTGACCGTCCAACAGCAGGAGCTGTATATCTGTTAGTCAGCATTCCAATGCTACTACACCTATCTCTCAGAAACCCCCAAGTGTCGGACAAGCGACACGCAGACGCCAAAAAGTGGAATCAATCAAACGGCCAGACGGAGAATGTGACACAACGGGCACAGGAATAGTAGCACCTTTTACCTGGGCCTGGCTGTAGAGTGGGCTCTGCCATACTCGTACACCGGCAGTAAAAGTGTCAAAACAATTCAATTGGGAACTTCGCACGTCAGCTGGACCGTGTAATTATCCTTAATTGCAATCGGTAGGCACATGAATCGTCAATGTCATCATCTCACCTGGCGTCGTCGTCGTAAGCGATAAGGGATGTTGATGCACCGAATGATACGAAGATATCTTGCGTATATATGCGTATTGGTAGTTGCAACTGTCGAATGCGAACCTGAAACGCAAAAATACCAGTTTACGCTGGAGAAACATTTTAACGAGTGAAAGAAAGAGGAAAACAAAAAGTGAAAGGCCACTAGTGTGCTGGTGTAATCACTTAACCGCAGAAGTTATACCCTCGAGGGGTTGTGCGCACAAGCTGGGAGTTGTGAAGATCGATATATCTGCGAATTGCTGCAGAACGGAAGAAGCAGGAACCTGATTTTTTCAGCAGCAGGAAACTCTCTTCAGTGATCCGATTGACGGATGGTGCATGGTACCCTTACATGTCGTAAATGCGATTGCTTTGAGGGGACCATGTGGTGGTTTGGCAAGGATAGAGATTATGATCTCAAGGTGATGAAGGTGAAATTTGAGGTTATATGAATCTGGTTTCATCATCGATGTGGATGGACTGATATACACGGTTGCAGTCACGTAATCTAAGAGATGATGGACTTGTTGTTAAGCCATGGGTTCTGAGGTTGCATTCCGATGGGTAATCGGGGCAATTTGCGAGTTTTTATATCAATAATGGCCATATGGACCGTGGAAACTGATTCGTGTGCGTTACATTGTTGCGGCAATAAGTGCGTGAAATTGAGCTTACTTGTGGGAGCAGACATTCCGAATAGCAGCAAAAATATGATGAGTACTTGCGTTCAAGGTTTTAAACGAACATGACAAAGGCTATAGGCTTTGAGAGTGCGGAATAGGTGTTATTGAACATTGAAGTTGGGGTTAAATTGTTCCAAAAGGGGGATATAGTACAATTGAAATCAATATGAGAAGAGCTCTGCAGGTTATCTCTTTTCAAGTGATATGCGCACATACTCATCCTTATAATTTGTGGTTCTCGAATGTGATTTTTCACAATTTTAAAAACAGAGTTGTGAAAAAGACTATAAAATCATAGAGTTAAACGACTATAGGCAGTTGTAAGCATTAAATCTTGTGCATATCCCATTCGCATAGTTATAAGAAATGGGCAACAGTTTTTTTTTTTTTTTTAAATATTTTTCAACACTTAGGACTCAGTCCCTGAAGGTTATAAAACCCAGTGATGGAAAGAAGGAAAAAGGTTTGTAGGATAGTTAGAGATTGGGAGTAGGTGGGAAAAGAGTGAGGTGAGGATGCGCGTTAATTTTGAATCTTTGCAGGTTGTAGTCATCTGGAAATATTGAAGAAAGCAAGCTATTCCATAATCGTGAAGTGTGGTTAAGAAATGATCTTCTAAATTTTACTGTGCGCCCGAAAACAGGCTTTTTGCAATATGGGTGTGCCGAAGAAGTCGCACGAGTATTTCTATTAAACAGACGGACAGGCGGGATACAACCATATATTTCGTCGGAACATTTATGGTGAAAGTAGCGGTAAAGAAGCGCAAAACATCCAACATTCCGCCGGTGTTCGAGAGAATGAATTTCGCTACAAACTGATTGGTTGTCAATAAGTTTGATAGCATGACGCTGGACTCTGTAAAGTAGGCTCAAGCATGTTGCAGGGGCACCCGCCCAGATGTGCGAGTTATATTCAAGTCTTGGACGAATGTAAGCTTTATAGATATTAGCTAAATCTGATGGAGTGAAAAACCGTTTGCATCGTTTGAGAAATCCTAGGCATTTAGCACCACCTTTAGCAGCATCTTTAATTTGCTGGTTCCATCGAAGGTCTGGGCTAATATGCATGCCAAGCATAGACAGGCCATTAAATTCCTCAACTTCAACTGTATCCCGCTTCAGAGATAGGAGACAGCACTGGGTTTTTGACGTATTGAATTCAACCCGGTTGTTGGTACCCCAATTGATAATTGTATCAAGATCAGAGTTGAGTTCAGTTGACATTCGCTGGCGTTGAGACTCCACAATTTGGGGATCTTGTCGCGGAGTTGTTAAGGAGTAAACGAAGTCAAGAGTGCTGTGATCCGAATGAATGGATAGGATTACAAGTCAGAGAGAGAAGGTCGTTAATAAAAATTAGAAACAGAGTCGGTGAGAGGACTGAGCCTTGGGGTACTCCAGCGTTTGTTGAAAAGGTTGACCCATCTAATACAACTTGTACTTGAAAAAAGTATTACCGACACCAAAAGACCAAAGCTTATTAATAAGAGCGCTGTGCCACACTCTATCAAAGGCTTTCGAGATATCCAGAGCAACAATTCTACATTCACCGAAATGGTGAATGCAACGATTCCATTTTTCGCTTAGATAGACCATAAGATCACCTGTAGAACGTTGCTGACGAAAACCATACTGACGGTAACTTAGGAGATGGTTTTTTTCTAGATAGCTCATGAGGTGGTAATTGACTGTACTCTCCATGACCTTAGAGAGTACTGACGTTAAAGCTATGGGTCGGTAGTTTGAAGGGGAGGTTTTTTCGCCCTTTTTTGGAATTGGCTGAACATGCGCAAGTTTCCAACTATCTGGAAATATTCCTGCAGTGTAAGACAAGTGAAAAAGTTTTCGTAGAGGTTTGGCCAGAGTGGAAGAACACCTCTTCAGAACAAGGGGAGGAATTCCATCTGGACCTGAGGCTTTATTTTGTTTGAGATCTTTTAGAACTCGAGCCACTGAACGTGTTCGGAAAAACAACGGTCCTAAAGAATATTGAACCGGACTCAGCGATGGTGGTGAAGAAGAGCTGTCTGGTAAGTCGGAATTGGCTGCGAATATGGAAGCTAGCAGATTTGCTTTTTCTTGGGAGTCCGTGATATTTCTGTCGTTGTAGACAAGCGCTGGGATTGTTGATGATGTACAACCTTTAATACGTTTGACGAAAGACCAAAAAGTTTTGCTGCCTTTAGGACATTAATCTGAATGGCGAGGACGGTCAGTATACAGCATTCAACAATACTTAGCAAAAGGCAAAGGCACTCACGTTTTCTTTTTTATGATTAAACTCCATGAAAGAGCCCGCCAAAGCGAAGCCTTTACAGGATGTATACGATGTTCATAATAAGGTGATAAATTTTAGTTTGAGTTCCGAAAAATATTTCAGATTCCTCGTTATGCCAGATCAGGATAGAGTTCGGTATGATTCATTCGCATGTAAAAATTGAATCTTTTGAGGCTGCCCTTTATGCGGATAGGGTGTTTTGTTAGAAGTGCGATTAGCTTGAGAATTATTTATCAAGTTCCGTATGATACATTTTGACGTTCAAATTAGAACTTTTCGGGGTTTCACTTTCTATAGATACTTGATATGCAAGGAATTGAATCTCAACCTTAATCTCTAGACCTTTTAACTTGATCGGTTCTCCACCATCATGCTCTATATGATTTCTTTCAGGGTCTTTTAAATTTTGACAGTAAACAGCGGCCATATTGTTAAAGGTATATCTGTCAAATTGGCTGTCATTTATTCAGTCTGTTTTGTCAAATCACAGTGGAAAGACATGGCGTTCAACGACACTTGCAAATGGTGAATTTGTTTTTTTTTTTTTTAAGTTGGGTTCTGTTCGGGCCCTATTTTACGGTCGCCATAATTGTCCTACCGAGAGAACTAATCGCTGTGTGATGGAATATTAAACGATAACCGTCGACAAAGCGCAAAATCTGCCGAAAAAATTGCCGCTGTCCGCATGAGAGTCCGAAGCAGTCGATTTCGCGTTGCTCACAAGAACTCGGCATTTCGCAGACCACGACTTGGCAAATTTTGCACTATGACTTGAGCCTGCACCCGTACAAAATTCAATTCAGTCACGAGATGAAGGTTAACAACAAAAGACAACGACGTGTGTTCGATGGGTAGCCTTTGGAGTAGTTGGAAGCTGACCTTTTTTTATAATCGAAAATTCATCTTCACCGATGAAATCCATTTCTGGATGAATGGCTACGTCAGTAAACAAATTTTTAAACGATAAAATTTGAGATGATACCAATCCAAGATCGTCCAATGCATACCGAAAAGTTACTGTTTGGTGTGGATTTTGGACTTGCAGCGTCCTCGGTTTATATTTCTTCGAGAACGACGTTAGCCAGGCCATCACCGTCAACTTATGGTCGATTATTACCAACTTCTTTTGGCCTGAATTGGAAGAGATGGGCACCAACAGCATGTGCTTTCAACAACTTGACATCGTCAACGGAGAGAGCTGTTGGTCGATGATTTCCAACTTCTTTTGGCCTGAATTCGATAAGATAGACACCAACGACATGTGGTTTCAACAGGACGATGCTACGTGCCACACAGCTAACGCTACATTGGAATCATGGACGAGCTAATTAAGAGTATGGTCATCTCACGTGGATGTGATGTAAACTGACCATCAATATCGTGCCATTTGACCCCGTTTTCTGAAGTCGCAGGTCAACGCAAAAAAGCCATAAGCCACAGTGGTCCTCAAAGCCAACATAACCCGTGCCATCGGTCAAATTCAGCCCGATTTTTGGGCCGTCATGGAAAATTTGACATTTTGTATGCGCGTCATCCAGAGAAGACGCGGACATTTCAACGATGTTATATAATGGCAACGACGTTGCAGTGCAATAATCCCTGCGGAAATAAGCCCTATGCGGTTCGATTCCAAAGCTAAGGAAACAGCCTTGACGGAGCTTATTTCCTTTTCGAAATGGGAATGAGCCCAGCCACCATTAGGCATTAACACCAGCAGGTGTTTTGTCATTTGAAAATGCAATTCTATTCAAGTTTGGTGTATGCAAAGTTTAAATGTAAATGCTGTCCCCCTGCGACCCCCCTGCTTGGGCTCACTATTGGATTTTGGGATTCATGCATGCACTAACAGCCGCGAGACCAATTACCATTCCCAAAAATAAATTTCCTTTTATTTTTGGGATTTAAGCATCATGGGGCTTATTTCCGCAGGGGTTATTGCACTGCACCGGCAACTATAGTCATTCGAACGCTTAAAAAAAATCGATCATAGATATCTCAAACAAACCATTTTTTATTTAATTTAAAAAAAGGAAGCGCCTTATGAAAGAAAAAGTTTTTCGAGGCTCCACTTCGAGTTATAATGGGATTTATGAACACGGTCTTACCGGCAATTTTGAGTTTGATTTTATCAATATATGTAGAAGGATGATAAGCCGTTGCATGCAGGTCAAGCCTTGCTACGTGATTGCCTATTAGACGGTGTCTATTGATGACACCTAAGTAAACGATGATGTGCTTGGTGGTTAGAGGTTTGCCCAAATTTTTTTGGTGATCTGATACATCGTTTGATCTGATGGGTGTTGTAGAATAAGTTTGCATGTATGCTCACCTGCTGGTAACAATTTTTGAAGGGTGAAGAAACAAACGTTTCGCTTATTGGAAACAAGATGAATATCATTGCAGATCTTCTATTTGTAGAATGCTTTCCAGGTGTTCTCAAATGTAACTGGAATCCAACTAACACTTAAACCATAGTCGCTCTGGTTACCATACAACTACACTCAGTTGCCATATTATATCAAATTCTGATATTTTATCAGTGTGGCACATACAAAATTAATACCAGCAGTCGGAAAAATTTTATCAATCAATTGGAAAAAACATGTTTTTTTTAAAAACGCTTACTGTAGCCGTATTAATCATATAATGTAAGGATGCCATTATCTCGAAAGGCACAACACGTTAGTTTTGCAAAAGTCTGAGAAACTCCCAAGAGTCAAGGCTGTCTGTTTATGATCAAACATAGACCGTTAATGCCAAATATTTAATTTCAGATACCTATATAATGCTCATATAGTAATTTCGTCACATAGACTTCTCAACGAAAAAAAAAACCGTATAAATTGTCGAACATCACGTTCAGAATGATTGGCTGATGGATTATTTTGTCAAAAAATGATGGTTGACAAGGCATACAGATTTAAAGCTACCAAGTCTTAAGAGCAAGCCTGATATCATCTATGTTCTGGTGCATCGGTTATAAAGTTGTGCTTTGAAGACCAAGCTCTGAGCACGGCGTCGTATCATTCGAAATCATTCACTACACGATAAATAGTGCGTTTTGTTGGCACGTTGTTTCTCCCAAAAATGTCAGACAACTTTCTCATCGTCACAGTAATCGATGATTGATTTGATAAAATGTTAGGATTAAAACACGTTGCCACGTGTTTACTTCACGACTGCCAAATATGAACTGTCAAGACTAATGCTTACCAAAATGGCGGCAAAACAAAGTAGTATACCTTCCTGTACCGGTCAGACTACCAAATAACGTCAACCCCCCTTCAAACATATCCTTAAAAAACCTACCAGCGAACAAAAAATGCTTCCTTTTAAAAGCATTTTCTGTTACTAACCCTCCTACACAATTAAAAGAATATAAGATTAAAAGAGTCGAGAAAATCCAACCTTGAGGTACACCAACAAATTTATTTGTTTTTAACTGAATCGCTCGGCAAACATCACATAAACATAAATAAAACCTCAACTTGTCATTTGAAGATGTAAAATACCTTGGTGGTTGAAAAAAATAAACATAATCCCAAAAATGCAACCCTGAGGCACCCCAAACTTCTAGCCCGTAATAAATTTGCCAACAAAAAAAAATGTTAAACCAACTTACCTCTGGTATCATAATGATGCCCGGCTTATGGGGAAATATGAGGTCGTGTGGTGTTGTAAAATTTGTCGCTGTTATCGAACAGCGTTGCGCTGTCATACCGCCCTTTGTGTCCTTCACCGACACCTGGAAGTCATAGTAACGTCCCGGCTCCAATCGCCGCTGTAAAATCACATTCGCTTGGCATACAGAATTGTACTTGGTACATGGAAGCGATTCGATTTTCACAGTCGATGCTGAGGCATCGCCAACCAATTCGAACGTCAGCGGATAGTCGAACTCCTCATCGGTGGCACGCAATCGATATATCACAGAACCCACCTGGGCATCGGCCGGCACTAGAACCAAACGCATTCGTGTCGATGGATCGAACTTTGGATCCACGCAATGAATTTGCGTCGGCCAACATAGGACGCCAATTAAAATGCTGATTGTTAGTATTCGGTGCGTTGTAGTTGCGGGCAGGAATAACGCTGAGGTTCGTTTGCGTTGTGTAAGCGATGATGATGATGATGGTGGTGGTGGTGGTGATAATGGTGGTTGTGTTGCTGCTGGTGAGGATGATGACGTTGGGCAAGGCGATGGTAGTGGCGGTGTCGGTGCTGGTGATGGGGATATGCTGCTGGAAGCCATTTCTGCAAAAAAAAAAGAATTTATTAATCATACTGTCATCGAGTTGGTATCTATATATGTGTTTGAGTGTGTGTGTTTGACAAGGTTCGAGGATTAATGCGCATTGCTAATGCCTGTCAACATATCCGGTGACAAAAATCAGCATAAATCATTTTTAGCCATGGATTATTATTGACATCCGTGTATGGATTGGATATAGTGCTGGTATACTCATTCTGAGGTAAAAAAGTATCTACATGTGGCTGGGAGCGGTTATGACTGAGAATATCAGAAGAATGTGTAAGGTGTGGTATGGATAAGTGTTCGTAATGAAGTTAATTAAGTTACGATATGTATGCAGCGACTTGATGAGGCAATTTGCTATGCTTTACAAGGAAAGTAGATTCAAATTTTTTTCTATTCCGTATTTCCATCGAAGGGTATAAAATTGCATCGAAATGTGTATTTTATTTGATTGCAGGAGCTATTCACACGTAAGATGTGTGTGATTGTATGTACCATAATGATGATCAATGGCCAGCTATCAACTTTGGAAATATGTTGCTATACCACTATATAAATGGACTCATTCCAACATTTTGTATGTGGTTTTAAGTCGCGTAGAATATTGGATGAACCATGCACTGAGTCTGTACCAGAAATAATGGTGGAATGTGAGTGGAATCAGTTGAGTACAGAAGAGTTTTTCACTAAGGTCAAGGGTCAAGAATAGGGCAGAGCTGGCTAGATGCTAGAATCGCTGAGTAGATTGTGTCTCTGAGGGTGATGATGAGGAATTGCGAGGTTTTCACTTGTATAAATTTAGCACCCAAGCAAAAGCCATTCAAAGATTCCATTTAGGATTTGAAAATGCTTTTACCGTGTCTCCTAGTAATTTTCCTATTCAAAGCAGATTTTATAAATGGCTAACATGCACTACGGTTCCCCAGACATGCGCGTTTTTTAGAAACCAAACTACCGTTCTAAATACATGAAACAATCTCGGCATGATTTTATTTTTCGTTCTTTTCTCAGGCATGAATCTTCTTCCGCTTCGACTAAAGGGATTTCGCAGCAGATGTGTAAAACCTGATTGAAAGAGAAATTCAAATATTATTGGCGCAAAAGGCTCCTTTGCACCCATGGCCTAGCTTTCTCATAGCCATTCATGTTTGCGTGACTTCTTGCATGATGGCGGGACCTCCTGTTTTATGCCAACACACAACGGCTTTGTGGAAAAAAGCTTTTCTTGACAATTGATACTACTCGGATCATTTGTCAGATCATCATAGGAGGAGGACTAGTGAAAAATCATTTATTTGGTAATCGAACCCAGAACTTATACTGAGCCCGTCCCTATTGAGCTATACGCAAAAATACTAGGCGTCTTCAGCAATGATTTCAGTGGAAGTTTGTTATACGAGGAATAATAGGAGGAATGCACCATCGCAGACAATACCCAATCAACGAGCAAGCCTGCTTGGCTAATTATAGCTAATTTACCGACTACTAACTGCAGTCGATGCTGAGGTTATGAAAGAACCACTTCCGCAGAGTGTTAAACGGCGATGACGAACAATATTCCCCTGTCAGGGAGAACGAATCTTTCAATATTGGCAACGACAGCGAAAGCTGCCAACCACCCGACCTAAGAGAAGTGAGTAAAGCAATATCTTAACTCAAACTGAACAAGGCTGCCGGGAATGAGGGCGTTCCCGCTGAGCTTTATAAAGCCGTCGGAGATGACTTGGTAGGAAACATCCACCAACATATAAGCCAAATCTGATCGGATGAAAGTATGGCTGAAGAATGGAACCTCAGCATCGATCCACCAAAGAGGAGGCCCTCTGAACTTCGCCAACTACAAAGTCAAGTCTCCTCAACATCGCCTACAAGAACTCATCTGCCGTAATATATGAACTCCTGAAACCGTTTACCAACAACCTGATCGGCCCTTATCAGTGTGGTTTTAGGCCAGGAAAGTCCACACCCGATAAAATTTGAACACTTCGGCACATCCTGGAAAAAAAACCCAAGAAGTCCAAATCGATACCCACCACTTATTCATCGATTTCAAAGCCGCATACGACAGCATTTATTGTGACGAACTATACGGAGCCATGTCTTGTTTTGGTATATCGTCCAAACTCGTCCGTTTGCGTAGGATGACGATAGAAAATTCTCGCTGCTCCATCAGGGTAGGAAACGACCTCACCAACATATTCGTTACGAAAAAAAAGCATTTAGGCAAGGCGTTGCACGATCCAACACCAGAGGCACAGTTATCCAAAAATCGGTACAACTAATAGCATACCCCGACGATACTGATATCGTTGATAAGACTTAACGTGATGTCATAGCCACGTTTGCTAGTATAGGGAAAGGAGCGGCAAAAAATGTTAACACGAAAAACACACAACATCGACGAACGACACCGTTGAAAGTTATAACATTGAGGTAGTACGGGACTTTCTATCTATTACTCTTGCCAACCGCTGTTTCTTCGGGCTAAGAAGGAAATTTAGTAGTAAAGCCCTCACTCGAACTACTAAGGAGGTCCTTTATAAGACCCTGATCATCCCAGTCCTGCTCTACGGTGCTGAAACATTTACCATCTTTAAAGTGTATGAAGAAATCCTTGGTCGAGTTGAGAGGAAAATTCGAATGGAAACAAATACTCCGTCTAGCAGAGTCTTCGATTCCCAGCAAGACGTCCGACGCAGTAGAGTAGTAGAGTAGAAGACCTCGCCTTAAGTGGCCCGCACAAGTAGAAACCGACCTCATCCAACTTGGAGTGCGCAACTGGAGGTAGTTAGCTCAGGACCGGGCTAATTTGAGAGGCATGTTGGTTGAGGGCCAGGTTCATTCCGGACTGTAGCGTCACTTAAGTGGTGTCAATAGTGTCCATCTGAGCTGGGACATATTGCACTAGGTAAGTTGTGAGGACCTATGGCTGGCTATCTCTAATGCTAAATTGCGGCTTAGCAAGAAGAGAACACTTCATCTCGGAGACTACTTCTTTAACTACCCAAGTGAACTGATAAACATTATTTTGGTAACCTCCACCGTTTCAATACACTCTTGGATCCCTGTTTTATCACAAAGAACCCTCAGTTCAATGTGCTTCCATCATAACCTTACTTTACCTATGCGATTATAAGCAGCAACATAAAAAAATGTCATCCTACTCGTCCTATGAATGTTTTAATCAAAGAAATTAGAGGATTCCCCAAAAATAAGAACCGAGGAGGAATGTATGTAAAATTTGGGGCATTCCTAGTTAATTTATCAAGTGCCAAAACATCATCTGCAATCTGCACATTCGGGCACCGCTAACATTTATTTATAACAAATCCAAGCTAAATCGAAGTGAGAGAATAAAAACGAGAGGTCAACGATTTTGTTTTATTAAAATTGTGGAATCCACAAGATCTCACAAGTCCCAGAATTTTCACACGGCAATAGCTGAAAGGTGTTTAGATTGTTATCTGTCAAAAGGTGATGAAACCATAAATGAAAGCCCAAGAGTAATGAATTATTATTCCCCCACACGTTAGCTACGGATACATTTTTAGTTAAATTTTTCCTAAGGTCTACTTCTAGTGTTCTAATTTATCTGCCACCACCATGATCATGTTCAATCGAAGATCAGAAAAATCAAAATTTCACACGTCCCCTTCCCTAGCAATGGCCATTAACAAATTATCCGCAGATTCGTAGGCTTATTATGCGCTCTGCCTTAATTTGGAGCAAATCCATCTGAAGAGCAATCTTTCATTTCCAATTCTTGCCATTTCTCTGGCCATACATTGTATCATCATTATTTCTCATTAGCGTTAGCTGCTGGATATCTGGTCTTTGTAGCCATCTGATGAGATACAAGCCCCCGGGGCTATTTGAATGCTATCCAACAACACAAACACCTCTGTCACTGTGTAATAATTTGAAATAAAAAAAAAAATCCACAGTTCAACGATCCAACGTTCCTTGGTACCTATCTATCGTTGGGGCATAATTATTTCATCAGTACACACAATAAGATTGGTCCACGGATAAGCCTAGTAAACCGCTGCGCAAACAAATAAACAAATCTAGGCTAATTGCCCTTTTAGATACTCGTGTACCCTATTCCATGCGGTTATACGACTTTAATTGGAAAACATCTCAAGTGTATCTATGTGCCTGATTCGGTGAAATAAAAACAGCAGATCGCGACCGATACCGGCAGAAGGCAATTCACAATTGCATCCCAAGAAGATATCATCTGCCGAAACACTCAATAATTGAGTGCATTGAGCCTTCCGTTTATGTGGGGGGATGTGCCCGCTGGTATGGTGAACTGACCTCCGCTCAAGGTATCTCAGCTTATTTATCGTTAGAGTTAGGGTACCACCCAAATCAAAATAGAAGACCATAGCAATCCTCCACCATCACCACCGCCGACAATGCTTGAATAGATCCTCCAATCGGTATCTTAATGATTGCACCACCTTTGCACCCATGATGATGATGATGCTGCATACAGTCTGCAGTGCACGATGATCTATCGTTGCAACTATTATACCACGCAAAATTTCATGCAACTTCCTAATTATAGGTGCTTCAGTGGGCAATCAACCGCACTTTAGAAGCCAACACCGCTCTCCTCCGGTGCTAGTCTAGCCATAGAATCTGCACCGGTCTGCTGAGGACTGTGACCGTCTGTCGATGCAGCTTAAAAATCACGAATCTCTTCCGATACTATCATCGGTGGACCGTCTCGAAGCGTCTGAGTGTGGCTATGGCGAGCGACTCTTCTCCGATGAATCCCCGCTGCGCTGATGGCATAATAAGGAAGGAAAAGTATCTGTATGGTCATATCGTTTCTGCACTCTTATTTCTTCTCTCAGCTCAGCTCGGTCGTTGGGGGCTTTAACATCTGCACCTCTTTATGCGGGAGCCTTAGACATCCAATTCGATTCGGTTTTGGTTCAGTACGATCGCACACCACACCGCGGTCGCGGCATGCTGAGTGACTGAGTGCGCGTAGTGATTTAAAAGGTCCGGTCCGGTTGGAATATATTCGATCCTGGTCACAGGAGACTTAGACTGAGCGAAAACGTAAAAATGTACACTATGCACGCGCATGAGAAATTGAAGAGGACTGCCAAGTGAAACGGTTTATGTAACCTGCACGCTTGACCGCAAAAAAAGGAAACGAAATAAGGAGTATCTAAGGGACTCGTCTTTGGGTGTACTGACGTTAGCCAATTGGGAATGTTGATACTGATGATGATGATGGTAATGGCCAAGAGGTGAAATATTTGACCGTTTGCGTGACTGGCGGTCATATGTAGTAGGTGAGGTTGTTTTCTCTGGAATTTGGAAATCAGGTTCAATCTTAGTTTTGAAGTGATCATTGTTTTCAGAAGAAGCTTTACACTTGGGGTTGTGTGAAATGTAGATATTGTTCTGACTAGTTTCTGCAAGATCTGGGCTAGTGCGGGTACAGGATTAGCTGTGAGTTGCACGGGTTTAATTTGGTTCGATGTCGTGTGTTTATTTCTCTCTGCAGTAATTGGCTTTTATTTTGATAAATCACCCCATAGAATGTAACTGGTTACATAAGATGAACAAAACATATAGCAAGAGTCAATATAACTAGATTTTGATCTTATTATCTTGAACTTTCGTCATCGATGTATAATCCAAATGTAGGGTGGGCCGTACTACCACAGCCCGCCATATATTTGTATCTCGTTTCTCATGTTTGCACGTGCACACCGCCCGCCCGTACCGTGAAGCTGGTGAGCAAAAGTTTATGTTTATTGTTTTCAATACGTCATCTGTATGGCTTTATATTCTTTGCCTTAAGGCAACAAATCTTCATAAACAACTTTTGCAGAAGCTGACAAGAAATAGTCTCGGTGGAACTTTTCATTTGACGCTGTCTAGCTCCATAGAAATACCGCTATTCCTACATGAAAGCTTGGTGCATTGATAGTTTGAGTAATTTGCAGGTCAGACCTTAAAAGATGGCTTTGATGGTTTCATGTCTTTGCAATTTATGGCATTCAAAATGGTCCTACATAATATATAATCCAAAGAAAGTAATCCTCATCACTGCAATGAGATTCGTGAGCGTCCAAGCTAACCACCGACCTAAATATGCTCATGAATTCAAAATAATAAATCAAAGAACAGATGTATAACGTCTTCTCCCATAAAGAATCGTTAGACCACAAAAGCCCCTAGACACACATTGATAAATTATAACCCAAAATCCCGAATCATTATTACCACTTAATGGACGCCTCCGCAGACGCCTATTTTATTGTGTAAGCCGACTCCGATCAGATTTAAGGCATTATCCGAATTTTTAATTTATCGCAACTAATCAAGAATCAAAGTCTGAAATTCCAATGTGTCTCATAGTCAACCCACTTTTTATGCGGTAATAACGTGTTTACATAATCAAAAGTGATCATAAATAGTCGCCCGCCAAACCAGACGCTAGTCGGATTTGATTGAAATTTTAATCGTAAATTAATCCACTAATTATATTCTCTATTCCGATGTAATATATTTATTCGGACATTATTCCAATCACATAATTATGCAGATGACTAGAGTAGACAAAGGCCAACAGAGTATTGCCAATGTTTGGGTAATATAGGGTACCCTAATACTGTCCTATGTAGGAGTGGTGATTTATTGGATGACTACTTGCTGTAGACTATGCGCATCTAGAACCATAAATCAATGGTTTAGTCGAAACTCCAAAAATGCAATCAATTTCGAAACTATTTTGATCGTCGCCCTTCAGACGGAAAGTTTTTCATTGAAACTTAATTATGGTTCTCGACCATGCGATTTGGAGCCTTCCTATTCAGAAAACCACCCAAAATGAAGGTAGACCCTAAAATCAGCCTTCTTGTGATTTATTGTGACAGTAATTCGATGCGTAAGCGATATCTGTCCAACCAGGTAGAATTCAAAAAATCAAAAAAAATTTTATTTTTTCGCTCACTGGAAAACTTTTTGTATCTGATCGTCTTTTTGTGTATCTTTTTGTATTATTTGTAAACTTTTTCTCTTTGATCGGCCGACATAGCTTTCTAAGGTGTTCTTTTTTATTTTATTTCGACTACCAATGTTTTTTTTTTGGAGGTTTTATGTTTTCATCTAAAATTAAGATCGAACATGGATCAGTCAAAAAAGGAAACCACCTCTGAATTAATTTTTGTAATTTTTTTTTGGGGGGGCAGACATTTTTTGGCATTTCGTTGAAAAAGACAGAAAATCCGATTAAATGCGACACGATATTAATTCATTGGAATTTCGGTACACTTTTGGATTTCGATATTCGGTCTCGAACTGGTATCCAGGCGGTGTGAGAAATAATAAAAATGTCACAATGGCTGATGATGGTATGGATGGCGTGGTGGTAGATGGACACATGACGCTGTGATATTCAGGTTCTTAACGGCATTGTCGTCGTTGTCAGCGTTGTTCTTGTACGTTATGTCACCACATTTGGAATGGGGATACTTTGTGTGCTGCGGATACACAGAGTCTGGTGTGGTTGCGTTTTAGTAAACCTAAGCACGTTCTCGCACCAAAGAAGGGACAACAATTTTGTTCGCGCATTTCTACGTTTTTTTTTTTTTTTCATTAACCTATACCTACTGTTGTTGGATTTTATTTTCATTATTGGGAATGCATAAATAATACGAAAATATAAAATGTTAGTGCAATCGATGCGAGCGACAGACACAAAACATGGAAATTCAATTTGTTACCGATTATGGAAAATAATTCATTTGGGATTGTCGTTAGGTTGGTGCTGTCGCAATGTTTGTTTTGATTTTTGGCTATATTTTCGGTGTATTGGTGGAATATATAAATAAATTTTCAAATTTTATTGCACTTTTTTTTTTGAATGAATTTCGGGGAATTCGTGAGAAGTGGACTTAAGGCACTTAAAGTTTATTCGAATTTATTTTTAGACAGCTTTCACATAAAATCGAAGGAAATGTTTGTTTATTACTTCCTAAAGTATTTAAAGCTTATTCGCAACGTTGCTGAAGACCACCGCCATGTTTTCAATATCAGGCAAATACGTTTATTACTCAGCAGGTTTTGTTTTAGAAACAGAGTTACACTGGGATCTTAAGACAGCGTATTTAGAGACAATAATTGAACATCAATTGACATAAGATAGGTTGGGATAGGTAGGTAGCAGCGGTTCCGGCATCAGACTTTAATATATCACGTTGCATTGTGAGTCTTTGGGTTCTCCTATTTACTCATTTAAAAACCGTTCATTCTCCCTTTAATCTATAAACAGCGAGATCTTAGAACATTGCGAGCAATTTTTTTTTTTCAAATTTGTCTGGTGACCTAGAGCATGGTGGAGCTGCTCCATCTACGATTTTATATGCTGATAGCATGTTGGGCTAGAATAAGTTTACATGTGGCTAACGAAATACCAGTCATACCCGAAGTACAGCTGGAATTATTGTTTTATATGTCTGACGGGTTTATCTCCCTTACACAAAAGATTACAAAGTCATACAGATGACGCATTGAGAACAAAAAACAGAAACTTTTGCTCACCAGCTTCATGGTACGGTCGGGCGGTGTGCACGTGCACACATAAGAAACCAGATCCAAACATATGGCGGGCTGTGCCAGTACGACGCGCTATAGAACTATTTTCTTGTAGTATGCAGTGCGTCATCTGTATGACTTTATTATCTTTGCTTACAGTTCCCTATAATGTGCATATGCCACCTAGAGACAGCGGCAGTTAAGAGCTTATTTTGAGTTGACATGTCAAGACTTCTTTGATTGCCATGAGTTCCTCAGAGACCACACCTCATTAATAAGGAAGACGAAGAAACAGACTAAAGTTAAGTATTTTATGGGAAACATGCTTTTTCTAGGAGACGTCAGTTTAATAAATGTACAATCGTTTTGCACAGTTTCGTCGTTATCCCAAAGGGATCTGTCAGCGATAGTGATCTGACAATTCTTACCAATGTTTGTAGTGAGGTTGTAATTCCTTTATTTATGAAAATGGCCCTCTCTTGGATACTGAAATTGCCAGAAATATTACGCTTTAGTGGCTTCAGAGGAAGGGTTGTGTAGAAATTTACTGACTTGTCATGATAACGTAGATAAAGAGACGCTATATGATACGCGTTGCATTCCCCACCTTGTGCCTACAGTTTTTTTTTTCTGGTGAAGGGATTCGTTTACAAAATACGAATTTTTGGTGCAACAGGCTCGTTTGTACCAAGTACCGAGCTTTCTCATAACCATTCATGTGTGCATGTGTACTTCTTGCACGATGGCGGGACCTTCTGTTTTATGCCGAATCTGCTAGGCCAATTTGAGATAAGCTTTTCCTGATAATTGATACTACTCGGATGATTTGTGAGATCATTACCAGAGGAGGGCCAGTGGAAAATCATATAGGTGTTGCTCCGGCTGAGAATCGAACCCAAACCTTCTGCGCGACTGTTCATTCGCACTAACGCACACTTTCTGTAATATTTGGCTTCCAGCCTGTGCCACATTTTCTTATCGGAAATGTTTGTTTTTTGTTTTGTCAGAGAGGGCTATGCTGTTTGAATGAGTGATGGAGTGTCAATATGCAGGATTTTGTATTCCTTCCAGAATATGAACAGTTTAATTTTGTAAGGGGTTTACCTCCATACCACACCTGATTGCCAATATCACTGACGAAGCAGAAAAAACCTCAACACGGCTCAAACAAACACACACACACATCTTTATGGCGCAACTTCGACAGACTTGTTAACACCCAGAACCTAGCTTTTTCTCACAACCATTCATGTGTGCGTGTGCACTTCCTGCACGATGTGGGAACCTCCTGCTTTATGACGAATCCGAATGGCTAGGTAGGTAGGTAGGTAAAAGTAGCGGTTCGGCATGTGCCTTTTTATTACCACGACTCGTGTGACCTATATTATGATTTTTAATGTGGATGTGACGTAGGCGATCTCTAGATCAAGCCTGTGAGGTTAAGAAAGCGGATAAGATCTTGTATCCTTTTACCCGAGATGTCGCAAAGGTTGTCGAAAAATGGTTGGTCTTCTAACGCTGGCAATCTGACTCTTACTATTGCCGGACATTTGCAGATTAAATGGGAGAGGATTTCTCCCATAGATCGTTTGTTGTGTTTTTGCCGTAGGAGGGCCATATCCTCCTCGATATGAGGGAATTTTTTTAACCTTCCCCATTTGAATATATTTGTCCCTTAACCGCACGTAGTGGGATACGGACATTTGCCGCAAGTGAGCCGTGAAGAACTGAGTTTTGAATGGACAGCTCGTCTGCACGCTCGTTTCCTTCAATGTCACTATGCCCTGGAACCCTGACCCTAAGATAGGATTAGCTTTTCTTGAAAATTTATACCACTCGGATGATTTGGCATACCGTCACGAGAGAAGGGCCGGTGAAAAATCGTTTAGGTGTTGCTACGACTGGATATCAAACTCAGACCTTCTGCGCAGCAGTTCATCACACTAACCATTGCCCTAGTGAGCACGTCGGCTCAGACAATCTTATATAAAAGACTCATTGGTATGAATATCATGATTTCGAAGTAAAAAGTGACCAACCAGTGCAATGAGAACGATCCTTGTATCTGCTGACATTATCTACTTGCTTAAGTGACGCTACAGTCCGGAATGACCCTGGGCCTCAACCAACATGTCTATCCAATTAGACCAGTCCTTAGCTAACTACCTCCAGTTGTGCACTCCAAGTTGTTTGAGGTCAGTTTCTACTTGTGCGCGTCACTTAAGGCGACAGCGTCCGACGTCTAGCTGGGAATCGAAGACTCTGCGAGCCGGAGTATTTATTGTCCATTCGTTCTACATGTCCTAGCCATCTTAAACGACCAATGCGGAGGTTTTTGACCAGGGGCATGTCACTGTACAGCTCGTATACTTCTTGGTTGAAACTTCGCCTCCATAGCCCGGCAACACAAATGGGACCGAAGATTTTTCAAAGAATTTTCCTATCTTTAGCGCCGTAGAGCAGGACTAGGATGATCAGGGTCTTATATAGGATCTCCCTAGTAGTTCGAGTGAGGGCTTTACTACTGAATTGCCTACTTAGCCCGAAGAAACAGCGGCTCACAAGATAAAGTCAATCTCGATTGATTACCTGGTTACAGAAATTAAGTCGACAACGAGATGGAACGGATCTGCAATAGACCATGCTCAGTCACTTTAAACGGATTATCCACCAATCTGAAAGAAAGAGCGACTTTTTTGCCCCAGTTTGCCCCAGTCTGATTTGAACTTGGTTGACTTGTGGTTTCATCAGGACGGTGCCACATGCCACACAGCTCGTGAAACAATGGAAATGTTGAAGGCAGAATTTTGTGAGCAACTAATCTGTCGAAATGGCCCGGTGAGTTGGCCGCCAAGATCATGCGATTTAACGCCTCCTGATTTTTTCTTGTGGGGTTATGTCAGCTCGTTAGTCTATGCGTACAAGCCAAACACGGTTGAAGCCTTACAGGATAACATAACACGAGTAATACGTGGAATACAGGCCGAAAAGCTGGAAAAAGTGACGCTAAATTGGAAACCACCCAACAAATTTCTATAATACGATAAATCCCGACGGTAAGAGTCGAGGCGCACTCAATTGTCTTATCCATTTAAAAGAACCTCACAATGAAACTAAGGATGATGATATTTAAAGAGGCAAAGGTACGCTCGAGGATATAGAACCACTTCGCGAGATATCCAAGTACTTAATCAGAATACCAGACAGAGACGAATATTCGTAAACAAAAAAACTTTCTAGTTTGGATAGGCAATGCATACTGAGGGTTCCTTAAATTGTAGTCAGACTCTGTAGTATACTTTGAAAAGTTCGGGCTAGTCATGATGACGGTAGTTTCGTAACATCTTACCTATATTCTGTTCACTCGCCTAACAGCTCGATGTAACACTCACTCCTTCCTATTTGAAAGGAATCCCCATCACAATTCAAGAGATATCGACAAAAAAAAAAAACACATAACACAAGAAAATACTTTCGATGTTTTATGCTTTAGCAGGAAATTATGAACGTTTCCTGCGCAACAGTGTCAGGCAATCATAAATTCATTCATTTCCTCGCATCTGCAATTAATTGCAATCGACTGGCGTCTCGCGTGACTTGAATAATTTCAGACTCGTACAAAAAGTGCATTATCCCTGCTGCCGCCACATTGAGCCCAGTCAAATGTACAAATAAATTATCAAAACCAACGATATTCAAATTTACCTAATCCATCACCATCAGCAACGGCTAGCACCCGAAACGGAAGAAGCCTCCAACGACCCTAAAACGTGACCAGAATAAACAATCGCTAGCGCTACCCTTACCATAGACCCTCATCACCAGACAATTTGACACTTGACACCTTCAAATCATTTTAATAATACTATCTCAACCCATCCCATCGGTCGTATCGTCAAAGTATAGCTTCAGCTAGTATCGTCTCGACTAAAGCTGTCGTTTCACACGATTCTAATCGCGATGAAATTTTTTTTCTCGATAACCAAATGCCATTCCACAGATGCGTTGCCTCCTTCGTCGGTCTGCCTCCTGTTGTATCTGCCATAACTTTCGATCATAGAGTGGAATTTTCGCAACGAAAAAAAAGTATCTTACAGCTTCAATAAACAAGGTGGCGCAGCTAGCACCGTTCTCCACCACAGTGCCCATTAAACCGCACATAATGCCATGCGAAAATTAATTCCAATTTAATTAAAGAAAATTTGCATTTAATCAATTTGTGTGTGTTGTTGAGAGGCACGTTTTACGCGATTACGCGAGATTAAGCAATCGGGGTCCACTCCAACTCACAACGCTGATGGACCAAACCCATATACTGTTGTGGGGCGGCGCGGCGGGGGGACACTTCCATCACAGCCCGCAATGGAGAGAGATTTAAGTCAAAATGCCAACAGCACAGCTCCAAGCCCGTCCGTTGTTGCGCGAGAATCAAGCGAAAACGAGGTGTGAAAATGCATCGATCGATGTATCTACATGTATGTATCCGAGAGATATACTCTCGCGCGCATGCAAACAAGATCATAATTTAGCATTCCGGGTGGGCGGAAAATTATGGCCCCACAATTTGTGTGCGCACACACTGGGATAGAGTCTTGTGTTGCCGTGCCACAAGAATTATTACCGCCGAACTGAGAGTTGGTGGTGGAGTCTCAGCTTGACAATTGGTCTACTGCAAGTTATGAATATGCTGACACAATGAACTGCGGCTGAAATACTTTAGCCGAAAAGATCTAGCGACATGTATTACCTGGCGCATGTATACCCACGAGAGGCGGTCTTCGGTTGCATTATATCTGTGTGTGGTATAGTTCTGAGGAACAGCGGTTTTTTCTCAGGCCTGGCGCCTGTGTTGTAAATTGCTGTGGCGTGTATTCGCCGCCGCAGTCGTTTATCTAAGGAATATGAGTCACTGTGAAAATCGCTCAAAAATTGTTCAAAAATTAGTAGCGCCCTGGCTCAGCGCAACCATTTGTTTAACAAGCCCGGCCAAGTCGATGGCGGCTTGTGATACAGTCAATCGTGTGATTAAATTTATGGAGCGGGCTAATTTTGATGGGCTCTTGAGATTGTTTTACATAATTTATTTAGACGGCTTGTCACTGATGAATGCCTGATTGAGATGGTGGGATTAGAAATTGCCGTTTGAATAAGAATGCTGTTGCTGTATAGAGGCCAAGTGCTGGGAAGTTTAGGAGGTCAAATTTATGGTTTGCTTGGTTTTGGATGACAAAGTACTTAAATGTGTTGCTGATTATCGGTTAAACATTTTGGATTGCCTTATTGGTTTTGGCCGTGGAGGTTATCGAGTCTAAGTAAACTGTATGATTGGGGATAATGACTTTGAACTGTGCCAACTATTGAGGCATAACATCACTTATAAAAACCTATCTGCAATAATATGTGAACACCAACAACCTGGGCTCTATCAGTGTGGTTTTGGCCCAAGACGAATGGTGTCCATTAATTCGTCGATTTCAAACGCACATACGGCATAGTTTATGTACCGCCCATATTCGTCCGTCTTTTTAGCCTTATCATGAGGAATTCTTGCAGCTCCAACACCAAACGTTTCTATACCAACAAAGCAGTTAGCCATGTTGCCGCATTGTCGTGTGACTTCTTTAACAAAATTGTTGAAAGGACTCTGAAGAACTCCCCAGTCAAAATTGGTATTGGACGCGTATGCTAATCCATAAAAGGAAGCGCCAGGGACTTCTTTAACAAAATTCTTGAAAGCACTCTGAAGAACTCCACAGCCAAAATCAGTGGAGCTACTAGCATATGCTGACGGTATTGGACGCGTGTGCTGATCCATAAAAGGAAGCGCCAGGGACTTCTTTAACAAAATTCTTGAAAGGATTCTGAAGAACTCTCCAGCCAAAATAAGTGGAGCTACTAGCATATGCTGACGGTATTGGACGCGTATGCTAATCCATAAAAAGAAGCTCCAGGGATGATGAGCTTAAGAGGTTTAAGAAACACAACCTCGACGAATTGGACAGCACCCGCACAATCGTGGGTGGCCGCGGTGTAGTGGTAAAGTGTTCGATTGTTGAGTGGAATGTTGCGCGTTTAATCCCAGCTAAAATCCATTTAACTTTTATTCAGAAGAAATGAAAAAGGTCGGTTATTATAACTAAAAGTATGCACCATCTTGAAATTTCTTCAATTTTAACAGTGAAATAGTAACTCCCCGAAGTTAGTTCGGACACAACTCATGTCTTTACTATCACTCTCTTTCTTCCCCTTCTCTAACGCCCGTACTTTGGTTAAACATATAAAGGGTATTCATAATCCTTGGGTAAAAAAAATCCACAGCTATAGCTTCGAGGTACTTAAGGACTTCTTGGATACATTGGCTATTAACTCTGACAGAAACCTATATCATTAATTTCTGAGATGGTGTCCTTCTCAGCAATTAATGATATAGGTTTCTCTTTCCAACCTTAACTTTTTCGTGCTCTTTTTAGACTTTTGTCATTACGTCTTAGGTTTACCAGAACACTTATCAGCTCATAGATATCAATTAACTTATGTTAGTGCTTCAATTAAAGTATCTTTAAGTCTTGAATATTGATTGAATATGGAGAAAAAAGACTTGAAAGGATCACTTTTATATCCTCTTAATCAATTCGTAATCCTATCTGCTGTAATATGTGAACTCCAGAAAACGTTTACCAACAACCTGATCAGCCCTTATCAGTGTGGTTTTAGGCCAGGAAAGTCTAAGACCGATCAAATTTTCACACTTCGGCAGATCCTGGAAAAAAAAACCCAAGATGTCCAAATCGATACCCACCACCTATTCATCGATTTCAAGCCGCATACGACAGCATTTATAGAGACGAACTATACAAAGCAATGTCTAGTTTTGGTATACCGCCCAAACTCATCCATTTGTGTCCATGGAGAATTCTCTCCATTAGGGTCGGAAATGACCTCACGAGGCACATTCGATACCAAAAAAGGATTTAGGCAAGGCGATGCGCTTTCATTTGACTTCTTCAATTTGATTCTTGAGGGGATTGTGTAAGGATTGGATAGAGCCAACAAAAGACTTACAATTTTCCAAAAATCGGTACAACTGCTAGAATACGCCGACAACATTGACCTCATTGGTCGGACCCAACGTGATGTCATAGCTCCGTTTGCTAGTATAGAGAAGGAAGCGGAAAAAACGGGCTTAGCTGTAAATGAGGGCAAGACGAAGTATATGCTGTCACGAAAGTATACACCACATCGACGAATTGGCCAGAATGTCACCATTGACAGATACAACTTTGATGTAGTACGGGACTTTGCCTATCTCGGCTCCGCTATTAACTCTGACTCGTTAGAAATTAAACGAAGAATTACTCTTGCCAACCACTGTTTCTTCGGTTTAAGAAAACAGTTTAGTAGTAAAGCCCTCACTCGAACTACTAAGGAGATCCTATATAAGACCCTGATAATCCCATGGACGGATGAAGAAATCCTTGGTCGATTTGGGATGAAAATTGTTCGAAAAATCTTCGGTTCCGTTTGCGTTGACGGGCTATGGAGACGAAGATTCAACCAAGAACTATACGAGCTGTACAGCGACATGCCAATAGCAAAAAAAACTCAGCATTGGACGTTTAACATGGCTAGGACATGTAGAACGAATGGACACCAATATTCCGGCTCGCAGAGTCTTCGATTCCCAGCCAGAATTAAGACCTCAATTTAAGTTCCGCGCACAAGTAGAAACCGACCTCAACCAACTTGGGGTGCTCAACTGGAGGCAGTTGGCTACGGACCGGGCTAATTGGAGAGGCATGTTGGTTGAGGCCCAGGTTCATTCCGGATTGTAGCGCCACTTAAGTAAGTAAGTAGTAATCCATTCGTTCCCTTTTCTTTGTGGTAGCCAGCGCAGGATTTGGAGGAAGTGGTGGGCAGCCATGGCACTTTCAGCAACTGGTCCATCTTTAGATCCTGAGTATGTCACCAAAAACGACAGGTATAGGAGTGAGTTTAACATCATTGAAACAGACGGGACATAAAGGAAACAGACTGGACATCAAGCAAACAGACAGGACAGCAAGCATTTTTTTGTGGTTTTTCGTGTAAAATCCTTTGTTGTGAGATAGAAAAAAGGAAATCCTATATTTAAGTAAAAGGGATCAAAGAAAAGAGTGGTATATTCAGAAGGTAAAAAGAAGTGAACAGGAAGTATAATAAGAACGGAGGAAGAAAGGACAAAGAATATGAAAGATAAGCACAGCGGTTTCGTATAATCGTTTAGGACAAATTTGAGCAATTCGTTGGTTGATCCTCGAATAATCCAGAAAAAAAACGGGAGTCGCGATTTTTTTTGATACAACATTTTTTTAAAAAGACTACCGGAGTAAATTCATTCGGGAGTCATCTTGTACAGTTGGTGTCAAAATATTTTTTGTATCCATTAGAAAAAATATTCAATTGGGAGCAATACTTCCATTTTTATAGTCCGGGTTGGTACTCAATTTTCTTTTTATTTCATTTCTTTTGATTTTCAGTTTTCTGCATTTTGCTTTGTCAATTCATGTGGGTTTTTAGGTTCAGTGATTTCGTTATTTATAGACCCCTGCTTGCTTCAACAAGATCTAGATTCTTTTTCTATTTGGTGTCTCAAAAACTGCCTAGAGCTAAATGTTGCGAAATGCCAATCCATCACCTTATCACGTAAGTACAACAAGTCCCCCCCTCCCCGTCTTTACCTGCTTAATGATCAACCTATACCCATCGTACAGTCTCTTCGTGACCTTGGAATATTGTACGATCGGGAACTTAATTTCCGTTCGCATATTGACGAGATAATTCGTAAAGCCAATTCATCCCTTGGGTTTATTAAACGGTGGTCAAAGGAATTCTCTGATCCCTACGTAACCAGATCTCTCTACATCACTTTCGTCCGCCCCCTCCTCGAATACGCCAGCCAAGCATGGTCACCCTATCAGCAAGTTCATGTAGCCAGAATCGAAAGCATACAACGACGTTTTCTTCGATTTGCCCTCCGCGGTCTTTCTTGGAACGATCCCCTAATTCTGCCTCCCTATCATGACCGCCTCAAACTCATTAACCTGAATAGCCTTGAGGACCGGAGAGATGCTGCAGACATTCTCTTCATTCATCGCCTCCTCTCAGGCTCTATCGATTGCCCGTCTCTTTACAGCTCCATCTTCTTTAATACTAACCCTCGTAATTTAAGACACCCCCGTCTCTTCTATCTGCCAACCCACCGCACGTCCTACGGCTCCAACGAACCAATTTCCCGTATGCTACGGAAAGTAAACTCAAACATTTCCATTTTTGATTTCAACCGTAGCTCTTCCTCCATTAAACTTAGACACCTACTACATAAACCCTAGCTTTTACTCCTAGTTACAAGTCTTAGTTTTTAGTTCTAGTGTTGTAAGTATAGTATTGTATTTTTTTTTCTAGCTTGTATTAAGCCAAATAAATGGGACATTTTGCCCCACCAAAATTAAAAATTAAAATTAAGAAAATTTTTCGAACCAATACAGGACGGTGAGCAAAGCGCAGTCTCTGCTAACCTACCTATGAAAATTTGGAAACCTTAATGAAAATAATCTGTTTTTGACAGTTTGCAGAAGGAATTTTGTAGCTGTTAGAAGGAAATTTATAACGGTATGCAGCTAAAGCATCAACTAAAGTCTATAAACAATTATCGAGTTCCGGTTGAATGGGGTGAGCATAAATTATGTACCAAATTACGTCGCATGTTCTATTACAATCCACATGCTGGGTATCAGTCAACCTGCCTCAGTTTCACTGTAACTGTAACTGCCACAGCTCCTCTCTAAGATCAAATTATGTTTGACTCAGGAACTACAGATAGGTCATCTAATACCACAACAGAGTACGTGCAGCTGGCATGTTCTTATGCGGGGGTATCAGTCAAGCCGCTTCAGTTTCACTCTAACGTCAAGTGCTGGTTTTACTAGAAACCTTGTTTTACACCAACCGCAATATTTGTTAATGGGGTTTACTTAGCTTAGTATCTACATTCATATTTATCGCATGAAAGGTATTCCAAATGAACATCTTAATTTAAGTCATCAATATAAGAGGAAAAATTGGCAAGTGAATCTGTGGCTCATTAACGGAAGATTGAAGGCACTTAGTTACACCGAAGAGTGGGTCGCCATAATGAAACGCAAAACATTTGAAAAGAAAATAAGGTCACCATTAAGAGTGCTAAGACACGCTGTCCAGATAGTCCGTCTGAGCGTAGGTGCTTTTGACACCCGATATCGCAAGAGGAGTTACAATATTAAATGACTACGCACTGATGAGAGAAATGCTGAATAAGCACATTGGCCTTTGAATATTCTGGTGGAGTGTTTGGCCTTTTCATAAACTACATGCAGTCTAACAAATAGTGAAAGTCTCCAAGTGTTATATAGGGATGCATACCCATGACACTGTATCGTGAGATGTTTATCCTAGAAACACAGCCTTTTGAGCACTAATAGCAGAATTGGTATAGCTGGGGCATGCCACTTAAGTCTGAAAGTACATGACACATTAACAACGTCAGCAGCAACAGTACATTTAGAAAAATTCCCAACTTGGGTTAGTGCGTAGGACTACTTAGCGCGGGGTCTTTTGTTTAAATCCCTAAATCAATATGACTAACGCTTTTTACTGCCCCCATTCTGGCGAAAGTCTGACAAACATTTCATAGCATTAAACTGTCATGAGAAGCTTCTCCAATACGGCTTATGGAATCGGCATTAAACTGGAGGTACCATTATTTGTGACAAATATATAACTTACTTACTTAAGAGGCGCTACAGTCCGGAATGAACCTGGGCCTCAACCAACATGCCTCTCCAATTAGCCCGGTCCTTAGCTAACTGCCTCCGGTTGCGCACTCCAACTTGGTTGAGGTCGGTTTCTACTTGTGCGCGCCACTTAAGGCGAGCTCTACTGCGTCCGATGTCTGGCTAGGGATCGAAGACTCTGCGAGCCGGAGTATTGGTGTCCATTTGTTCTACATGTTCTAGCTATCATAAACGTCCAATGCGGATGTTTTTGACCAGGGGCATGTCGCTGTACAGCTCGTATAGTTCTTGGTTGAATCTTCGCCTCCATAGACCGCCAACACAGACGGGACCGAAGATTTTTCGAAGAGCTTTCCTCTCAAATCGACAAAGGATTTCTTCATACGCTTTTGAGACGGTGGATGCTTCAGCGCCGTAGAGCAGGACTGCGATGATCAGGGATTTATATAGGATCTCCTTAGTAGTTCGAATGAGGGCTTTACTACTAAATTCCATTCTTAGCCGGAAGAAACATCGGTTGGAAAGAGTAATTCTTCGTTTAATTTCTGATGAGAAGTTATTGTCAGAGTTAATAGCGGAGCCGTGGTAGACAAAGTCCCTTGCTACCTCAAAGTTATCTGTCAATGTCGAAGTTATGAGCAATTCGTCGATTTTGTGTGTCCTTTCGTGTTGACAGCATATACTTCGTCTTGCCCTCATTTACTGCTAAACCCATTTTTGCCGCTTCCTTCTCTATACTAGCAAACGAGGATATGACATCACGTTGGGTCCGACCAATGATGTCAATATTGCCGGTGTATGCTTGTAGTTGTACCAATTTTTGAAAGATTGTGCCTCTGCGGTTAGCTCGGGAATTTTGCACAATCACTCAAGAATCAAACTAAAGAAGTCTCACGACAGCGCATCGCCTTGCCTAAATCCTTTTTTGGTATCGAATATGTCGGTAAAGTCGTCTCCGACCCTGATGGAGCAGCGAGAGTTCTCCATCGTCATCCTACACAAACGGACGAGTTTGGGCGGTATACCAAAACTAGACATGGCTCTGTATAATTCGTCTCTATAACTGCTGTCGTATCTCTATGCTGGATGTTTCTTACTAAGTCATCTCCACCGGTTTTATAAAGCTCGGCGGGAAGGCCGTCATTTCCGGCGGCCTTATTAAGCTTGAGTTTAGATATTGCTATCCTCACTTCACTCAGGTCGGGTGAGTTGTAGTTTGCACTGTCGTGGCCAATATCGAATGGTTGGCATCGTTGCCATTGTTCTTCGTCATTGGATGCTGGTGGTATGGTGTTAATCGAGAGATTAAGCGATACGCGTTGCGCGAAGGGCTTGGCGGTCTCTTGCGATTGCAGTCTTTCGACAGTAAATTTTCTCACAGTATTTCCGGATTGTAGTGGCGTGGTGGATATCCGCATTCTTACCTTGGTTGCAACAAGGTAGTGGTCCCAGTCGATGTTAGCTCATCGGAATGTTCGGACATCCAAAATACTGGATGCGTGCCTCTTGTCTATCGCAATGTGATCAATTTGGTTGACCGTTCGTTGATCTGGAGACCGCCATGCCCTCTTATGACAAAAATATTACTTCGCACACAAAAAAAAAGTTGAGTATCTGTATGGGGTGAAAATGACAGATATTTCACTTTTTTTCTAACGTTGACGTTATTGGTAGTCTTGTGTCGATGATTTTCAGGCATTATATGCAAAGCTATTCTGATCATACTACACTGTGGCTCTATAATTTGGGTTTTTGTGTGGGTTGTATCCAAACCTTTAAGTCTTGTTTCCCAATGCTCGAGATACAAAAAACTCATTTCAAGCTTAAAAAATGATATGGCTGACAATCGCCATATAAATCAAATTTAATCCCAAGTTCACTGTCCTCAACAGACCTCCACCTCTAATTTCATTTATTCCATACAACAAACCGCATATACAGTTAGACAAAAAAAAATCGAAAAAACAAATTACCCAAGCTTTAAATTCCCCCAGATGAGATCCCGCTAAACGGTACACACATCATGTATATATCCATTGCCAGCGCTAATCCCGTTGACACATACTGACTTGCACCTCAGCCACCTATTTCGTAACCTCATCACCGCACCAAAGGTAAAATTATACGTTCTTCCTCCGCCTTCGTCGATGGATTTGAACGCCAACAACAAGATTCGTAATAACATACAGTTGATAGGATCACAAGACTCTACAACACACACACATTGATACACTCTCTAGCCCACTCATTGTTTCCCACTTTTGAGATCCCTGCCAGATGTCACCTACCATCCCAACCAGCATTACCCATACACATCCTTCAAAATGTCTGCACGTCTAGTTTGTATTCAATGTGCGGAGAGTCTGCTGTGCGACTAACTAATTCTAGGGTGGTGCAGTAGTTGGTTAAACCCTCCACCACCTTGAGGCAACGTCTCATCATCATCCGGAGAACTTTGAGTGCGCGTCGTGTCTCAATTATTTCCAGCGAATTACGGTAATAAGCGCATATCGACCAAGGAGCCTCTACCTTCAGCAGTACCCTGGTATACAATTCATCTACGAAGAGAAGAAGTACTCCATCGGTTGACGGTCATACGTTCTGGCACATTATCCCCTTCAGTCCCACTGACATGTGGATGTAGGTACGAGTATCTTTCCAAGCTCGTATCTGTGGCTGAGGTAGGAAATGCATTCTTAACCATGACCATTAGATAGAAGTCTTTCTTCTCAACTTGACGGCTGATCGTATCCCACTGTTGGCTTGGACTTGGACTCATGACGACGACCTTTCCAATCGTTTCATGCGATCTTACACACACACAAACACACTCTGGCAATGAGAATGAGAATCTCATCTCGCCTACACGATGTTCTGTGCAGAGCTATCTGGGAGGATACCTCCTACCCACTGGAGCAATACACCAAATCCAAATTGGCCAAGTTGTATGGAGTTTTGTCGTCGTGGCTAACAAATTCGTTTGCCACTGTTACAAATTCGTTTCGTAGAGCTGGGAAGAAATCTCTAGAAAAAAAAAAAAAATTCCACACGACTCGAAGACTGACAGATTTACAATCGGGAATCCGATTTTTTTTTTCGCCCGAAAAAGGACTGTGACTTGAGATCCCGAATCAAATTTGAATTTTGCCCTCGCGACAACATTTGGTCTGTCAGGGTTTTAATTAAGCGATTCGTAGGGAACGCGGACAGATCGAGAAGAAATAAGCAACAGATACATACCCGGTACTGAGTGTTGCACGACAACGACAACGACGACGATTGTGATTTACCAGGTTTGGCATTAGGCAGGCAGACCTCACCACTTCGGATGAAAGTCGAGAAGACCCCCAGTAGCCTTTTTCAATCTTCGATAAGATTATGTGTGCATGCGCTGCTGCCGCTGGACGCGCTGTTTTTGGATTCGTATTCGTGTTGTGTATCGCGTTATCTGGAAGCTGCGATGCCGAACATGCGGCTACTCTTTGGTGCGGATGAGACGTAAACAACATCAAGAGCTGGGCAGATATGGTGAACCTTTTCGAGGAGCGCAGCGCAGAAGGAAAACAAGAAACATTGACAGATATTACTTCTGGTATTGCACCGATAAGGCGGTGTCAAATGTCAGTTTTTACAATCCTTTTTGGCCGTGTAGACTACGTGAATTTATGTGTTGCACGTACCGCGAGTCGTTCGAGTACGTTCTACATGGTATGTACCCGGGGTATTGTGAGGTGTTAAAATTGGAATACAGTGCGAGTTTACCACATGGGGGGTAGGGGGAAGGTTTCGCGTTTTATTAATTTCCAATAAATTAACGCTAGAAGGAGTTGAGACCTTGGTATGGAGGAATTTCATAGGAATAGGTTGGTTGGGGTCGTAAATTTGTCATGATTATGGGTGCGCAGATAGTGGGGTTTGTAAAATCACCTTTTACTATCGGAAAATCGTTATAGAACTTCGGTTTGGAGTGCTAAAGAGAGGGTGAGAAGGGTATAGTTTTAGGTTTGTACTACTGTGAAGATATGAAGAAGTTATTGGGTATAAAATTTATCATATCAAGATTTAATGTATCAAAGATACACGAAACTCGGTGATGCATACGTAGAATGAGGTTTGACAACTTTATCGATAATGGCTGATGATTTGCCTACCAATTCAATACCATCCAACTGCTCAATTAGTGTTATTAAAAGCTTTAAAACAACTTCAGGTCGGCAACTGACACAAAACTATCACAATGCCATCAAAGACATAAAGAAAAGGTTTACCTCAACAGGATTGGTACCAGCGGATCACACAACAAAGCTTCAGTGCACGAAAAGGCAGGTGTGATTATTACACAATCGAGTAGAGATACTCCTGGAAGACGAACTTTACTTCACAGAACTCGAGCAGTCCCCGGAATTACAAGGCTAATACCAGACTAATGAGAAAACCAAACATGCCGACCAACCATGAGACAGAAAAGATACTCCTGGAAGACGAACTTTGTTTCCCAAAACTCCTGGCAGCGAATGAAAAAGCCAGTCCCGCAGTCCCCGGAATTACAAGGCTAATACCAGACTAATGAGAAAACCAAACATGCCGACCAATTATAAGACAGAAAAGATACTCCTGGAAGACGAACTTTATTTCACAAAACTCCTGGCAGCGAATGAAAAAGCCACTCGAGCAGTCTCCAGAACTTCAAGGCTAATATCAGACTAATGAGAAAATCAAACATTCCGACCAAACATGGGCATGAATAGCAGCGTCGCCTCGAGTTCGCCAGGTGTTGCATAAACGCCGGACACAACTTTTACAGTTAAGTCCTCATCGGAGAATCTTTAGTTCTATACTCCTTGAATAAACACAAGAATTTAGCTGGTTTAGATGGTAAGTGCGATAAACTGTCGCGCAGAATATCTGCTTTGGATTCACATCAGCAGCAACACCTTAAATAATTTTGCACTGGCCCTTCACTCGTGGTGATCTTAAAAATCATTTGAGTAGTATCAACTGTCAAGAAAGGCTTATCTCAAATTCGCCGTTCGGAGTTGGCATAAAACAGGAGGTTCCGCCATCGTGCAGGAAGTACACACGCACATATGAATGGTTGTGAGAAAGCTCGGCACTGGGTACTAACTGTTGCGTGAAAAATCTGCATTTTTGTAAAACCAAACCAACTGTATTCAGGAGTTTGTATTCTGCCAAGCTTTGGATGTGCATGGGTTTTTATGAAATGAATCACTTAGCTATTGGAATTAATCACTTTTGTAGGTCTAAGATTTTTAACATTATTTTTACAATACTTCAGATGATCTGCCCGATGACCTTGTTGTCAAACAAGTGTCAAAATTCTCACCAAATTTATTGTATAATTCTTCCTCAGATACCTTTAGAAGAAACCTCGCGAGATTTTCACATAAATACAAGGTGGGCCCCAAAAAGTTCATCCTATTGGAAGATGTTCTTATTTTTGGCAATGGCCGCCAATGTCAAATCTGTTTTGACATTTGTGGACAAGACAGATGTAGAATACAAGTCCACAAGCCATGGAGTGGTACATTTCCCAAGAACGCGGAATAATTGTGTCTATTTGTTTGCGTAACAATTCGTCTGTAGTGTTGACGCAGCGCAAATTCAGTCGCCGATTCCCTGGCCGTCCAACACCGACTGCGCAAACCCTGCGCCGTTTGGCCACAGACCTTGAAGAGTATGGAACCACACGAGACGTTGCCGAGAGTGGCCGGCCCCGAGCGTCCGTTGTGCCGAGAATATCGCCGCTGTTGCCGAGGATGTCGAGCTGTCGCCGAGAACATCGACCAGACGCCGTGCCTCACAATTAACCATCAGCCGGTCGTCCCTAAGGCGAATTTTGGTCAAAGACTTGCGCATGTTTCCGTAAAAAGTCTGCCTGTCGACCGCCAAACGCGTGTAACCTACGCCCAAGCCATCCTCAATCTCGAGGACGAAGCGGAAGATTTTTCGACCAAAATCAAAATGAGCGATGACGTTCGTTTCCACCACAGCGGGAACGTGAACAAGCAAAACTATCGCTTCTGGGGTCCGAAAATCTAGTAAAATCTAATACACGAGGAGCTTAAACCCGCTCAAAGTTACTTCATGGTGCATGGTTCACGCTGGAGGAGTCATCGGGACATTTTTTTTTTCAAGAACACCGGTGGTCAAACGACAACAGTGGACGGTACGCGCTATAGGGCCATGTTAACCGAGTTTTTTATGCTGCTATTGGACGAATTCGAACTGGAGGATATGTGGTTTTAACAGGACGGGGCAACGGCACACACTGCGCGAGGCAAAACCGACATTCTAAAGGCGGAGTTTCCGGGTCGCCTCATCTCTCGTTTTGGCGATTTGCTCTGGCCCGCAAGATCGCTCGATTTTACCATTCCAGACTTTTTTTTGGGGGGGTTTCTTAAGTCCCTCAAGGACAACATTCGACACGAGTGCGAGAATCTGTCGCCCGAAGTTCTCGCTGAAGTGATGAAAAATAGCATAAAACGAGCCCATATGGCAATCAATTCTGAAGGCGCCCATTTGGCCAATATCATCTTCTCGACTTGACCAATAAAATTCTAAAGGTTCAAGTAAACATAATCAAAGAACAGAATCGATGTTTTTTATTTAGAAAAAAATTAAAGATTTCACAAAGTTAAATCCTTCTGAAGAAACTATTAGCTGAAGTGCATCTTTTTGTTTTTTAAAAGCTTCTTGAGCTCCAGATGTTATACACGGATATTCGCCTTATCACCAAATAATGAAAAAGGCGAAACAACCCATAATTCCACAACAAACCTTAATGAAGCTGGCTTTTGTTCGGACCTTTCAGACAACCAGCAATGGTATGGTTTCATCGTCTTGTATCCTCTCCAATCGTATGCTCATAGCCGCCCTTAGTTTAAGTTTGAGGAATAGGCCACATTTTCGTGGAAAAGGAATTTCGCTCTTTGTGGATGAATGAATGCATTTTCGATGACCAGTTAAACCAACTTAAAGGTTACGAGAGGTATTTCGAATCTTCGCCACTGTCAACAAAATTTTTTTAGGGCTTTATCTGGATAGGTAAGATGTAGACATTATGGTCCAGCAAAAATCACCACAACAATTAAACTACGTGTCTTATCATTTTCAACATTCTGAGCCGCACGACTATCAAAAGTCAACTTTTTTAGGCTAATATCTGGATAAAAGTCATCAGTCAGTCTAGTAGAGATGCAGTAAGGTGTAAGACTACCTTACTGCATCTCTACTAGACTGACATCTTTTCGCATTCAAAGCATTTTTAAGGTCAGGTATAGGATTTTGATATACGATTTTGTTAAAACTGGGTGAAGGAACTACAAAGGTAAGTCTTTCATATTTAAAAATGTTTTATCTATGCATTTTATCTATGAATTTGTGATTATGGAGTTCCATTTTGGAACCCACAGTATGATTATAAGCGGCATCTTTGGCAGTTCCTGAAATGTCTATCTAACTTTCAAAGAGATAAGGTAAATCCTACTCATATCTACCATAGGAATTTCTAAAGGAATATTAATGACAAATCAATTAAGCGACATTCTAAGTCAAATGTCAGCTATGCTCAATCTTGTCATAATAAGAGATGTTTCGCATTTTTGAAGTTTCGTCAACGTATTTCTCAGGTATCTATCGTGTCTTCGGAGAGCTACCATATTAATTCCCACGAATCCGTCATAAAATAAACTCGCTACAAGCCATACATACCAGCTTAGCATCACCACTACCATCAAGATCTAATTCCCCTTGGTATATGCCTCATTAAACTTGCAAAATTCCTTAGCAAATCTCAAAATCTCCTGTCAAAACTCAAAAAATGTCAAATGGATTATTGAAATTCATTGAATCGCATTGCATTCCCCAGATGTCCAAGCATAGTAGCCCCCCACATTCCATGCAACAATCACGCCAAGCGAATTAATTGCACAACACGCTGCCAAGCACTGAGATGCCGCCAACGTTCCGTCCACTGGCAGTGCGCGGCTTCTCAAACGTCGCCCGTCCTGTCTGGTGGCGCCAAAGTTGTTGAGAAACTTTCACTACGGCTTCCATAACTTAAAAAAAAACTTTTTTCTGCTAATTTTGATGGAAAAATATAAAGCAAAACTATTTCAGAGCTGCATGTATGCCGGCGCAAGTCAAACAACCAAATTCGAACGCACTGGTCTTGTGACATGTGCATATGGTGTGCGCGTTACTTATGACATCCGTGTAGCTCACAGAAACGTTGCACAGTATGCAGTCAAGACACATCCATACAGCGCGCAGCGTCTTGGAATAATGCTGGATTTTGGATGCACATAAATTTATTATTTATAGTGGGCCTGCATTTGTGTGAGTGTGTGCTGGCCTCTCCTCCAGAATTGCATTAAGAAGCCGCGTGCGCATGCGCACTTAGAAAGGTGGGTACTGCAGATAATGAAGGGGAAAATATCTTTGCGCATGTAGTGAATGTGTTCGTCCAGCTGTCAAGGGAGACTCATAAATTTTAAACAAAAGCTTAGGCTTACGCAGGCGCCTAGAAGCTCTTAAAAAATAGATTCGCCGTAGATGGCTAATCATTTGAATGCATAAAGCGTTAGACTTTTCTGGGTGAAGTGATGGGCATTCATTTTTAATGATACCTAATGCCACCAACAGAGGTCCATGCGTTAAGTGCTTATGTTGCGATGGTAATCTATTTCATTTTTGCAAATAGTTTGTACTAAGACTGAGGGGTCTTTTTTTACTTGATTGTGGTGTCGAAAGAAGTCAACACCGTCAAAGCTTTTCTACAAATCTGTCCCGATGAGGCCATGAAAGTGACGTCAAATGATCCGAACAATCTAAAAATTATTATATATGATCGTCTTTCTCATCACAAGGCTTATTGATGACAAATTGTCTGGGTTATAAATATGTTGTTTGCGTTTATAGAACAAGTGTACATTTTTTTTAAATCCGCCCACTGCCATGTGCCTTTTCAATAGGTTAGGATATTTGAAAAAATAAGTGAATAGGGTACTTAGACAATCTCAATACTTATATTTTTTCCATGTAAGGTTTTTTGCCACGGCTACTTTTTGTGGGCGTTTTCTTAGAAAAAATAACTTTTTTCAATACAATTTTGAGAAAATATGAAAAAAAACGTTGACGAAAATACTTTGAGAATAACAATATGAAAATTTCGTCGTATGATCATTTCAACATGCGCCCACTTTTTGGAAAAGGTAATTTAAAAAAACAATCTGTGAAGCCTATCCGATAGCATTTATATAGAAAAATTTCGTTTTTTTTTCGAACCATTAACGATTTGGATAAACTGTCTGAGTAATATATTGTGACAATGCCTCGCCAACTATTTGGAGATGTTTAATTTGAGAATGGAATGGGATGATCAATGATTCACACAGCGGATTTTAGCCTACTCATATGTTTTTTTTAAAGAAACTTAGCTGTGACCATAATGTGCGCAAGGAAGTTATTAAGAAGCGCGTAGTTGCATTTAACCACATGTACCGATGTTTCTGTATAGGGCAGCTAACTGATGAGCGTTCTAGAAATGTTTATCAATAGCAAACAAATTCATAGGAGTCCTGCATTGAGACCTGTCAAACAAAATAGAAATCTTAATAATTAATGTAGTGACAGTTAAAAAAAAAATTTTGTGCTTTTTATAAGATTTCTTTATTTATGATGCAGTAAAATATAATATCTTGCCGGGATATTAGTACTTTTTCAGACAGCCAGGCGAGTTTTTGTTATCAAAAAATAGTACCACCAAATTGTTAAGTTGCGTACGAAAAGCCAATTAACTTTGCTTTGAAAAAAAAAGCGAACAGAGAATAGTGAGTTCATTTAATTTTGACCCCGACATAATGGTGTCTGCAGACTGAACGTTTTTTTTTTTCATCAATACGGTTTTTACGCCGACCCAAAAACTGAAGTTTTCCGAAACATTTGCAGTTTTAGGTAATGTAACCCAAAACCACTTTGGAGACGTCTTTTTTGCTCCACATGCTCCACAGAACAGCTAGTACAGAAAATACCAGTATAAATTAACTTTTTTTTCGGAAAGATTTAAGTCTGTTACCATCCACGTGAAATGGTTTGTAAAGTGTCAATTTATTATGGATCACTTCTTCCACTTTTGTCATTGGAGGGGACTCTAATGCAAAACATACATTGTGGGGATCGAGATGCATATCACAGAAAGGTAGGATGCTTTATAATGTAGGTAGAAAGTACAATACCGAACTTCTTTCTGCGAGAAAACTAACTTACTGGCCAACTGATGTTTCAAAAAGGTGTGCCGTCAAATCGAATCAAAGTTGAAGAATGCTTTGATCTTTTCTCTGATCATTCTTCTGTCATTCTTAAAACGAGCGAATCAATCATGAAAAAAGAAATGAAAAACCTTCCCAGGCTAACAAACGTGAAAACCAACTGGGAATGCTTTAAAAACGATGCGTCGCTTAGATACCCATTGGATCTCAAAGTCGCGGTTGACTCCTTTATCGATATCGTTCAAAAAGCAGCATGGAATAATAATCCTCACCAACGCAAAATAGAGAGCTATAGTAATATCAAGTACCCATGGGAAATAAAAGATTTGGTTAGACAAAAAAGAAATCTCAAAAAGGATGGCACCAAAATCATGCCCCGCAAGATAAAAAACATCTCAAGGGATTGAGTAACTTGCTATCAAATTTGATAACAAATTTTAAAAACCATGCAGTAGAAATTTATCTACAAAGCCTAACCGCTGGAAAATAATCGAATTATTCACTTTGGAAAGCATTTGGAGTTATAAAACGACCAAAAAACGCTGTGTCACCAATTAGTTCTTTCCAAAATCAATTGCATTAAAACTTGCACCCTGTTCTATTTTAAGACCTTAGTCAGATACACCTTATATATATTCAGCTGAGTTTGAACACGCCTACACAAACGTACCTTTTGCTAAATAACTCGATCATATAAAAGTGCTGCCAAATCATCCGTACGTGAATGTATCTCACCATCGCACTGTCGCATCACATCATTTATCCCAGATTTGCATTATTCAGAGCAGGTGTGAAAATGATCGGAGAATAATTAAAATGCGCAATTTTATTAATAATTAAACTTCAGTTAATTATAAATTCATTTTACATGTGTGCAATTTGTAGCGCATTTTCGTGTGGCGTTAATTATTTAAATTTCCTACATGCAAATATGGAAAGATGTTATCATGGTCTACTATAATTTTTATGATGTTTAGTACCACTCAACCCTTGAATTAAGCATTATCGATAGCGGTAATTGTATTTTTATTAAAATTTGCTTCTTCAAAGTAATTTGTATATTTTGTTTAAATGGTTTACTTGACGGTGTATCTTTGACGGCGCGCATCAAAATGGAGAGATCAGACAAATGTGTCGAGTATTCTCGGACTGTCCACACAAAAGGAGAAGCATAAGTCTCCTCAACATTGCCTACAAGATCCCTTCTGCCGTAATATGTGGATGCCTGAAACCATTTACTAATAACCTGATCAACCCTTATCGGTGCGGTTTTCGGCAAGGAAATTCCACAACTGATTAAATCTTCAGATCCTGGTAAACAAAAAAAGTCCAAATCGATACCCACCCCCTATTCATCGATTTCAAAGCCGCATATGGTAGCTTTTAGAGAGATGAACCATACAGACCCATGTCTAGTTTTGGTAAACCGCCCAAACTCGTCCATCTTTGCAGGATAACGATGGAGAATTCTCGCTGCTCCATCAGGGTCGGAAACGACCTCACCGACACATTCGAACCAAAAAAGGATTTAGGCAAGGCGATGCGCTATCATGTGAATGTGACTTCTTCAATTTGATTCTTGAGAGAATTGTTCAAAACTCCAACACCAGAGACACAATTTAAAAAAAAATCGGTTCAACTACTAGCTTACGCCGACGATATTGACATCAATGGTAGTGCTCAAGGTGATGTCATAGCCAGCTTTGCTAGTATAGAGAAGGAAGCAGCAAAAATGGGTTTAGCCGTAAATATCGGTGAGACTAAGTATATGCTGTCAACACGAAAATACACACAACATCGACGAATTGGATAGAACGTCGCCAATGACAGATTTAACTTTGTAGTAGTATGAGACTTTGTCTACCTCGGCTCCGCTATTAAGTCTGACAACAACATCTCGTCAGAAATTAAACGAAGAATTACTCTTGCCAACCGCTGTTTCTTCGGGCTAAGAAGGCAATTCAGTTGTAAAGCCCTCACTCGAATTACTAAGGAGATCCTTTATAAGACCCTGATCATCCCAGTCCTGCTCTACGGAGCTGAAGCATGGACCGCCTCAAAAGCGGATGAAGAAATCATTGGTCGATTTGAGAGGAAAATTCATCGAAAAATCTTCGGTCCCGTTTGCGTTGACGGGCTATGGAGACGAAGATTCAACCAGAACTATACGAGTTGTACAGCAACATGCTCCTAGTCAAAAAAAACTCAGCATTGGACGTTTCAGATGGCTAGGACATGTAGAACGAATGGACCCCAATACTCCGTCTCGCAGAGTCTCCGATTCCCAGCCAGACGGCGGACGTGGTAGAGGAAGACCTCGCCTTAAGTGCTTCGCGAATGTAGAAACCGACACCAAACAACCTGGAGTGCGCAACTGGAGACAGTTAGCTAAGGACCGGGCTAATTGGAGAGGCATGTTGGTTAAGGCTCAGATTTTCAGATTTTTCGACTGTTGATCAAAATAAGTAAGTGTTCTCGGGTGAACAAAGGTAGCTTTCATTTTGTTTTTTTTAATTCTTCTTAAGTGATGGAGTTTTTTGTAAATATCACGATGCCTAGCAGATCACTTTAATCGATTTTATTACTTTATGAACTTTGTTTGCTTCCATTGAATGATGGGTTCGATTCCTAGCATCTCGCGATGATCCGACAAATCATTCGAGTAGGATCATTGTCAAGGCAACCATACCCAACTCAGCCGCCATCGTGCAAGAAGTACACATGAACACATTGCGAGAAAAAGCTAGGCCCAGAACCAACTAGGAAATTTTGACGGCTGCTTAATCATAATAATTTGAAAATGCTAGTTACCCTAATTAGTCTAGAAGAACTGGCAAAAAATATATTTGAAATAAACTATTTTGTTAAAAACCACCATTTTGCAACCTAAAAGGTCTTGTACACCACGACCCACGATATTAAGGACCATCGCATACAAGTTACGGATTGTCAAGCACAATGGAAGCATAGACAAAAAAAAAACGTCTACACTTTAAAAGATCGCCGCTATCTTTATTGGTCTTAAATTTTTGTTGAAACACATAATGAAACAACTTTTCAAGTAAGAGGACATCAGTAGATGTCGATACTTTGGACATGAAGGAACAAAAACTTGAAAGCTATTACTTCCACTTCATTCAAAAGCTCAAAAACGCTATATTTTCCATTCTTAATTCATTTTTATGGACATCAGAAAGGCTGAACAGTGTAAAATTAATTGGAGAAGGCGGATGCAAACGAAGACATAGCACATAACGCTGATAACGATTAAGGGTATTAGATTAAGACCACAAGGTATCCTTCGAAACGGAATGAGTAGACAGCGCTTTTCATAACCAACCCATGAATGTTAATACCTGCAAATCATTATCATTACTGGCTAAAAAATTTGTGCCAATCCAGATTTATGATTCCGATTTATCTTGATATTGAAAAAAAAACGATCGTCAAACCTATTACCCATGTATCTATACATTCCCCACAAACGATGAGATCCGCAACTCCATTCACAGTGAAATATTTATTCCGACAGCTTTGCACGACATATGTATAAAATGATTGCCCCCTCAGATATATGTCACACAAGAGACGTGTCATGTAATCTCAAGACCCCAAAACAACGGCGACACTTTTGTAATCCATATTCACCACATAGATAATGTAGGTTACACGTGTTCGCCGCGCCAAGTGAACGTTAATACCCAAAATTTCAATCTCCAAAAAGTGATGGTAAATCTTATTATGCAAGCCACATGGAGATACGAAAAAAAAAATCCTTCAGGATCATGAAGTGATAATTTTTGTCTCTGTTTTTTTTTCTCTCTGTCTGTCTTCACCTCATCGCGCAATCGCCAATCGTGATGTGTTTTTCTAACGAGGCACAAATAGTTGTACTTGCCTCATCCAATAGCACTACCACCACCTCCTTCGCTCGTTGGCACAACTCATCCATGACCATTTCAAATCGATTCTCAGGAATCAAAAAAACTATGCACAGCGCAGCACCGGGCATAGAGTACACATCAACGATCATCGTCAGAATTAAAAAAAAAAAAAACACGCTAAGAAAAACTGACAAAGACGCTGAAGAATGAAGCCTTGCTCGATTGACTCTCTGGCGAACCTGTTCAACTGCAACGTCATGTTGCATTGTATCGGCTCAGCTCGCCTTCTTCTAAGCAAATTGCACGAACAATTTCAGGAAATCACAAGCAGCGCAGCCGCAATGGTTTTCCTGCGAAGAAGTCTGTGTCTATTGCTGCTGCGCATCGGAATGTATCTATACGGAGTGCGTTGAAGTGCAAAGTGAAGGCTGTCGTTAGAACAATTTTCGAATTTCAATTAACGCCCTTTTTTACAAGGAATTTACGTTTTTCTATTCGGGGCGTATATAACACAAGAACTGAGTGAAATTAATTCTAATCACTCTGGGAGTGGCTGCGGTCTTGAGACTTGCAACTACTGACGACTGCTTATGCAGTAGCTACAGATGCGCACATAAAAATGTCACTATCGCGACGCGTTGCATGTTATCTAAGCACTTGTTCATCGGCAACAATAACTTTTGCAAGAAGACACACACAAGATATATCTATGCGTTGGCTGAAGTAGATAAATTAAACACATACACACACTCACAAAAAGGTCCTAAATGCAATTAAGTGTGCGGCTTTGGTGCACCGAGATGGTGATCTTGGTCGCACTGGGATGATATGATGCGAGGAGCGAAAGTGTTTCATTAAAACTACAGCAGTAGCGTATGCTGTGTGGTTCGGATGTGTATCTGTTAGGTTAGATGATGTAACTGCGAAGTAGTAAATTTGATTTACTGGTATTGGAGCTTCCAATTAAGATGGAACAGGCGAATTCGATGTGAGATCACTTGATTAGGGGGGGGAAATGTCGAATTTTAACTTTCCGTCGATATGATCGAATCGGTTGATTCCAATTAACTTTGCAATGGAAGGTCTCCAAGTATGGCTCCAAGTATTTTATTTATGTGGCTATACCTAAGCTATATCACTAGATCATTATCATTGCTGGAGGTCCAAGCTGGCAATCAGTTTAGGCCGTAAATATTGTTTAGACGATAATCATGTGATTACGATTACGCAAGCTGATATAGTAGTGCAGAAGTTTCACAAAGTTACGGAATAGGGAAGTTCGATTTGAGAGGTAGGTTAGGTGATCCAAATTTTCTGGTTTACAGCTGAGAATAATAAATTCCATATCAATTTATACTGATGACTGGAAAATGGATGTCAAGGGTGTAGGGAACGGCTTCTTCTTCGATCGGATTTTCAAAATCAATCAGACGCGTTTGCTACTGCATGGTTTTCTTGTCGGACGTTTTAGTTGTGACGGCAGCTGTCATGGATATCAAGGGTAGTTGCATACTTCATCTCTGGATTGGATTGTCAAAATCAACAACACTCGGGCTACTTCAGGCTTTTCTAAGCAGACGTTTTTGCCGTTTTCGTAGCCCTCCATTAAGCTTTCTATGAAGCACTAATAACAATATGGTACTATGTGCTTACCTTTTATATTGGCGGCACATCTCAAAAAAATACAAAATGAATCGAAGTTTATCAAACGATGTCCCGGCAACATAGTAAAATGTCATGTTATAGTGTGTCTCAGACCACAAAGGTGTCCCGGTCAATAAAAAAGCTGGAAAAGTTAAGCTTTAATGAAGGTCCTCCAATTTGACCAGGTCGTCTTCGAACATAAACGATATTTGTATGGGTCACCAGGCTAGCAAAAACTTATGGACTGTGTTGAGTTCCACGCAGTTTCTACTCTAGGTGAGGGTATGCCTAAAGTAGATACTGCTTCGAATCAAACAAAATCCTTTTTTTTTTTGCTAGTGTCCTAACCCATTGATGACATACACAAACATTGTGGGTATAATAAAGTCTACCTACAACCTGCGTTCAAAAAGCTATTATTACTTCAGCGCTTGAAATAAGTTTCGCAAATGCAATTATCGTCACGCAATCACCTCAAAGTGGCTTTGTGCGGGGTTTCCCAAATATAATTTACCGACTAACACTTTAGCCATGTCGTCTTTCTAAAAAGGTCGATTTTTCATAACCCGATGTAGTTATTTCGTATGATAAATCCTGAAGATAAGGGGATTTAGTTTGGCTTAATCGCAGCACTAAATCGATTTCAAGAAGGAATTTAAAAATATTTTTCCATAGCCGTCTATTAGAAATTTAACACTTCCAGCATTTCTGTTATGCAGCAATATTATTCAATGGCTTGAAAAATGATAAATGGATGAGGTAAGGGAAGGATCTAACCATAATCCACTTTTTTAAAACTTCTCATCATTTCATCAGAAAATACGTTTATTAAAAAAAGTGGGCGTAGCAGTGGGCGGATTTTGAAAATGTTTACACCTATTCTGCTTCGTCAAACAGAGGCTCCATATAAGTATTTTGAAACCCTAAATTTAAGGTCCAAAAATCGGTGACACATAGAAGGTCGGACAGACATGGCTAGATCGATTCAGCTAGAGATTCTGGGGTTTTGGTATGCTTTGATTTATATCCATCGAAAATTTAAAATTTGTTCTCTATGTTGCAAAACTAATGCTATTAGTTTTGGCAGTTCCTCGCACTAACTAAACCTCGCGCCATTGAGTCCTTAAAAAATAAACCACTCCTATGAGCTCAAAACACAGTTTAAGTTGTATGACTTACCTAACCCTTTGGTTGGTTTCATATACTAATCTAGTCTATCTAATCAGCTCTTATAAAGACCAATTCAAAACTTTAGTACCAAGTCCATCGATGTGACTTGCTCATACCTACAAATTGCAGAAAATGGCATTGACGGCCTTTAAAGAGCATTCATTCTAGTGCGAAGAATGGAATCTTGAGCTTGACGGCGACTCGAATTGCTGAAATTCGCAATTCAGACTCACCGTCAAACTTTCGGATCACAATTTCATACTCTTGAATACTTATCAGACTTTAGCAGGGGAAATAAATTGGTGTTGTTAGGGCCCAGTTATAGCTATAATTGAACAACTTCATTGGAACACAATACATAATGGAATTGGAATTTCACCCCCATAGCTTCTTTAAGGCATTATTGGAAGATTCCGTTTCAGTTCGGTGGAATTGCAATCATTACTTCATAAAAAAAACTTTATCAGTGAATAATAGGAAGTGATTGTCTGCGAAAACTTTAATAAGAAATTGAAATATTTTTGGATAAGCATATTCTCAAATTCATAATTTGTTTGGACACCAACTCGCCAAAGATTGGATCTATAAAAAAGCCGCAAAAACTAAAAGAAAACTTCCAACGATGGATTTCAACGATGGCTATAACTGGGCCCTTACTCTCGTGATATGAACGTAAGTTCAGTAGTCGAATGCACTAACAACAAGACCACTGCATCCACAAATTACGCTAGTCCATCCAACGATGGTATTTCAATGATGGCTATAACTGGGCCCTTACTGTCGTGATATGAACGTAAGTTCAGTAGTCGAACGCACTAACAACAAGACCACTGCATCCACAAATTACGCTAGTCCATCCAACGATGGTATTTCAATGATGGCTATAACTGGGCCCTTACTGTCGTGATATGAACGTAAGTTCAGTAGTCGAACGCACTAACAACAAGACCACTGCATCCACAAACTACCTAGCGTAGTTTCAAAATCTCACTTACGTAAATACGAGCTACAACCTTCATGGTAACCCAGTTAACGGTGCCCCTAAATATCTCAATTGTTGCGCACGTAAATCCGATTGATGTATGTTTGCATTAATTAATTCCATATAAGGATAGCACTAATGGCCTTACTGGGATTATTGTAAATCAAAGAAGAAAATGTTAAGCTCTGTATCTATATTAGTATCAGGAAGCAAAAGATAGTCACGCGCCATTATAAAACCGAGAATGGTATATAAAAGGTTTAAGCGAACCAAACTGAAAAAAAAAGAAATTTAAGCGCAACCAACTTAACACCCATTTAGGACTTAAAAACTTTTTCAAAATTTAAGTCGTAAGAAAAAAGTGATTATCGTTAAAATTAAAACGATTCTCGTTCATCGTAAAGTAGGATAACAGTTTTTTATATAAGTACCCCTAGGTCCTAACAAGCATATCATTGATGGAAGAACGAATGATTCCACAACTCCGAGTTATCTCAGACTTATCGATCAGAAGATTTTTATCGATCGGGTGATTTTGCTACATCTAAGAAGAGGAAGGTTTTTCGTTCTTTCACCGTATATCATCACAAAGCTACAACACTTTAAGACCTCATGACGAAGAGGTTTAAATCTGTAGAAGTTCATCGAGCAATTAACATTGCACCTCTAACACAATTTTTTAAAAAATATCTCTTCTCCACCTGGTAATTCAAGGGTTTCTACAAAAAAAACCTTGCAGTTCAGATAAAGCTGTATTAAAACTAAAATACAAAAATATTCTAAATATGTCAACAGATTTCATACTCAAATCGATGCATGATTATAAATCCGATATCCATAGGTGTTTCACGGGTCATCGTTTCCGAAATCGTCGATGGAGTACGAGGGAGAAAATCATTCCTTTTGCAGACAACACACCAATATAATAATAATAAAGGGTGATCCATTTCGAGGTTCCCTACTTTTTTAAAGAAAAAAACACAAAAATTTCAAATTCCTCACAGAACGTGAATTTTCATAATAAAGCTGAACAATTTGTAAACGTTGTTCACGCGTAAGTCTTTCCATTATGAAATGCCAAACAATACTAAACAAAAATAACATGACAACATGACACGACTCACACGTGATCTGTCAAAAAAGGCTATTGAAAAAAGGATCTCCACTTGGATCATCTCAAAATAAAGTTAACCACAATCTCAAAAAAAAAAAAAACAAACAGATGAGAATGCTACAATTCACCGTACGGATCGTTTAATACCCTATCCCGTTCCATCCTTAAAATTATTATTCCCTAAATGTGCGCTTCATGGGGACGGAATTTAAAAAATTGCAATGTCACAACGTATTGTTCAGCCAGTTTATCAAAATCCTTTATGGTTCGACAAAAAACAAACTTTTTCTATGCATATACCTTTGGGTAGGGAATACAAATGGTTTCTGTAGGAAAATACTCCCAAAAAGTAAGCGTGGGTTTAAATGATCTATGGACGCATTTTTTATATTATTATTCGGTCCCAGCGAGGCATCCGTTGGAGAGGACAATTTTCCGCAACGCATACGCAACGGCTTAAATTAAATTCGAGGTATGTGTCAACGGAAAAAAAATCACTTCACTACAATCGTAAATAAATTCCGCGAAGAATTTGTGTCGGAGGAAATAGGAAAAAGAAATGCACTTAGCTGTCAAAAATTGCAAGAAAAATGCATCTGAACGCAAATCAACGCAATTCGCCGAGATGCGTTACAAAATGTCGGATAAATATTCCGAACAGCTTTTCGGGGGAATACCTCGAAGCTAAAATCCTCCGAACCATATAAAATCGGAGAAATTTCCGCTCTGGCGGATGCCTCGCTAGGGCTAATTACCAGTGATTTTGTAAAAAACAGTTTTTTTTCGAATATTCTAAAGTTGGACCGGAAAATATTTGTTTAATAAAAACGTCAGCAAAAAGTGGGCGTGGTAAAAAATAGATAGAGGTTGTCTAAATATTTCTTCCAGAAACTTTTTTGTAACCGTTTGACAAAAAAAAAACGTTTTTTTCTAAAAAAAAAAATCTTTACACTTATTTCTCTTTGTTACAAACTATGTACTAAACCCTATGGGATAGGGTATAAACAAATTGTAAACCACTTTTTTGCAAACTTGACCTAGTTGCCAATGTCAGTTTTATATAGCCCAGATGTCGGCTTTCGCTTTTGATTTTTTTTATACTCCAGATGCCGACATGATTGTGGTTATCAAATCATCTGGTGTTGCGTGTTATAGTTCCTACTTGTGTGATATTAAAGTGTGTGGTCATTAATGGCACAAGAGGTCTTTCTTGCAGTTCAGGGTGTAATGCATCAACATTTTCTAATTATGCATTTCTCAACACTTAAATGGCCGCTGCTTGTTTTGTTTACTGCTTCACTGTTTTGAGTGGAATTAACTTTTGTTAATTAGTCATATTTAAGGTTTCATTGTGTTTGTGTTAAATGAGGGATAATCAGTTGGGCAGTATATTTCTAAAAGTGTGAACACGCTATAAACGACTTGCGTGATTTATTTACATAGTATTTAAACATAAATGCCTTGATTGTTCAGCTTGATGTAGCTTGCCTAAATAGTAGAACGTAATTATCATTATTGTTATTTAATACTGAATACCAGAGGCACCAGAGACACAATTACCCAAAAAACGGTGCAACTACTATCAAACGCTGACGATATTGACATCATTGGTAGGACTCAACGTGATGTCATAGCCACGTTTGCTAGTATCAAGGATTATTAAGTCACACAGATGACGCACTGCATACAAGAAAAATGGTTTTATGGCAAGTCGTACTGGCACAGCCCACCAGATGTTTGAATCTCGTTTCTCATGTGTGCACATGCACACCACCCGCTCGTACCATGCAGCTGGTGAACAAAAGTTCCTGTTTTTTTTGTTTTCAATGCGTCATCTGTATGACTTTAGGATCTTTACTAGTTTAGAGAAGGAAGCGGCAAAAATGGGATTAGCAGTAAACGAGGGTGACAAAATATATGTTTTCAACACGAAAGGACACGCATCATCTACGAATCGGACAGAACTTCACCATTAACAAATATAACTTTGAGATAGTATGGAACTTTGTCAACTTCGGCCCCGCTATTAATGCTAAAAACATAATCTCGTTAGAAATTAAACGAAGAATTACTCTTGTCAACCGTTGTTTCTTCAAGCTAAGACGTAAATGCAGTAGTAAAGCCCCCACTCGAACTACTAAGGAGATCCTATATAATACCCTGAATCCTGATCATCCCAGTTCTGCTCTCCTGCGCTGGAGCATGGCCCATATCAAAAGCGGATAAAGAAATCTTGGGTCGATTCCAGATTAAAATTCTTCGAAAAACCTTCGGTCCCGTTTGTGTTGACGGGCTATGGAGACGATGATTCAACCAAGAACTATACGAGCTGTACAGCGAAATGCCTCTTGTCAAAGCACTCAATATTGGTTCTTTAAGATGGGAAGGACATTTAGAACGAATGGACACCAATACTCCATCCATCTCGCAGAGTCTTCGATTCCCAGCCAGACGTCGGACGCAGTAGATTAAGACCTCGCTTTAAGGGGCGCACAACCGACCTCAACTAACTTGGAGTGCGAAACTGGAGGCAGTTAGATAAGGACCGAGCTAATTGGAGAGCATATTCTTTGAGGCCCAGGTTCATTCCGGACTTTAGCGCCACTTAAGAAAGTGGAACAACATAGAGTACGCATCACAGATGAAATTTTGTAGCCGTTTCAGACGCGGGCGGTAAGTTCGAAGGAGAAATTTCGTAGATCGTATGAGTCGGCAAGGCTGCTGTTTGATGCTGGGGTAGCAATGTGAAAGTGCCCTGCTCATGTAGTCTTTCGTGCATTCAAAACCCTCGTTTATCGTGACAAACGCTTTTTGGAAAATCCTATTGAAACCACCGATTGCTGCTATGTTTTTATGCATTAAACCACAAGAAGATACTTATCACTGATCTGTTTTACTTGCAGTTTTGAAAAAGACTTTTCTTTTCTTCTACATCATGTTTTAATAACATTACTCCCTAAAAATGTTCCAGACTCATATTTGCAAAAACTACTACTTGGTGCAAAGTTTTACTCAAATCCTCCCAGTAGTACTGGACATACGAGAAAGCTACAATCCGCAATGCGAGTCGTTCAATACCCTATCCTTTCTTTAAAACTAATATCCCCAAAAAGTGGATGTGGCTAAATACTTGTATGGTCCGACAAAAAATAACGCTTATGTATTCCATATGCTGTGGGGTAGGCTTTATGAATAGTTTTTATAGAAAAACGCCCCAAACGGAATGTTCATATTACTGTTAGCGAAGTTTTTGCATCAAACGATTTCTCGAATTCCTTGATATATTTTTCTAGCTAAATTATTTCTCATGTTACAAACTATTTTTCAGAACCCTTGTAGATAAAGGTATAAATTATAAAAACGCATATTTTAAAAAAAAATTACAAAATTTTGTTGGTATGTAGTTAAATTTTTATAAACTGTTGTTTCTCTACTAAATTTTCTTTAATTGTTGGCTTTACTTTTTGATGGGAACAACACATTTTGTAATGCTGCGATTTACCGTGATACTAGATTGTGGTTATACAAGGTGGCGCAAAAGTAATCCTCCTATCAGAAAATGCTATAAATTTTGCGATTGGCCCCTAATGTCAGTTCTGTTTTGACATTTGTGTAGTAAGCACATGCGAAATATACGTTAATAAACAATGTTACGCTACACTGCTCCAGAACGCGGAATATTGGTGACTATTTATTTGAGCAGTAATCGGTCGGTGACTTTGGCACAACGTGAATTTCGTCGCAGATTTCCTAGCCGTCCAACGCCTACTGGTGAAACACTGCGACGTTAAGCCGCTCTCCTCGAAGAGACTGGCACAACACGAGATGCTGCCAGGCGTGGCAGACCCCGGAGTAGCCGTTCTGCAGAGAATATTGCTGCTGTAGCCGAAGATGTCATGGAAGCGCCGTCGACATCGACCAGACGACGTGCCACACAAATGGGTATCAGTCGACGGTCTTTACAGCGAATTTTGGTACAAGATTTGAAGATGTTTCCGCACAAAGTCCAGACGGTGCATCAGCTGTTAGCTGCGTCTAACATACGCTCAAGCCATCTTTAATCACCACCAAGAGGAAGATGATTTTTCATCAAAAATAATCATGAGTGATGAGGCCCATTTCCATCTTAGCGGGTACGTAAATAAGCAAAATTTACGCTTCTGGGGCACTGAAAATCCGCGTGTAACCCACGAAGAGCCATTACACCCGCTCAAAGTCACTGTATGGTGTGCTGTTTTCGCTGGAGGAGTCATCGGACCTTTTTTCTTCGAAGAAGTCGCGGGCCAAAAGGTTACTGTGAATGGTGAGCGCTACAGAGCAATGATCAACGAGTTCTTTTTGCCGCAACCTGATGAATTGGGATTGGAAAACATGTGGTTCCAACAGGACGGTGCACACACTGCACGTGCCACAACCGATATGCTGAAGGATGCATTTCCCAGGCGCCTAATCTTCCGTTTTGGCGATTTGCACTGGCCAGCAAGATCGCCTGATTTGACCGCTCCAGACTTTTTTTTGTGGGGCTTTTTGAAGTCGCGGGTTTATGTCAACAAGCCTCAGACTCTTGCAGCTCTTAAAGACAATATCCGTCAAGAATGTGAGGACCTATCGCCGGAAGTTTTGGCCAAAGTGATGGAAAATGCCATAAAAAGGGCTCAAATGACAATCAACTGTGGCGGCGGCCATTTACATGACATCATATTCTCGACTTGGTGTAAAAAAAATTAAAACACCAAATAAAAATAATCCACAAGAAGAATCAAAGTTTTTCTTTTTTTTTTTTAAATTACAGCCAAAAAACATCGGAAGGTTATTGTTGTGCCACCTTGTATAAACACTAAACAGTTTTAATCTGTCACTGTAGGGCCTATAATCTTATGGTTATCTGACCACTATGGCTATTAAAATAAATTCATTAAAAAACAAGATTTAAGAAAAATATATTTAAAAACAAACTGTCGCCCACATCGTATTTGTACAATTTTTTTAAGCCAATTAGAGGCCATATTTGTAAACTGGTTCGGATATATTTTTTTTTCGTAAAAATTGAATGTGGCTAAAAAAGTGCACACATTTTCCGAATCCGCCTATTATCACGAAAGAAACTATTTGGACAAATTTTTCTGAGTTTTGTTAGGGTTGTCAATGTTCAATAATTGATTAATGATAAAATTTATCAATCTGTTCATATTCTAGTACATATTGTGAATGTCAATTGATGATCTTTATGTGAATAGAGATTGACATCCATTGTAAACCTTGATAAAAAAGAGATGCAATTGTGAATAGACATTGGCATCCATTGTAAACATTGATAAAACAAGAGATGCAATTGTGAAATTTAATTGACAATCATTGTGAACACTGATCAAAAAATAGACGCAATTGTGAATAGACATTAGATTTGATGTCTGACTATAATTTATTTAGCTTGTTAATTTTTGGTTAATTGTTTCATTCGTTCTAAATCCTAAACCTGATCACCTTAAGCGAATAACAGATGTTAAAGGAAAGTATTTTGACATTTGTTCTTCCAAATCTAATGGATATGAAGCATGAAGTAAGTTTTGCCGTAGTTTTGGTCTGTTTTACTAGAACTATCTCGTTATCATTTTCACAAAAAAAATCCAAGCGCCGTGTTTTTCAAACGGAAGTGCTAAATTATCCTTTAAAGTGTTTTTGTCAACGATGAAGAGTTAATTGACTTTGATTGATAGACATCAATTCGTTTCACCACCATAATCCCAAGTTTCTCAAAAACGAACTGATCACAATAGATCTAAAATTCACCGTTTATTAGAAATATTGATGATTGATTACTTCAAAAGTCGAATTATCAATTTTTTGATATTTGTTATTTGTCGTGTTGATATTTGACAGCCGCAGATAATCAAGCTCTTAGGCAACATCAAACCATAATTGATATTTTCCAAAACACGAGCCCAACATATTGTTTTGATTAAATCAAATCACAACTCGGGTTGGTTTTGTGTATGCAAATCAACACGAGTTGACTCGAATCAACAACTCGGGCTGATGCTGATATGCAAAGGGTTGGTGGCAACCGGTAGCTTCTCTTGGATATTGGCGCAAATTTATAGACAATCGATGTTTAAGGGTTTAACTCCAAACTTGTTAACATCCACCTTAAATTAAAAGCTATCCTTAACTTATTTTCATCAATTGACACTTTTTAGCGTGGCACTAATTAAAGTATACTAACGACCGTACCTCTAAGAACTCTAAAGCAAACTCACCTAAAAAGTGACAGTTCTGACAATCAAACAAACCCAATTTCTGTGAACACTCTCAAACACACCTAAAAGTGACAGTGAAAAATATTTCAGCTATTTGCGCCTTTGCCTGTTGCCCGATTTAAAATGACAGATGACATTACGCTAACTTTGCATTAAAGTGAGGTTTCGGTTGCTTTAACTTTTATGCAGAGTGATAACGCTTAAGTACACTTTTTTACGACTGTAATTATCAAAACGTGTTAGTACGTGATAAAATAATTTTAAAGTCTACTTTCAGTGACTATAAATTTGCGCCTTGTGTTTGTTGCGTTTTATCTTCCCATGTGAATTATGATGGCACATATTAAAAAAACTTTATCAGATAAACTTATCCTGTTATAAGGATTTAATAAGAATTGGTTGGCATAAGACTCGCACTCTGGAATAAAACGACTTATTATTCAACATTTGACAAGCGATGTATCGTCATCGGTATCCTTTGTATACCTATTTGGGAATTATAATTGATTGATCCATTGATTCTTTTTGAGCTTCATTACATCCATTAGCTTAGTAAATAAATTCCTTCTGATTTAACGGTATTAAATTAAGAATGGCGCATGATTTTCTGAAAGTATTCTCAATTTAAACCATTAAGACAGAAGGAGTTTATGTATTTGCTTGGTAAGCTAATGGATATAATGACGTTCAGGAAGAATCAATGGATCAATCAATTATACTTCTCCAATATAAGGATGCATTATCTTGGCTTAACTTAAGGGCAATTTTAAGATGAATTACAAAAAAGTCCCCCCTGATGATGTCCGAGGAATAATTATTAGTAAACCCTCATTGGCTACAAAGGGAATCTCAAGTATAATCTGCATATCTGTGTACCTATCTGAATCTGCTGAAATCGCATTTATGGAAAATTCCTTAAAAACAAGTTTGTGCCAAAATGAAATTGAATACCATCCCAAAAGGTAGCAAATAACAAGCTGATCGAATATGATCAATCAATCAAACTCCAATAAAAATTTAAACTGCATTCTGCCAGCAAAACATGACAAATGATTTTTTTTTAAATTCAAGAAAAAATCTATCTACGTCCAATAAATTCGCTTAAACATCTCACATTTATTCAACAAATTGCTTCTCGACTACACGCTTCGATAGTATCTTAAACATCAATCATAAATTCGCAATCGATTTTTCATTTTTTTTTCATCTTTGAGAGTGGCAAAGCACTTTTCAGCGAACGCCCAAACCATCGTAATTACATGCAGGCACAACACTTCTCCGGGGCTAAATCATTTATTCTTATCGATTTCTAATTAAACAAATAGACAACATCGAACCGAACCACTGCCAACGCACATATACATGCATGCAATGTAATTATGACAGGATCCGGCGACACTGTCTATTTTTATCTACGCGAATATTTCACTCAGTCATTGCGAATGCGGCGGCGCGGCGCGGCTTGGCGCTCACAGACTTCATTCGACCTAAGATTGATCGTTTCATTACACCAATCGATTCGAATACCTCTCGGCAGTATTAAAAATTCATTCCACATGCAATAGAATGTGAAACCCGCGTGCGCGCCTGCATGCTCGCGATCTAGAAGACAAATAACACATTGGGATGCAATTAAGGGAATAAAATTCATTAAATCTGTATCTAACAGCTTTATAGATACGCGTAGATATCAACGCGGCGGACGACAGCAGAACAACCTTGACCAGTTCTACACTACACAGAGCGACTAGAGGTGACGGCGCGGCGCCATCATTTCAGATTAAATTTGTCTCGTAATAATAGAGCAAAACCAGCTGCGCGGATCGGATATAATTGAAACTGAGAGATACTTGTATATACAGCAAAAAAAAGTCAATTATTTTGAGCATTCGTCCTTGAGAGATACAAATGGTAGAACAAACACAAAAAAATTATTGAAAATGAAATTTTATGCAATTCATCATCATGGGAGTGTGGATTAAGAAATTCAGATAAAAAATCAACTCACTGGGGTATACGGCTGTAAAAATGGGAAACCCAGATACTTGTATCTATAAGTAGGTATTTTTTTTTGTTAGTACGTATTTTTGTTTCTCTAAATAGAAAATCGAGTTGAGGTGCAGCGGCGATGGTGTTGTTGTCTGACTAAACTATCTATTGCTTAATTATCTCCATTGGAATTAATGCAATGCGGCGCGCATATGCGGTAATAATAAATAATTGGAAAGAATATCAAGACAACAAAAAAATAATACGAAAACGATCGACACAGCGTAGCGCAATCAAGCCGAAAAGCGCTACAAAAATGAGTTTAGCAGCATGGCCAAGCCTCTGGAGGTTTTTCATAGATATATACAGCCCCACACAAATACTGATTATCTTCGACCGAGTACTTTGTCGGTACAGTGCGAGAAGTTTAATTGCACCCACTGGATTTATGTGGACAAATTGTTAATTCAACTGAAGCGTACTTAACTGAGTTGGAGAAACTATGTCAGACTGAGACCGTTTGTCAATTGCTTTCAAATTTTAGTCAGTGGATAATTTTTGGCATATGCTGAATTGAGACTTCAAAATTTGAACCTCCTCAACAGCTCGCTCAAATATATCCAGTGGCTAATCTTTGACATTTTGGCCTGGTTTTTCAGCGTGAGATCATCCTAGTTTCGGGATTAAACTCAAGTAAACTCGAAAAAGGAGTTTTTATGTCATTATAAATCCAAAGTTAGCTTAGAGTTAACCCAGCAAGTTTGGTGAATTAACCCTGGGACTAAATGATCACATCTTTTTGACAGGTGATAAAATACCAAAATAGCAATTATTTTCATTTCCATTTGTGTGGACATTTTATCAAATTATTAGAAACTAAATACGTATACGACATATGCACATGCACTCGTAACTGTTTTAAATATTGAGTTCGACTGTTTTAAGAAAAAGACTTGTAAGATCGCGACAAAAGCGGTTTCATTTGTTTTGGGAAAAATAAACCTAGCAGCTGATAACTTAGCTGTTGCAGATTTCATACATTTCGATAACTTTTTGACAACAAGATCAATAAATCATGAGTACTGCTAAATCAAATCACCACACTCAGAATCAAATTTAATCAAATTTAACTAAAGGTCAACTCAGAGTTAACTCAGCACTGAAAAACCGGGGCTTAGTATAGCTACTGAGGAGAGACAGAGATGGAAAGTAATCTCATGGATTATTATTAATCGTTACCAGTGTTCACATGTAGCTTGAGATTCATACATGATTCATATTATATAATTCGAAGCAGGGAACATATTTTATATCCGAAAATTTAATGGAAATTTTAAAATAAAATAACATTCGATTTTTAAAAAAAGTTGGTTTCAAAATCTTTATGATTACATTGGTTTCACTATATGTAAAATAAGTTTAACATGAAAAAAGTAGGACGGATGTCCTTAATCATGAGAAGAAATTGTACAACAATATTTCGTTTACTGACAATAATTAATACTAACGGGGTTTATGATCTTTCTGATTTTTTTTATTAGAAAAAAATCATAAAGAAAGGAATTTTTTCGGATTCTTTTGCGATATTATTGAAAATAGTACTAAAATAAAATCCCATTTATTCCAATTGGCACAACAGAAATGTAAAAATTTGCCAGTGGATAAAATTTAACCCACATTTTAACGCAATAGGCACACGGTCTGGTCTGCATATACTTTTGGCAGAAGAATCTATTACTAGAAACGTGTAAATTCTAATCTTATTTTTTTATTCTAAATTACGTTTAAGGGAATACGATGTCGAAAGGGTTAAACAGAAAGTAGATCAGATGATCAGCTGATCATTAAGCCGATCGAAACAATTACCATGTGGTCACCGTCGTCCATACATCATGTAAATGCGATTTGTGCAAAATAGCATTTACATACTGTAGAAGAAATAAGAAGAAAAAAAAAAATCAATTTGCGAATTAAAATCTTTTTTGGTTTGCTGAAATAAGATAAAAATGCTCAAAACAGTGTGGGCAAAGGCTAACAACACACTTTTTACAAACTAAGCGACTCGTGGCCTTACAAAATTGGTAGGCGCATCTCCGTCGTGTTGCAGAAGGTCCTACATAATGACTCAATCCGTCAAATCTTACGTCAGCATCCGAAATGTTGTATTTTCTTAGCCTTCTGAATACGCGTAAGATCGGCATACTTGTTGCACAAATGCGTTGCGATATTTCGCCAAAATTGTTTATTGAAAAGGTAGGTTTCCTCCACCTTTTCTATGGAGGACCCAAGCATTCTGAATACGTACATCAGCAAAATAAGTATGAATGGACTACCACCATTTCTTCTTTCTGGTAGAAATACGAAGATATGATATGTTTTGGATCACCGTTTCTAGACCTAACTTCTTGAAAGAATATAATAAAGCTATCCTATCGGTTCCACCCATTGCTTTATTATATTCTTTCAAGACGTTACGTCTAGAAACGGTGATGTGGGTGAACGTCTCAAGTGAATAACGTATAGCGTTTCCGACAGGATTTGCTCCAAATATGGTTGATGCCACACATACGACGGAACTATCCATCCATTTGGTAATTGAAATGCCCAATTTCGATATTGTCTTCGAGTAGTGAGTACCCCTTGACATCTTCTTCGCTTGATCATTTTTAGGTAGATAATGGGCAATTCCGTGGGACTCTTATTTCTCTTATTGTTCCAGTGGCATCATAGCCCAATTGTTTCAAGTAAGGGAGAATAGGAATTCCAGTAAAGAGATTATCGAAGTAGAAGCAATATGAAAGAGCCTTCAATTCCGGGGGCATGGCGTGAATCATTTCCAATAAAGGAGTTACACATTTTCCAAATTTGGTTTCCAAAACAGGGTTGATGCGAGGGTTTTTTCCTTGGTATATCTCAAAATTTACCAGGTGGTGTATTCAAACACCAAACTTTGTACCCAAAACGTACCGGGTTTTTCGCGAACAAAACTGCTTGCGTCCATGGCGACCATAGTATGGTATCATGGACTCATCGTAAGATAGATGTTGCTCCGGATGAAAATTTTGAGATGGTGGTAAAGCGATTGCCGATGCTATCATCTGATTATACAAATCACCGTACTTGCACCAATATGACTTCATGACTCCAAATTGTGAATATCCAGTGATACAAGTGTACGATGAAGATCATCACCGGAACCTGCTTCATCCTCTTCAGCATCATCTTCTCCAGACAATGTGCCCGAATCCGGCAAGAAAAATTAAGACAAAGACTAGTGAACATGTCGAAATACAAGAATATTCGACTCTACCAGACAATGAGTATAAGAACGAATTTGTATGCGACCATACAGACACTTCCAACTTTCCCAATCTCTTGGCGTTTCAGATAAAATTTTTCTAAATAACAGTGCACCCAATATACCTGTATTAGGACGGCAGGTAGTCCACATATCAGAATTAAAAGATAAAAGTTTTTTTTAAGACCCACATTGACCATAAGAATTTTAAGCTTGGGATCAATAATCCTGGACACAGTACTTTATTACTACGAAAGTAAATACAAGGTGGGCCAAAAGAAGTCATCCGATGTTGTTTGGATCTCAGAATATCGTTTGTGGCTCGCGCAGCGTGTGCCGTTGCTCCGTTCTGTTGGAACCACATGTCATCCAGTCTTATTTCGTCCGATTGCGGCTGAAAAAAAACTCGGTTAACATGGCTTTATAGCGCGTACCGTCCACTGTTGTCGTTTGACCAGCGGGACCCTCGAAAAAAATGACCCCATGACACCTCCATCGTGAAAAGCACACCATGCAGTTACTTTGAGCGGGTGTAATGGCTTCTCGTGCATTACTTGTAGATTTTCGGTACCCCAGAAGCACCGTACCCTCTGTTGTTCACATACCCTCTTGTTCACGTACCCTCTGAGGTTGAAATGAGCCTCATCGCTCAATTGATCAATTTAGGTTTAGAAGTAAGAATTCGACTGTGGACCAAGTTCATCCAATTACTGATGGTACTTGAGAAAGCTTTCGAAGAAATGAAAATTTGGTCACCTGTATTTCTTGACGTGTCTCAAGCTTTGGATATGGTTTGGCATAGAGGCTTTCAATGCAAATTAAGATACGTTCTGCCTGAAAATATTATATAAAATCCTCGTGTCGTATCTTGAGCGTAGACTCTTCCGTGTGAAGCTTGTAAACGAATATTCACAGTTCAATGAAATAATGTCAGGAGTACTCCAAGGAAGCGTCCTTGGACCACTCTCGTGCCTCCTATTTACATGTGATTTCCCACTAACAAACAATGCAATAGTAGCAACGTTTGCTGACGATACTGCGATTTTAGCAGTTGGCACAACAATAGAGGAAGCAAACATGAAATTACAAAACGCTCTTAACGAGGTTAATGTATGAACAAAATCCTGGCGGATTGCACTTAACGAGAACAAATCGATTCATGTAGATTTTTCGTATAAACGGACAAACATTTTGTCAGTATTTCTTAATACGGTTCGGGTCCCTTTTGCAATTGAAGCCAAATATCTCGGAATGGCAATCGATGAAAAATTAAAAAAATAAAATAAAATGGGAAAAACAAATGCGAAAACTTAAAAATAAATACAGAGAACTGTTCTGGTTACTTGGAAAATATTCGAAGCTTAACATTGATAACAAGCTGCAATTATATAAGCAAGCGCTAAATCCGGTTTGGACATACGGTATACAACTATGGAGTTGTACCAGTGAAACTAATCTAAGCATTCTACAAACTTTTGAAAACAAAATGTTAAGATCATTCGTCAATGCGCAGTGGTATATAAGGAATGAAGATCTATGCAGAGATCTGGGTATTCCCGCGGTTATATTGGGACACGTTAACACAGCAGTCCTCCAAATTCTTGATGAAACAAATTTATTGCGGCGTTTTCAAAGAACTAATCCCTTAGATTTGGCCCAATAATAACAAACCGCGCTATAAAATGCGGAAAAAGCAGGAACTCACAATGAAACGTTACCTATCGAAAATGCATTACTCGTGATAAAAAAATTGCTAGATAAATAAATTGCTCATCGTGTCTATGTAGATTTCCACCAACCCACGACAAAAAAAAAAAACATTCCATGTGCATACACGTAAATCGTTGTCCGTTTTTCGTTTGCGATGTTCATCCGAATCAAATTTTGCATTTTTCATCACAACTATGTTTCCTTTCCTTGACGAGCAAAAAAAAGACGCGTATCATGGCTCGATATCGTTCGCCGCTGACGGAAAGATTTCTTCCACGTCGCCTTTGAAAAAAAAAAGACCGATGATGCCACCAGCCCATAAGCCATACCAAAATGTCGTTTTTTCAGGATGCATCGGTAATTCTTGGATGGCATATGGCTGTTCATCACTTCAGATGTGACAATTTTGCTTATTTACGTATCCGTTAAGCCAGAAATGTGCCTCATCGCTGAACACAATTTTTCGATAAAACAGCGGATTTTCATGGAGCTATTCTAAGGCCCATTCACCAAAAATTACCCTTTACCATCAATAGAACTGTTGAAAAATTTTTGCACATATTTACCAAAAAAAAAATGTTTTTTTTTATATGCAAGATGCCAAGCAAATTATGAGCCCATTTCATCCCATCAGCATAAAGCTTCTCATAACCTTATTAACGCCCATCCCTACCAACGTTAATAACGATTAAGATGTTGATGGTGCTGGCTTAGAACAACATCCAAAAAACATGCCTGAAGTAAGTGCAATGAAATCACGCACAGTATACGCTTATGCTACACTATGGGCAAGAGTCCTATTCAAAGCCAACTAACCCGGCTCTGAGTGCCTTCAAGTTATGTCACAAATTCATCAACACTGCTTATTATATCCTTTTTCATACACGTTATGTTTATTGTGATCGTATGTTTTCTCCTGCACCTAGTTCCTGAGAAGGTAACTACGGTATCTGTAACCCTTGGGTTCAATGGATCCAACGTCCGTCGTTAATTCACCTTTCGGTTATCAACTGGCTTAACCCTTGATTTAACACGATTTAATCGAAAACCGCACCATAAATGCAAAAAAAAAACCGTAACCCTCATAGCAAAGTTAAGTGTCGAATGCTTGCGTTGATGGTGCTCACAGAGTCTTAAAAAAGTCTTCAAACAACCCACGGAAAAAAATGTTTTGCTTCTTTAGACTCCTCTGCCCGAAAAAAAAGGAAAAAAAAAAGTTGTGGCAAATTTTTTTAGACCATCAAAAATCTCAAAACAATACCTACACACAAGGCCGTCACTTTGGTGGCTTTGACAGAGACACTTTAAAGTTTACATTGTCATTTAATGTCAAAGGGAAATTTTGTGTTTCATTTTAGCATTTGCAACTCGCAGACGATTTCATTGCCTCTGAACTGACAATCAGTATTTGTCAACCCAAAGGCAGCTGATTTTATTATTTCCACTTATATTTTTTAAAAGTGACTCGAAAATATGCCCTTTGTCAATGAGTAAACGATTGAAAAAAGACTAGCATAACAGTTTGATACCCTAGTGGTGTGGCATACTCTTATAAATTAATTTTTTTTAACAATTTTAAAGTTTGTCCTAAAAATACATCTTTTTGCCTACTAAAACTTATTTCAAAACGACAAAAAAAATCCACCTGAACCTATGTCAGAGGCGCCAACTGTGCGTACTCACAATTGCATTGCAATGCAACAATACATTTGCGATACCGGTTTTTGGCTAACTAACAAAGTTTTTGTTTTTTTTTTTGATTTTGTGATGAGATTTTTTTTTTTAAACTTTATTTTGTTGTCTCCTTTTTTCCGCTACTAACTTTTTTGCTATCTAATTTTGCTGCACTCCAAGTGGAACCATATGTATAGGAGTAAAGTTTTGCGCGTGCGCAGGCGCAGCTGATGCCAATAAACGCAAGCAATATGATCGATTGCTTTGGTTAGTGTACAGAAGCGGGCAGCAACGATACAGTCATAGTGCAGTTGCATTTGAAGTTGCAGCCGGGCAGCAATATCTATGGCTCTGGACCAAGGCAAGAGTAGTTTTTGTTGTTTGGAGGTTTTTAACCGTCGAATCTAGTACAGCGTTGGTAAGCGCGCACAAAGGCAGTTGACCACCATATAGTTATGTCAGAGTAGAGTTTGGAGATTTTTTACTCTTTTAGTTGAGCCGCGTCGCGTCTATCCTATCCAGTTGGTGTGGTGTGTGTTCCTTGTTTCAGTTTTGTGCTCAATCACCAAACCGCTCTGCTCAACTTATCGTCTACAGCAGCATTGCACAACGTTAATTTGTAGAGCGGGTTACTAAAGCGGTATCTCTGTAGGAGTAGGAGTACGTATATATGAGATGTTGCAGTATCTTTGTTAAGTAGATACATGACGTTGAACAATCGCCGAGCTTTTTCAAATTTTATAACGAGGCTTTAAAATTTTGTTGTTGTGGGCTGTTGTCGACTGGACGAGTGAATTAGATTAAGAATAACACATTTTCGGGCGGAGGACTAGGTTGATTTTGGGTTGGGTTTGGCATTATTTATCTATTAATTTGATAGAATGGATATTTAGAGGGGAGTACCTTCAAATTGAGAAGTAGAAGGACAACTCTATGCCATAATCTGATATACTACGGAAATGGCCACTAAATATAGGTATAAGGTCTAGATTGAGGTGTAGCTAATGAGTAACGATTTTTTGTTGTGCTATTTATTATTTCCTTAGATCTGAAGAAAGAATCGGTGCTTTCAATGAAATTTCGTCTCTATATAATATGTTGTAGGTGCCCAAGTCTTGAGATCAAAATACTCAGCAATGCTTCAGAAATAGGCGGTTGTATCTGTTTTACTTTGTCGTTGATCTTAAAAGAATCTTTCCTAAGGTGATGCCGAACCATGTGTGTCTATGTCGAATGACCTGCATATTCACAAGGTGGTAAAAAATACTATCCGCTGATTAAAAATAACTAAAATGCTGGATTCAGATGCTACATCATCGAAGCTGTTTCTCAAATTCTCAGTCAGTGAAGGAGTAATTGAATACCATCCACCCTCCAAATTATTTATTCTTGCCTGCACAATATGGATTTCTGGAGGTGAAGCTCGACCAACTGAGACCCATGAGAACAACAAATCGATCTAAGGCGTAAGGCTTACAAAAAGATGGTGCTGGCTGCTGAGGCTTAGGACGCAAAACCGTTTAGCAATGCTGCAACATATCAGAGTTATCCAACCAACAGCAACAAACATGGAAAGAAAAAGAAAGGTCCAAACATAGCTCCAGCATTAATTTGTGTCTCCGAAGTTATTTTTTTTCCACAAAGTTAAGGGCCTCCAAATTAACGCCGATTCGGAGCGCCAAATTTAAGAAACTTCTCATTACGGGTTCATATTCCTGGATGATTCTCATAATTTTGTAAGAGGTGGGAGAATATAATAAAGTAGTTGTTGTTACTTTCAGGATTTAAAACAGCAATTTTGCACTTGTAATCCTAGGAACTAAACACTCGTAGGCGGCTTGTAGGGCCCTATTTTAATTATAGACGTTCCTATGTGTAACTCTGACAACAACATCTCGTCAGAAATTAAACGAAGAATTACTCTTGCCAACCGCAGTTTCTTCGGGCTAAGAAGGCAATTTAGTAGTAAGGCCCACACTTGAACTACTAAGGAGATCATATATAAGACCCATATCATCCCGGTCCTGCTCTACGGCGCTGAGGCATGGACCGTCTCAAAAGCGGATGAACAAATCCTTTGTCGATTACAGAAGAAAATTCTTCGAAAAATCTACGGTCCCGTTTGCGTTGACGGGCTATGGTGACGAAGATTCAACCAAGAACTATACGAGTTGTACAACGACATGCCCCTGGTCAAGAAAACTCCGCATTGGACGTTTCGATGGCTAGAACATGTAGAACGAATGGACACCAATACTCTGGCTCGCAGAGTCTTCGATTTCCGGCCACACGTCGGACTGTAGCGCCAATTAAGTTGGTAAGTATATGTGTATATGAAACTCCTTCCTTGACATACAACGACTAAATCGACAAGAAGTGACCAGTAAAAGCTTAGTCGGAGAGTTCATGACGGAGGATATAACCTCACAGGTCAGTAACATATCGGTAAAAGACAGTCAGGGCTATTAGTGATCAGTAGGTACTGTCACTGTCAACTATGTTACCCCATCAGAGAAGAGCACATAAGCTGGATTCTGTCTTAGTTTACTACTGAGTATAACCGATCGCCTTTCAAATGTAAGAATGCTGCAGTGTTTTTTAGGCAAAGATCTGAGAAACCAGCTCAGATTGTCCTATCGTTGGAGCTACCAGAAATGAAAGCAATTATCGGCTGGGACAGTCACAAGCAGTACTTAAAGTGGTAAACTTTAATCTTGTGCCCGATAATCAGCGTCACGGACTGCATTTTATCACTCAGGGCTATATGTAAGCAACGCAGACCGTCCTATCGATGAAACTACGACCAAGGGAAATAATTGCATAGACACTCAAGAAGATCGGCTAATGATCAACTCTTACTTTATAATTGAGAAATGCATCCTAATAATGTGCTCTCAGGGCTATAAGTCGTCTTATCACTCGGTTCTAGTCTGTTGGGTTCTCGGACATGTCAGAGTGGAAGGAACAAAAAAGCTGATGCCTTAGAAAAGTATGGCTTTGTTTTGAAAAGATTACTATCGAATGGTACAAGGTCCAATCCATAGTAATATATTCAAAACAAAGCCATACTTTTCTAAGGCATCAGCTTTTTCGTTCCTTCCACCATTAAGAGCTTTATAAACGTTGTTACGATAGCATTGTCTAAGGATCAATATCACAAAATATATACTATCTGCAGTCTGTGGTCCAACATTTACAGTCTAAATCTCAAGTCTTTTCTAAGAGAATATAAATCCGGGTGATGGTGAAAATATTCAACGGATACTGCATCATATGAGACATGAGTTCAGAAATTACTTCTGTCGGATGATTGACGTAACTAATTTGGTTCTCTAAAAACTTTAATCAACTTGAACAGTGACAGTCGCCGGCTGGACGAGAACCTCCCACCATTATGGCCAAAATCCTCTGCGTAACGCGTTGGATGTCTTGACCTATCACTTTTTCAATTTCGTTGATAAATTGTTCTGGGCGCTTCCTCTGTCCTCGCTTGTCTGCCAACATCTTCGAAGACAACGGGGCGGGAATCCAGGTTCATGAAGAGCATCGATTGCAGTTGGGTCTTGGCGCGAATAAGTTGCCGAGTTCCGACTGCAAGTTTACCAACTCTCGGGTTACCATCTCGACCATTTCACGGACGTTCGCTGACGGAGCGCTAGCATAAATGCAAAATATTCCAGAATCTCCATAAGCGTGGTTGTATGCGTTCGCACTGTACATCCAATGGTAGCGATTGAGGATGTTTGTGTACAGGCGGGAGTAGATTCCTTTGCCAGGAGGCGCTGCTGGGAAAGAACCTTCGTCGCCCATCATGATGTTGAGAACACACAGTGGTATGAAGTCTTATCCTGATGCGAGCAGCTTTCCAGACCGATGAAGACATGAGCGAGTTATGATGGCATAGATGGGAATATCACATTCTTCCATTCTTTGGCCACCGGTGTTCTGTGCAAGTGAGTTGTAGACAGTACAAACCTCATATCCACTGATTTCCTCCGCGTCTCAGATGGCAGGGTCGGCGACAAAGAATTTCTTCACGTTCCTTACCAATTCATTGTGGACCACCCCAACTCCAGATACAACCATACGCTGCGGAGAATGATGGAAATTCAAATAATTGAGAAGCACATTCCTGTCTATGATTTCCAGGTTTTTGGCAGTTTAAAATTGTTTCCTGTTCTGGCCTCATACCGAGTGTTTCCAACTCAAACTGAACTGTTTGGCGCGCCAGCATCACATCTTCCACTTCCATCATGGCCGGAGAGTGACATCCGCTAGAAGTCTTGTAACCGATTCAACGCACGACTGTCTATATATAGGCTGCATAGATGAGTTTATCCCTGGAACTCTGGCAATCACAGATCTAATTCCTTCACAATGGCATCTTTCTTTCGAAAGTTCAAAGTCGAATTGAAAGCCAACATTTCGCGAAAATGGGACACTGCACTGGGAGGTATCTTCGTAACGTAGTGCCCACTGTGCAAAACTGTGCAAAACGTTTGTCTGACACAACTCTCAACCCATGGGAAAGAGTTGTCACTTGCGCCACATTGTCATCTGCACTGGGTCGAGCATATTTTACTTCAGTCAAGTCCGTCAGCGAATCGGTAAGTGGTGGAAGTCTTGTAACGATCTTTGTCGACGGGATGTTGGCACAAATACTATCCTTGGGAGTAGTAGCTCCTGCAAGGGAATTTGTCATAAAGTTCTAGGAAATTTCCTGCGAGGAGCTTTACAGCTGAAACAACTATCGCAAATACATCGCACGTGATTTGAATTCAAAGCCGAAGAAAGATGAAGGTCTACTGATTGGTGTTTTTCTATTTATTAATTAAATTTCGCAATATTTCGCAGAAAAACATGCCATCAAGTAGGACGAAAGATACGAATCGCAATGATTCAGATGCCATAGGAAAACGAGTCTATAAAAAATCTTTTAGGGCACTGTCCAGATTTAAATGACGCCTTTCATTTCGTATTGTTTTTTGATAGCTCGAGAGAATTGGTAGAGGTATCCCTACCATAAAGACATTTTAAAATCCAAAGGATCCATTCATCAAATGACAATTAAATTACCCACAATGAATTTTTATGGCAATGAAATAACAGGCCTTGACGGCCAGCATCAAACCTAGCGTTTCAATTAATTTGTGCTTATGCAAATAGGTTTGTGGTGCAAATATTAGGACCAAAATTGAGAAGTTTCTCGTGACAGGTTTTTACTGTTGGTTGTTAGCAGAATTTCGTAACCATAAAAATATGGTGATGTTAGTTTAGGGATTTTAACCAAGACCACTTATTCTATGCAACCTCCAGGGAGAAATGTGTAAACCGTACGAAAACATACATCTCTTCAGTACGTTACGTACTAGCTAATCATTTCCTAAACATCTGCAAACATTTCACCTTTCCTTGGCAGTCGACACATTATAAATCATTTAATTGCTTTCATCCAAAAGCGATTATAGATACTTTTAGATATTTGTCAGTTGAGCGCATCTTGCGAAAGGTTTCACTGTACGTATTCCCAGTAACAATTCCCCGGAAGCATCAAGAGTTCAAGACCATTATCAGTGATATTAAAAAAACTTAATGGAGAATCAAAATACACTTATACCAGACACTTCCAAACTTTCTCACATAATTAGATACTCACGCCGACGGAGATTAAAAATTCAAAATGAAAGCGAACTGAAAGCTCAAAATTTGAGTAATGAAGGTCAAACGCTAACCAATTAATGAACGCTAATGGGTGCATTAATGTCAAAAGACTGTCACTTTTGAAACGACTTATAATTGTTTGTCCACAGGCAGGGAAAGTTTTGAACAATTAATGTATCTAAAAAAAAAAAAGATGGGAATCTAGAGCCCCAAGTAATTTACTTATTCTTAAGTAAAAATGTCATAAAACCAATACCAAACTGTGAATTTATAATGATTTTGATTCGAAGCCACTAAAGTGGGGTAGCTCCCGACATAACTCTGGGAATCATTTGAATGCGTGGAAATGTACACTTTTTGCAACCAGCAAGTAAGCATTCACTTAGCACAGACATTCACCTATTGTCGTGTAGGCGAGTGAATTGTCGTGCGGAAAAAAAGGCGAAAATTGTAAACACAACTTTCGCTCGTTTTCCTAGGAAGGAGACACAGCGCAGCTTAAGGAAAAAAAAACGAAACCGGCCCCTAAAGCTAGAAGCCATTTGAAAATAAAAGGAATCTCCACAGCTACCCATACACACACCCAAGAGTGGGTACGAGTATAGCGCGAGCGACCCACAAGTGAGGCCAACAAGGTATAGAGAGGTTTGTTGCATCATCATCATCATCATCAATTTTTTGTTGCACGCTTGAAAATCATAATTTTCCATTCTGCCGCGTTATATAATTCCAAATCCGGCTTGGGATGAGGGGAGTGGGTGGTGTGGCAATGTTGTTACTCCTGATCGTAGGAATCGATTGGCAGTGAACGAACAACGCCCAGTTCTTGTTTGCCAACTGGATTAGGTTTGGATTATTTTTATTTTATTTCTCAAATAGCTCTTGCGATTTTCCTACTTTTCCTTGGAATGAAAAGTTGCGATGTATGGGTTTGTGGGGGAATTTACCAGAAGCGAAAGGCATACTTTAACTTGACTCCTTCTGTGTAGTGTGGGGTGTTGTCTTTTTTTTACTTTTTTAAGGAAAAAGTATTCGAGTTTTAATCATGTTTTCAAATAGCTGTGTACTTTCTCATAGGCTGAAAATACCGAAGGAGGTCAGCTGGAGGTGGACGGATTTTTTAAAGATGTTGATGTGGACTTAAGTAGATTTTCGAGAAATGTCAAAACTTTACGTGTGGTGTAGCTTACCTGGGGGATTTTAATGAGAATTCAAGAGCTGCAATGTTTTACTGATCTTTCCTATTTTTTTTTTTTGGTACATACCTGCAATGAGAAAAATTAAGAGAGGATTATTATAAAGGAAGTCAAAGGATATGCTGATAAATCAATAATAGACATTTAGTTTGAACATAGCTTCTGTTGATAGGTACAAAGTGATGATAGAAGCCTCTCATGAAAGTACCAAGTGTTAAGGTAGTAACAAACCCCCCTTAGAGGCACTAGGTAGGTAGGGAGGTAGAAGTGGCGGTTTGTCATGAACCAAGCACTAATTTGCCTTTTTATTACGACGACTCGTGCAAAATTTATTATGATTGTTGTTGCGGATGTGATACAGACGGTCTAAAGATTTAGCCTGTGAGGTTAAGGAAACTCATAAGATCTTGTATCCTTTTACCCCAGATGTCGTTAGATTAGGTTAGGTTGTAGTGACTGCAAATGGTCCACGTGGATCTGTCGACATTCCTATATTCGTTCGACTAATTGAACCATTCAGAGCACACTATGTACCGAAGGAGCTTTCTGACATTGATGTTAGCCAGCTCACATAGATTGTCGAAGGAGTGCTCTACCAGATGAAGTTTCGTATTTACTGAGAGAGCAGGACAAGAGCATAGATGGTGAGTAATACTTTCCTCCTTTTCTTCGTCTAAGCAGCTTCTGCAGAAGTCTTTGCCGAAGAGGCCTAGTCTTCTTGCGTATAGGCCTATCAGGCAGTGTCCTGTTAGGACATTGATAATGCTGCTGATGTTTGATCTGTTCAGCATTTTCAAGCAGATGAAGCGTTTCTGGTTAAAGCAAGGCCAGAGTTGCCTGGGTATTTGACACGTTAGGCCGTTTATCCATCTGCGGTTTGCTTTCTTGATCGCATCGAGTTTGATCTGTTAATTACATGAAGCGATTGGCATACCTATTATGCCTACTGGCGGTAGAATATCGAGGGTTGTGCCCTGTCTGGTTAGCTCATTTGCCCTGTAATCCTCTGAAATCTCTCTGTGGCCCGTACTCAAATGAGGTAAATGATAAAATGGTCCACCGCCTAGTTAAGAGACAGTCGGCATTCGTCACTAAGGTTGTCTAAGAATGCGTGGCATAGCGCACGCAATCCGGCTCTTGCTAGTGCAGTAAATTTGCAGACGAAATGCAAGAGGGTTTCTTTCTCATTTGTGTTCCAGCTACTGCGGCATTGAAGGTTGTATGGGATTCCTAGTTTGGTCGCATGGTCTCTAATTGGCCAGTGCCCAGTTAGTCACAATTCTTCCCAGTTAGCCGTAATTCTTGCGATATCTGGGCGGGTTCTATTTAGTAGATTATTTGTTCTTTTTTTGTCGTAGGATGGCGATATCGTCCTCGATACAACGCAATTTGTTAAATTTCTCCAAGTATGAGTGTATTTGTCCCTTGACCGCGCCTAGCCGGATAAGAAACATTTGCCACAAGTGAGCCGTGAAGAGCTGAGCCTTGCCTGGCCAGCTCGTAAAGCACGCTCGTTTTCTTCAATGTCACTGTGCCTTGGAACCCAAAAAAGTGTGACTTTGAAGCTTTCGCCAAGGTGGGCAAGTTCGTTCCTGCATTCCTGTACCAGTTTGGAGGATATGGTAGCCGAGTTGCAATATTTAGCTTTTCCGAAGTGTCATGCCCCAGAAGCATACAAGCCTCTCGTATATCAAGCAATCACTGGGAATACGCTGGGAAAATCCGGTAGGCGATATGAAACTCATATTTTTTCGGTGATTCCGAGTAAACTCCGGGACCCACACCATAGTTTATATTAGATCCTTCGAAGTAAACGATCGTGTAGAAATCGCTTCCTGCTTCATTTCTCTTCCATTGAGCTCTGGTAAAAAATCATACGTGGATGCCTTCCTTGAAGCTTAGTATAGGTATTGTGTAGTCTGTTGGAAACGTGACCAATGATCGATTATCACCAAAGTATCTCTCGAGCAGGTGGCCACTGTAAGCCTAACTATCCACAAACTTTTCATTTTGGACTTGCATTCGCTGGGACATTAAAAGAAATGTAAGGTGCACTTATTTACCAGAGACCAATCGTTTTTTCGTCCAACTCACTAACTACGGAGACTCTGCGCTTCCATTTGAGCAGAAAACTATTACTAACAAGAATTCAATTTTAATCAAGAGGTTCAGTTTGGTAGTCAACTCTTTTATATAGGAAGAGTGTTAACAAATCAGTTAACGTGGTTTGGTAAGGGGTTGTCACTAAACAAATTGGGTAGAGTAAATCGATAGTTCTTTTTCTGTCACCAGTATCGACACTGGTGTTTCGACGAAAACTGAATATCGCCAAGTGTGAAATATTTTAAAAGACGGCCGCCATCCTATGACAAAGCCAAAACCCACGAGACCTTTGAAGGAACTGTAAATCTGTTTCGTTGGTAATAAATGCAACTTGATGATTATTTTCAAAGAGGCTGCGGTTATGACGAAAAACGTGACGATCTACTTTCCATGCCACTGCCCAGTCAGTTAAGAAAAATAACTTAAAATATCAGAAATACCCAGATGGCTGTATTGGAGCAAGTGGAAATCAACGACACAAAGGAAAGAGCAACACACACACACGTGAACCATCCAAAAGATATCACAATGAGGCCACATAGGCCAGACTGCGTTGAGATGGAACGAATTCTATCTATCACATGAACACACCACCCTAACCTATACTAACTATAATTTCAGTCATAAGTAGCTTCCTGTAAATACATTTTTTTTGCCTGTATAACTTTGTTCATCTTTTATATTTCTACCACCTAAGTGATCGCCGCCTATCTACAGCGTTTTTTGACCACCGCCGCGGGAAATAAAAGATTTGGTTATACAAAAAGAAAAGCTCGAAAAAGATGGTACCGAACTCGTGCCCCGCAAGATAAAAAAAAACATCCCAATGGGTTGAGTGACTTGCTATCAAATTTGATTACAAATTTTTAAAACCGTGCAGTAGAAACTTATCTGCAAAGCCAAACCGCAGCAACAAATCTAACTATTCACATTGGAAAGCAATTAAAGCCATTAAAAGGCCAATAAACGCAGTGCCACCAGTTAGGGTAACTTAAGACGTTTGGACAAAATGCTTTAAGGAAAAAGCGTGTTTTTTTGCCACACATCTTGAAAGCATTTAAACCATTTGAAAACATTAATTGGTTCGAGACTACAACCGATAGTAATCTAGTTAGATATGCAAGTATTGCCAGGCTTAAGCGGGAAATACAGAAATAAAAGCTTAAAAATGCTGCGGGTAATGACCAAATTACAGGAGAAGTTCTTAAAATGTTGCCTTGAAAAGCATTAACTAAACTCCTCTACATTGTAAATGCAACAATTAGATTAGAATACATATCACGATAGTTGAAAGTCGCCGAAGTGATTATGGTTCTCAAAACAGGAAAATCACCGTATGAAATAAAATCTTACAGACCTATTTCACTTCTTCCTATAATTTCAAAAGTTTTTGAAAGGATATAACTCGGTCGCTTATACCCCAACATTGATCAGAAACGCCTTTTACCTGGCCTTCGATTTGGGTTTACTAGTAAACATTCGACTGTGGACCAAGTTCATCAAATAACTGATGTAATTGAGAAAGCTTTCGAAGAAAACAAAATTTGCTCAGCCCTATTTCATGACGTGTCGCAAGCTTTTGACAAAGTTTGGCATGATAACTAAGACAAGTTCTGCCTGAAAAATTACATAAAATCCTCGTGTCGTATGTTGAGCATAGACTCGCCCCTGTGAAACTTGAAAACAAATATTCGGATTTCAAATAAATATTGGCAGGAGTACCCCAAGGCAGCGTCCTTGGACCATTCCTGTACATCCTATTTACACGTGATATCCCACAAACAAACGATACAATAGTTGCCACGTTTGCTGACGATTTAGCTATACTAGCAGTTGGCACAACAATAGAGGAAACAAATATGAAACTACAAAACGCTCTTAACGAGGTTAATGAATGGACAAAGTCGTGGCGGATTGCACTTAACGAGACCAAATCGATTCATGTAGATTTTTCGTTTAAACGGACAAACAATTTGCTTGTGTTGCTCAATACGGTTAAAGTCTCCTTTGCAATGGGAGCGAAATATCTCGGAATGACACTCGATGCAAAATTAAAATAGAAGTCGCATGTAAAAAATAAATGCGAAGAACTTTAAAATAAATACAGAAAACTGTAGTGGATACTAGGAAAATATACGATGCTCAACCTTGATAGCAAGCTGCTCTTATACAAGACAGTGCTAAAGCCGGTCTGGACATATGGTATACAACTATGGGGTTGTACCAGTGAAACGAATCTAAACATTCTACAATCTTAAAAAAAAATGTTAAGATCATTCGTCAATGCGCCGTGGTACATTAGGAACGATGAGCTACGCAGAGATCTGGGTATTCACGTGGTTAAAGATGAAACGACAAATTTTGCACGAAAACATAAAAAATGTTTATAAGGACACGTTAACACAACGGTCCTCCAAATTCTTGACGAAACAAATTTATCGCTGCGTCTTCAAATAATTAAGCCTTTGGATTTATAACAAACCTTGGAATAATAACAAGCCGCGCTATAAATTACGGAAAAAGCACAAACTCTCGTGATAACAAAATCGCTAGATAAGTCGCATACTTACAAATGCAAAAAGGGTGGTGGTCTTAGTGGGTTCAAGTCCCACACTACTTTGGGCAAGTGCTCATCGTGTCTTTTGAGACTTTCACCTGCCCACGGAAAAAAATTACTGATTGAGTTTTTAAGCTAACCTTTTAAAACCACGATTAATTTCCTCTTTTTAAAAAATTGACTTATAGGATGGACATCCTCCGACTATCATCTCTTCTAGTTCAGAAATTTAACATCCCTACTTGAGATCTGGCACTACATAATTTCAGCATTCGGGTCCTTGCAAGGAGGATCGTTTTTAGCACTAAAAATCTAAATCTAAGATTAAAGTTCCTATCTGACAAGTGATGACGTTGTTACTACGTGCTACATATCGATCGATTTTTCTTTTACGATCCCGGTGATGAACTTGCATATATTGCTCCAAGTAATTGGGTATGGTATACCACTCAAGGTGATTGCATCCACTATACATCATTATATCAACTAAATATGACGCTCGCCACGTCAAGGTCTACCTAGTGAGTCTGTGTAAGTGTAAAAAGTATCGGTGTCATGATTGTGCCTTATGGCAAGCCATTTATGATAATTATGACTTGGGTTGTCTTCATATACCGATTTTTTTTTTAAAAACGTTTCTTGATTTTAAAAAATTGTTAAATTTAAATAAAGTCATTCGATTATAGGCCGGAAGGCATTAGAACTAAGTTTTCGTTTAATTTAGAGCGCCCTCATAGGGCCAGTAACTTTCTTATCAACTGGGGCTAGTTTTTATTAATTTTTGTCTCGCATCTAAGTTAATTTTAAGATGAAGAAAAATAAAAATGAAGTAAAAAAAATACTTTGGTTGTAACATCGTTTCCATATTTTACCATAAATTGCTTTCATGATTACTAAAGTCTGACAGTAAAAAAGGACTATCCTTAGGTAAACTCTGACATAATCGGGTGAAACAGCTATCTGTTTAAATAAAAAACTCCATGCCTAAGCAACATATGAAATGTCTTTTCACTGGCTCTCTCGTGATTACCTGACAAATCAGCCGAGTAGTATCAATTGTCGAGAAAAACTTATCTCAACTCAATCGTTCGGATTCGGCATTAAATAGGAAGTCCCGTCATCATGCAAGTAGTACACGTAGGCATGGAAGAATGAATGAGAAAAAGCAAGGCCACTGTTTTTATTTTTGTTCATCCGTTCTTCCTCGGAATACACCAGCGAACTAAGTCTGACTTCCCCTTTACTGCTTTCAAAAAAGATTGCTTCCAGTGCTGCAAAACATTTATTCAAGTCACTGGATCATCAATCATTACCAATCTTTCGGAAAATCCAAGGGATTCATATCCAGAGACCTGTTAACGAGTATCTCGATGAAAAATTAATCATTTCACATTCGAGGTTATGCAAAATCACTGATGATGTGGTACCAACCATCGTATTCGATTCATACCCGCTTAAGCTTTAAATCGCGTGTTCCAAGACAAAACATATCTACACTGATTCATTATGGTAACTGTATGACCAGCAATAAATAAAACCATTAAATCCGTTATAAAGAGACAAGTGCTGTGGGAAAAAAAACTACAAATTCGTAAAAAATCTGCACATGACATACTTCCACCACATCCATCTCACATCAAAAGAATACAACTCCAGTCTTATTTGAGTCATGTTCTCGAGTATCTCTTCCTTTCTGTTGCTGATGAAACAATTCTAATTAAGTGCGAAGACCGGATCAAAAAAAAAATATTCTTGAGACTGATGGTATTTTAAAAAATTACGTCCATCAATCATGCTTTTGGGTTTAATTTCATTTGACACGATTCGCTTAAACGGATTGCTAGCTTACAAAGACAGAAACCAAGAAAAATGAAATCGGTCAAAAAATATCTAGTTTACGCCTCCATGGTCAACAAATGCGGGCCAAGTGTCAGACTAGTCAGTTATGACATGTGTTGCGTATGATGTGCGAAATGTTTACACGAAGAAGTACTTTCTATCCCACGCCAACATCTCATCACACTTTCTGGTAGATATAATTGGACAACGGGAATACAAAAAAAAAACAAAACGGTCACTCGACATAATTTCTTATAGCAACACACCAAATAAAAAAAAATAGTTACAAATTGCTGGCACAGATGTGTAGATACGTGGCACCACGCACCGTAGCAAGCATATTTTCAACTTTTGAAAAGAAAACGTCAACATGCGAGTAGAAATGTCTTTGGACTGTTTAAGTGTCCCTTGGGGGCAGTGGCCAGCATTCGACTTATTACGAAACTGGCCTAATGAAAAGTATGGGAAATTTGCTCGTTATTAGATACGCATCTTATGGATACCATATGGCGGAGAATTCCCCAGAGCAGTTGTACAGGAAAACTATTATCTGGTATCGCAGAGTGAGTCTTTCGTCTTCGGGGAGATGTTATAGCACTTTCCATCGACCATAAAATCGCTGAAATACGTATCAAATGCGTTCGTGTGGTTTGCGTTCGCATTTATGTTAAATTCCGTGCGATTACAAAATCACATTCAGCACATAGATACGAATCGCGTTTCGTATCCTCCGCAGAGGTGAAACGATTATTGCGCTGACAAAGTCGATTTATCTTAGCCAAGCGCCGACAACAAGATGCGGAAAGTCAGACTCGATGGGTGGAATTTACTAGACAAGCATTAATTAAGAATACAACGGCACAACAACAACCGTTTAAATAAATTAGTTTGGCAAGTTCACCGTGATTTGTTAGATGTGCGATACATTTGCTTTCATTTTTTTGTTTGTGAAGTTCCGTGTTGCCAAATGGATTGGTATTACTCGCGATTTGGGTTCGCTAAAACTCCGATATATTTATTGCTTGATGTAAATTAGGAATTTTGGGATTTATTTTCACACAATGAGGTGTATTCATGCCATCGAGTGGGGTAATGGTGATTTGGTAATGAAACGGATATGTTTGGGATGTTTTTATGATGTGTTCCATAAAATATCGGGTTAACAATTTGATTCGGCCACGTTCATAATGATTTGCATCGGTTTATGTTAAAAGGATTGATTACTCAATGTTGAAGTATTTATTGTCATGTTCACTTGGCAGAATATGGTGATTCAGTAGAAGACGTTTACGAGAATGCTAATGGGTGGTTAATAGAATTTACGTGTTAAGGTCGAAGACGAACAGTAAATACGTTTGTAGAGGAATAAATTGGTATATAAGCTTATAACTGAATTCTTGTTCAGTAAAATTTGTGATCAATATTACGTTTCGGTGACCCGTTTAACCTTTTGTGGACAAAGAACTTTCCGCTGGAAATTTAAAAAAATTTAAAATTTAGAAATATCTAAAAAAAAAGTAATTGGAGATATGTGTTCCATTTATCATAGTTTTCAATAAGGGATATCATAACATTCGCTGGGTGTCTGAAAACATCCTGGGATAGATCATATCCCACTCACCATACGGTGTCGAAAGCCTTCTCTAAACGATCCAGACATGCACCCATGCACTGTTTTTTGGCTTTGTTCCGTTGTCTTAAACAGAGCCCGATTGAGAATTTTTGCTGATTACTCGGTAAGAGACTTATGGACTGGAAACTCCTCGGATTGGAGTTGTCCTTTCCCTTCTTTGGGAGAGGATAAACCACTACCATCTTCCACCGCACTGGATAGTATGCATTATTCAGCGCGTTGTTAAACAGCGTGGCGTAAATGTCCACAGCTTCAGAGGGTAAGTGTTGCAGTACAATGTTGGATATATCATCGACTCCTGCTGAATTCTTTTTCTTTATGGAATCGAAGATGATCTATAGTCCTACCCCTTAACAGGGGACGTGGCGTTTGTTAGGTTTCAGATTGGTGGTGAAATGGCCCTCGAACCTAGTTTTCTTGATAATGTCTTGGTGAAGCTAGGCCAGCGCATCTTACCGTTTTTGTAAGAATGAGTCCAACACACTTACCCTGCACCTGAACCCTTGAGGTTGATATGTAACGCAAACTTAAAGTGAGCACCTGTTTACAGTACAGGAACCTAGAAAAGCGTCGCTCAACACGCCATGATAGCGAAACACTACAATCAATCAATCTGTGATCATAAGAAGACATTAGCAATATCCTTATTGAGAAACGAAGTCCAATAAACATCTCATAAACTCAAAGGTCTTCCGCACCTTGGAGTATCATACGTATACGATATACGATGTAAGGTAATCACAACCACCAGGAGTCAAATATTCTGCAGTCTGTCAAGTCTTAAGGCTGTTGTCGTTCGAGCTACCAGAATATAGACTTTCGAGCTTTGCAAAACAAAAAGGTCATTTCCAGATGGGCTTCGTAGCCCCTTATCTTTGCAGTACCACCATCCGCAGAGTTAAATGACCAATGGACGCTCATGGCTAACTTATTATAAGGAAATTCCCATAATAATCCTTTATCATCCAACGGTATAATAGGCGATCTTTGACTATTGGATTGGACATTTAGGTTGGGTCACGATGCGCTTCTACAGCCTCCATTGCTAATCTCTTTCAACCCTTTGAAGTTCTAGAGACTGTTGGACAGTTTAATTTTGAGAGCTCAGTTCACAGAAGGGTTCGATTTTCATCCGTAGCAACACCTAAATGGTTTTTCACTAACATTTATATCGCTCTGATCTGGCAAACTATTATTATTCCAGTAAAATCAATTAACAGAAATCTTGCCTAGTTGATAGGCAATTCCATCCATATGAAGCTACAAGAATTCTCCATCGTCATGATGAACAGATGGTCTATATGTGTCCCATTCGTCGTCAAAGGGTTAAAGAGTACATTTTGGAGTTTTTTTTCTGATCAATTTATGCGTCTAAACTTGTATGCCGGAAATTTTCTCCTGAAAATGGTTTAGTCCCCATTATGAAATCTTTATATTTTTGGTGAAAGAAAACGACAAGATACTTAACTTGCTTTATTGGAGTCTCTCCATAAGACAAGGAAGTATTTCGTACTCTTCGATCATGGTTACGATGCTTTAAGTTGTTTCGTTTAAGAATCCTGGCAAGGACAAAAATCTTAAGCTTGACCTTAAAACTGGTACGATTTTCCTCGTTATCTCATACCTAAGTCATGGGATTCGAAGATTATCTTGAGCGGAGCAGGATTATTTGTAGTACTTCGGGTCACATCGAATTTCTAATGTGTAATAGATGGTGGACCAAATTAGATCACCAAATGTTATACACGAATTGTTCAAATGTTAAATGTTGACGAGTTTGATCGACCGTTTTGAGGAATGTGCCGACTATCCTCGAAGAGGTTATTATTGAAATATTAGCACTAAAGACAACGTGGAAGCCCCACGGAAGAATTTAGCAAATGCTCCATATGTCTCAACTATTCGTCAGTCGGGATATTTCTCCATGTCCAAAATTCAAATTGCACAGACATAATGTTTGTTGAGCTGGGAAGTTAAGCTGAGGGACAAGAACTACTCCCATCCAACGAGTAAAGCAAAGCAACCACACGCGTGCCGCGACCTTTTCACCTGCATAGAAGTTGCCACGTGGCTTAACTACTCTCACAATGTTATCGACTAGAATACGGTATTGGTTTACTGAATAAACCACACAAATTGATTTTTTAAACAATGTTTTGACATTCTGGGACTCTAAAAATCCAATGACAACAACATGAATTTACACTGTTTGGTGCGGTGTTATGGCCAAAATAGTTATCTACACACATTTCTTCGAGCCGAAAAGCAAGATACGATTTCCAGAGCTTCTTACAGAACAATGATTGACAACTATTTCTGAAAATTCTGAGTTTTTGCAGCAATGCTCAGAATATTCATTTTAATGTCGACAACAACACACAGACAACTCCAGACAATGGACTGTATAGCGGAGCCGAGATAGACAAAGTCCCGTACGACCTCAAAGTTATATCTGTGAATGGTGACGTTCTGTCAAATTTGTCGATGTTGTGTGTCCTTTTGTGTTGACAGCATATACTTAGTCTTACCCATAATTACGGCTAAGCCAATTTTGCCGCTTCCTTTTCTATACTAGCAAACGGAGCTATGACATCACGTTGAGTTCTACCAATGATGTCAATATCGTCGGCGTAGGCTACTAGTTGCAACGATTTTTGGAAAATTGTACCTTTGATGTTGGCTCGGGTGTTTTGCACAATCCTCTCAAGAATCAGATTGAAGAAAACACATGATAGCGCATCGCTTTGCTTTAATCCTTTAGAATTGAATGTGTCGGTGAGGTCGTTTCCGACCCTGATGGAGCAGCGAGATTTTTCCATCGTCATCCTACACAAACGGACGATTTTGGGTGCCATACCAAAACTAGACATGGCTCTGTATAGGTCGTCTCTATAAATGCTCTCGTATGCGGCTTTGAAATCGATGAATAGGTGTTGGGTATCGATTTGAACATCTTGGGTTTTTTCCAGGATTTGATCGGTTGTGGACTTTCCTGGCCTAAAACCACACTGATAAGGGCAGATCAGGTTATTGGTAAACGGTTTCAGGTGTTCACATTTTACGGCAGATAGGATCTTGTAGGCGATGTTGAGGAAACTTTTGCCTCTGTAGTTGGCACAGTTTAGACGGTCTCTTTTTTGTGGATCGGACAAACGATGCTGAAGTTCCATTCTTCAGGCATACTTTCTTCCGACAAGATTTGGCTTATGAGTTGGTGGATGTTTCTTACCAAGTCATCTCCGCTGGCTTTATAAAGCTCAGCCGCAAAACCGTCATTTCCAGCAGCCTTATTAAGCTTGAGTTTAGATATTGCTATCCTCACTTCACACAGGTCGGGTGGTTGGCAGTTTCGCTATCGTTGCCAACATTGAAAGTTTCGTTCCACCTGACAGCGGAATGTTTTTCGTCATCGCAGTTTATCGGTCTGCAGATGTGGTTCTTCCATATCCTCAGCATCGACTTTGTCTCAACTTTGATATTTCCTTGTTCATCTCAACAGGATTCTGTTCGAGCCTTGTATCCTTGGCTTTGACGTTTTACACTTTGGTAAGACTTGCGAACATCGTTCCTGGAGTGACACCTCTCTATATCCTCGATAGCGCGCTTTTCTTGAACTTTTTTCTTCTTTCAGAAAAGCCTGCGTTATTTCCTTCTTCTCTGCCTATAGAGCTCAACGGCAACTCTCGTCTTCACCTGCAGCATAGCCTTTTATGCATCGTTCTTGGCTGCGAGCATCTGTCGGCATTCCTCATCAAACCAGGGGTTTCTTGCTGGTGGGCGCGAGGAACATAACACATCAATTGCGGCTGATCTAATGGCTTTGATGCTGGTGGTATGGTGTAAAGCGAGAGGTTTAGGGATACTCGTTGAGCGAAGATCTTGGCGGTCTCTTGCGATTGCAGTCTTTCGACATTAAATTTGTACGCAGTATTTCTGGATTGTTGTGGCGTGGTGGGCATGCGCATTTTTATCTTGGCTACAACAAGGTAGTTGTCCGAGTCGATGTTAGCTTCTCGGAATGTTCGGACATCCAAAATGGTGGATGCGTGCCTCTTGTCTATCGCAATGTGATAGTGATCTATTTGGTTGACCATTCGTTGATCTGGAGACCGCCATTTCCCCTTATGGAAACCGAGGTGAGGAAACCGTGTGCTGGCTATAGTCGCATTTCGTTCCGTAGCGAAATCATTTAGCCTAAGTCCGTTACCAGACGTGTTGTCGCGCAGGCTAAGTTTTCCGGTAATACTGCTAAAGATGTCTTCTCTTAATACCATTGCGTTAAAATCTTGCAGCACGACGTAACCGTCGCACTCCGGTAGTCACTTAAAGGTTTTGTCAAGGAGCTCGTAGAAGCCATTAAAAGCTATGTTATCTTTTTCCCCCGTTGGGGCTTGAGCAGATATAAGGCTTAAGTTTTCTAATTTGGCTTTGATGCGGAAAGTTACAATGCGTTCGCAATTGACTTGGAACATAGATCTGTCAACTTTTTCCAAAATTCGTTAGACTAAGTAAACCATTCCGAGGCAATAGAATGCAGCAGGTGTCGCAGTTTTTTATCCTCTTTTTGCTCGGCCCATCTCATCGTAATTCCTGGATGGCAGTTCAGAGTTTCTACAAAAATCTGCAAACCCCAGACACTTAGAGAAAGGCACCCTCGAATCTATAAAGTTGAAAAATAATACAAAAAACAATGGTCCCAGGTGACTTTTCTATTACCAAATACTTACTACCGAATTTATGAATAGACTTAACAAATAAATATCTCCAACAATGTTAGAACTTTCGAATTTTCGAGACATTACAATACTTCCCTATACTACGAATTGGTACTTGACAAACGTTTTAGCGGGTGGTAACGATCAAAGACTGCTATCAGGAGCTCAGAAAATCCTTTTCTAAGAATAGTTTACCCACTAAAGATAAAATGTTGTCTGCTCCGTCAAAAATGTTTTCCCAATTTTTACGCAATTGGCACACGGTTTAAGTAATTTTGTTGATGTAGATATCAAGTTTCACATTCCACTATCTCCTACCACATATGTATATCAAAAACCGTTCATTATTGATGATAAGCAACTTGTTTGACAAATATTATTATTAATATGTAAAATATCGATACTACCAATGTTGTCCAAGCTATTCGAAAAGATGCTGGTAAAACGCCTGCAAAATATTATTGTAGACAAATCGCTAATACTGAGCCATCAATTTGGGTTCAGGAATAAACACTCAACAATTGACCACGTGCATAGAATCACTGATAAAATTGAAAATGCTTTTGAAGAGAAAAAAGTATGCTCTACAGTATTTCTTGATATATCACAAGCTTTCGACAAAGTATGGCACAAAGGATTGATCCATAAATTACAAAAGCAACTGCCGAAGCAGAATTCAAAAATACTGGAGTCGTATATTCTACAGCGATTTTTCAGAATTAAACAAGAAACAACGTACTCAACATTAAGAGAAATTAAGGCTGGTGTACCTCAAGGCAGTGTTTAAGGTCCAGTACTATATCTCCTATTCACTAGTGATCTACCAGAAAGTGACGAAATCCCTCTAGCTACCTTTGCAGATGATACTGCTATACTTTCTGTAGGAGAAACTGTCGAAATAGCTTCAAAAGGCAGTAAGTAATATCTCAGAATGGAGTAAAAATTGGCAGATCAGATTAAATGACCTGAAGTCAGTTCATATAAATTTTACGTTAAAAAATGCATGACACATTCTAGTATACATAAATAGTAATGTAGTGGAATATTCAAATACAGCTAAATATTTAGAGATGACTCTAGACGCCAAACTGCGCTGGAAAGCACATGTAAAGAAAAAAAGAGATGAGTTAAACATCCGCTACAGTAAAATGTATTGGCTTGTTGGGAGATACTCACCCTTATCCAACTACAATAAATGATTGCTATATAAGCCAATTCTTAAACCAGTATGGACCTATGGGCTCCAGCTGTGGGCATGCACATGCAAGACAAACTTACTAAGAATACAAACCTTCCAAAACAAAGTACTACGGAGCATAGTTCACGCACCGTGGTACATACGTAACACCGATCTACATAGAGATCTATATATTGAAATGGTTGAAGATGAAGCTAAAAAAGTATCTCTAAGACACAGAGATAGGCTTCTCAGCCGTGTTAATTTAGAAATAGCACAGCTTTTAACAACCGACAATATAGTCAGGAGATTAAGACGGGTTAAACCCCTTGACCTATGTAGCTAAAGACATATTTATAAAAAAAAGAAATACTGAAACTTAAGTACAATTTCAAACAAAACTCATAGAAATCCGACCAACGGATATTTTTATAAAATATAATTCATGTGAAAAATAAATTGCTGATTAGTCTAACGACTAGGTGCGATTCCTTGAAGACATACAAAAGTCAGTCTTCGGGAGGTTTTTTTTTAGATCGGGTTAAAGTCCCCTTACTATCGCAGAAGGTTCCCTCGCGATACAACCTCTGCAATGTCTTTCGATGATTTTTCCTTCCAGCGAACCCCCGCAAAAAAAAAAAAAAAATTATGTAAAACATGTCATCATTAACTAAAGTCGTCGACAAAACAAAATGTCACCATCTGTCATGTGTCCATCTCGGACTTGCATATTTTCTACCTCTGAATGACAAGGAATGTTCTGATAAATTATTCAAAAACATGCGTAGATAATCATACTAAATGCTTTCGAGAGTTTGAGTAATCTACCAAGACTATCCATGTCAGGTATATCTTTCGTGTTTACAACAAAAGTTGTCATAGATAGAACTCACCTAATAGACGCCTATAGCTCCATTCATACAATAATTGGTTAAAAGGTCATTGTCCGTCAAAAGGCACCTGCATTCAGCAGACACTTAAGACGTGGTCATTTAAAATCAATTTGTCATACACAACATCGAAATCAGAAATTATGATCACGAACAATCGAATAGCTCATCATTATGTTGAAGATATGCACGTGTCTATGACCGATGACCCCGACTATATACAGCAAAATCTCACGTAAATGTTTAAATTTCTCATTTAATAGCCTTTTCCTGTGACTGACAAACATTTCAGAAAATGTTTATCCAATCGCTTCTGTATGGCAAAGAAAACGTTTGTTAAACCCTCAGTAAGCGCTTTAAGATGACGCAAGTATCTGTATAGTGTTACAAGGTGATACTTGATTCCAATCATCCGTGCATTTAATTAACAAAGTATCTACAACCATATAAACGCTGTGTCTACTTTCAATTTAAACTGTCTGGTGTATCTTTTTTGTGTTTAAAATATGTGCATTTACCACTCATCATTATGTTCTTGTCAAACCATTTTTGGAAGGAAGAGAAAACAAAAATTGTTTTTCTTGACAAAGAAAAAAAAACCTCAAAATAAACCTACATATATCGGTTCACCAAGTTGCTGTAGCACAAAATATAGGCGGACGTCATTTAAGCCCACGCGTCTTCAGCGCCACTCAATCTTCTCACACAAAGTGATTGAGTTTTCAATCACTTAAGGTGCCATATTCCATACAAACTCGTCAAGGTAACACATCTCACGTCTTCTTAAAAGATTCAACTCAAGATCGATGCTGTAATAATGGAGCTCATAAATTCTTTATGACGTTATGTCAACGGGTGACAGTTGAAGCTATTTCCCATAGACTAACATGTTTTCCATTTTTTAAGACCAAGAACTTATCAACTGAAGCATCACACCCGGCGATCTCATACTGCAGATACTTTTTATGTGTGTATCGCAGTTTTTCTATTTCATGACAATTTCACGATGTACTGCCTCCGCAAAAAAAGGAGTAAAAACCTCTCGAGTTTAATTAGATTTCAGCATGACTTCAGTTTTCTATTGCACTGAGAACATGCTAAATTCGCTTAATTGTTATTAGCCTATAGCCTTGCATCCAAACGGGGTATCTGTGAATGCGGTTCTAAATTTTGTTTACTACAAAAAAGATGCAGAGGTATGGTGTATGTTTTGATATGTCTGCCAGGCGACACAAAGGCGAGGTATATCTATGGTAATTGACATTTTTTTTGCATTTTCTTTTTAATTCGCCAAATATGGTGGTCTATTAAGTGGAGGAACGCATTTAAATGCACGATCGTTAAAATTCAAATGGCACTCTACCTAGATATTATTTTATTGAAAGCGTTAGTTGAATGTGACATAAACAACAGTTAATTGCACGGTGTGTGTGTCATGTCATGTGAGCGTTTGTCTCGGCATCTGTAGATACAGTTTACATGTATTTTCAATTTAAAAGATTTTTACTGGAATTTAAGAATAGTTTCTGGTTAGATGTAGATAGAACAATTCAGGTATGCTAAACCGATTAGGAGGCACTTTTTTGTTCAACTAGCTTATTGTGACAATATTGTGTGACTGGTGACTGCTGGCATTATCTGGCAAGGCTATCGGTTAACAAGGTTTAAGAAAAAAAAAATTGTACTTCCGGAAGTAGATAATAGTCATTTGCGATATTTTTTTTTTATTCCTTACAATCAGTTGAGGTGAAGTCGTCTTTAAAATTTTGAAAGTGATGATGTCCGTTATTCAAAATAAAATACCTATACATAGGTGACATAGAAACTAAGCTGTTACCCAAAATATTAGAAATTCAAATTTTGGCCTCGAATTCAAAGCCTATCACCGCAAAAACAATTGAAGGCTCCATCGCTAATTAAACATCTGTATGTAAATCTAGAATTTTTTGCAATTTTAATTAGATCGGTGATAATTTTTCTATTTTTAACTTTCTTTTATAAAGAAAAAGATGTTGATTTCGTAAAAATGTAAGACCTCAGGATTTTGATTAATTCTAACGGCTCTACAGATTTTGATTAAACTTAGCATATATGTACTATAAATACAGAAGTTCCAAAAAACCTGAAAACCCAGATTTTTCGAGATGATCCATATAACGGATTTTTGGAATTAGGTCATAGGAGACTTTGTCAATATCTGGCAAACTATTTGGTTGAATTTATTGAAAATGAACATCTGTGTTACAACATTAGCTTTAGCCCAAATAGTACTTTACGCATTTTTTTAGTTTTGCAATAGCTGCAAGTAAAATACAAATCGTAAAATTTTCTCATTGTGGGTATATTTCACATTAGAGCAAAACAGAAAGTTGCATACGGCTCAGTCGTGCACCCAAAACTCGTTTTAATTAGGAGCATTCACTGTCTACCTGAAATAATTTTATGTGCCAATTAGTATCTTAATCAACCGATTAAATTACCTCCAGATAGAAGCAATAATCTTGATGTCAACAATCCAAAACATACAACCATAAAGCATCACCTAAAAAAAAACAAGGCCCCCAGTAATATTATGAGCGAATTTTACTAGCCATGATCCATGAAGTAGAATAACAATAGAATTTGAGTAATGCGCGTTTATTTCATCAGAGCAGACTTCTGAGTCATCCAGTCCAATTAATCCTTCAGGAATGAAAATTTCATTGATCATAGATGCACAGAAATATCGTCACTGTGGATCGCTGAATTCTAATGTATGAAAACTGGATTTTTAATCCTCAAAATCACAACTTTTTTGGGAGTTTAGTTGTTGTCCTATCGGTGCACGTCCCCGGGTGACGGATAGGGGGCCCCTTTGTATGTGTAAGCCTTATGGTCGGCATACTCGCAGGGCTGGTGGAAATACTCAATACCACTCGTTGACCAAAAACAACTAAAGGGCTGGATTAAGGTGTCATACGACCAGTGCCAATAATCGACCAGGATGTCGGCCCTACCAATTCTCAGTCGCTAACAGAGTATCCGGATACCAGGCAACCTCCAGATTAACTTGCCTTGCCTACATAGCGCGCTTCTATGTGTAGATGTACCGATTTGCTCCGCTACTTGTGGGACCTAACAATAAAAAAACAAAAAAAAAAACACAAAACACATAACAAAAAAATAGACAAAAAAAAAAACGTCTGTGCCAAGCATCAGCTGTGGAAAGGAAGGAACCCCGAAGGCTGCTGGGTGCACTTTTGTTCAAAAAGTAACGGTGAAGACAACGTTCGAAAACCTGGTCTGAACCCAAACCCTGGACAGGAGTTGAAAAGGGACTCCCAACCAAACCAAACCTTAATGGCTCAACTGGCTGCACGGCTTCGAGCTCGCAACGCGTTGAAACACCGCCTCTACCGACAATGGGTCACCGACTTCTCCGACCCACACCCTGATACAGCATACTGGTATCCTCCCCTAGCAGAAACACCGCCGCTAATGTAAGGACTTTGGGAAATCCTGGTCGAAACGAAGGGGTGGGTGTGCCACGGCAGGTCAACCCTATATGGTTGCAAAACGCATCCGAGCCTTCGGATAAGACATTTATTTTGGAATCAGTTCCGATCCGTAGCAAAGAGATGCGAGGGGTACACCCCATCTTCAATCTGCTTGAAGTGACAATTCAGGTATGCAAGGATTTACAAGGATAAACGGGCATTCCACAATATGATTGCCCGAATCCATAAAACCCCGTCCACAGAGCGACTTCAAGCTGAACTCGACTATGAGCTGGGCGAAGGAACAACAGAACCGTTTTGGCAGCTTCTCCGAGGACACCACGTCCAAAGACAACGGTCGGTAGAAGACACCAAGAGGAATGCCAAAAAGTTAAAAACGGCTAGTCCCCCACCTCTCAGAACCCTCGATAGGATGTTCAGCAAGATGTTGAAAGGACATCTGGAATTTGCGGTTATTCACCGCAGTGATCGGAATAAAATCGGAAGTGGAGGAAAGTGGAAGTGAAGCTCGCCTCCTGCTTCCTCCAAATCCTTCGCGATCATCCGGCCTCTGCGCCCACTTTGCCGCGATTAAGGTCGATATCAGAAACGCATTAAGAGGATTACCTCCGCTGACCAGAGGTCCAAGGATCTACTCAAGATAGCAGTGGCAAGGGATGAAGAAGTTTTGCCAGGAGCACAACTTTGGGTAGTGGAAATGGACTAGATTCCTAACCGCTCTCGAAGTCATGCGGGAATCCTGGTTGAACCATCCGACCCATCAGTAATCGTCTTCTTCCAACCCACAACTGGCAAGATGGCAAGTTTGAACGAGCTAAGAGGGACTCCAGCAACGTCTGCATAATTTAAACGAGAAATTCCTTGTCCCTTTAGCAGCTGCCGATGGAGTCATAAATTATGGGTTCAGTTCCATCCTGCTGAACATTTACAGGTGCGCAACCTCAGTCTCTGCCTAGCACTGCACAACCTCCACCGGACGTCGACGACATAGGCGGGCATAGAGATGGTAAGTGCACCCAACCCTAATAACCAAATATTTCATCATCCCTACCGGTTATCGACACCATGCCTACGAACTCGGGGATAGCGGAAGCCCTACAACGCTCCCAATTTCAAAGTTGACGCAAAATCAAATCACCTAGTGTGATTACCAAAAGGCTTGCAGAAGAGGACCTCCTAGTGTCCGATTCTGACGATGCCAAAAACACGGTGGGGTTGGCCTCTGCTTGTGCAGCAGTGAAACTGTGGTCCTGGTCACAATGGACACCTAATCAGGGTGAACACACAAAGATTCTGAATCATCTTAACGTTACATAAAATACCGACCAGAGCACTACCCAATTCAGTTTTAAGCATAACTTCAGGACAACCATTCCCAGTCGCCTTGAATGAGAGTTGGATTCGATCGAAACCAAAAACTCAATTCACATCTATACGGATGAGTCTACAACAGAATCTGAAGTGGGTGGAGGTGTTTTCTCCGAGATGCTGAATGTAAGCAAATCCTTTCGCCTTCCCGATCATAGTAGCATTTTCCAAGCGGAAATCATGGCAATCAAAGGAGCCTTGAGTAGCTGAAAAGGAATCCGCGAAAGATATAAGCATTTTCAGCGACAGCCAAGCGGCAATCAAATCCCTGGAAGCAATCTAATTCAATTAGAAATCAGCCCACGAATGCCAACTGTCTCTTAACGAGATGGAGGCACATTTTACCATTCAACTCTTTTGGGTGCCGGGCCACAGAGACATACCAGGGAATTGCAAGACAGATGAGCTTGCCAGACAGGACACAACCCTTGTTATTCTACCACCAGTAGGTATGGCAGGTATGCCCATCGCTACGTATAAATTGCAGATAAACTGGATGCGTTCACGGAAGCAAACCGCAGATGGATAAACGGTACAACGTGTCAAATATCCAGGCAACGTTGGCCTTACTTTAACCAGAAGCGCTCCATCTGCTTGCCAATGGTGAACAGATCAAACATCAGCACCATAATCGATGCCCTTACTGGACAATTTCCGATAGGCCTAGACGCAAGAAGACTAGAACTCTTCAGCAATGACTTCTGTAGAAGCTGCTTAGACGAAGAAGAGGAGGATAGTATTACTTACCTTCTATGCTCTTGTCCAGCTCTCTCAGTAAAAAGGACGCTTCATCTAGGAGACTACTTCTTCTATAATCTAGGTGAGCTGGCTAATACCAATGGCAGAAACCTCCTACGCTACATAGCTAACTCTGAATGGTTCAATTAGGCGAACAAACATGGGAAACTCGACAGATCCACGTGGTACCACAACGGACCTTTATGGTCTTAGTTTTCACGAGCATCGCGTACAGCCACTACAACCTAAGCTTACCTTTGTAAACTGGATTTTAAGTACCCAAAACCAAAACTTTTTTTTGTTCATGTATCTGTAGGGGCCTTGGAAATTCCCCAATCCCATAAATCAAATACAAATTAAGCTGGTTCTTGAAATTTTTTGAACATTTCTAGTGGAATTTCAGAGCTTTTTTCGTTTAATATGAAGAGGGAGCTGCATTTCTTACAACGCACGCAGCGGGTACTTTTGATCACGAAAACTGTTGCCTAAGACACCTCTCAGATGAATCACACTTAAGCGAGACTTACTACTAAGAAAGAGTTGAAATCCGCGAAGCGTTCCACTTGGGCACTGTAGATTAAGAGGGATTGCATACAGAAAGGAAGTTGAAATCCTTAAAACCCGCAGACAGGGTCAGTCAAGTGTAGCTGATCTAGAACAGTGGTTCTGAAACTTATTAAACTATGGAACCCTAAACAAGGCCCAAATACATTTCGGAACCTCGACTCTTAACGGTATAGAAAATGAAACACAATACATTTTAAAATCTTTTTTTTTTTATTTAAGATCTTTTTCTAAGGTTAGTGTGAAGAATGAAACCATTTCATTGGCTGATTTATATTTTTTTCTTTAATTCACTTCTATCTCCGAAAGCTGCGGAAGCGTCCAATCTCGATCTGTAATTAGTCTGAAAACCCTACTTTGCAGCGATACATCTTGACAAAAGGGATCAAATTCAATATTCCCCGTTTGGCAAGTTCAGGGCATTCACTCATAATAATAACCTCCTAAATTCTGACAATCGTGAAGAGGTTAAGTCGTCTTTTTTACTTTTCAAAGTGATGATGCCCATTATTAAAAAAAATGCCTAAACATAGGTGGCATATAAACTAAGCTGTCACCCATAGCATTGCAAATTCAAATGTTGGCCTCAAATTCAAAGCCTATCACTGCTAAACCAATTGAAGGGCCAAACGTTAATTATGCATCTGTATGTAAACTGGCGACTTTTGCAAGTTTAATTCGATCGGTAACAATTTTTCTATTTTAACTTTCTTTTACAAAGAAAAAGATTTTGTTTTCGTAAAAATGTTCTACCTCAGATTTTTATGGATTCTAACGGCTCTTACGATTTTGATTAAACTTACCATATACTATAAATACAGTTGTTACAACAAACCTGAAACCCCAGATTTTTCGACAAGATCCTTGTCACGGATTTTTAGATTTAGGCCAAATTCTCGCAAACTATTTGTTCAAACTGAATGATACTTAATATCTATGTTACTATTGTTGTTTGAAACATAATAAGCTTTATGGTAAAAGCAGTAAAAACTAATTCAAAGTCCGGCAACATCCAGCATTCAATTTGCGAACGAGTTTGCGAACGAGTTCATCATCAATTTGTTCAGATATTTTGTGAATCCGATCAGACATAGTGCTGTTTGGACATTGAACTGCTGCTACTATTTTTGTCGCCGCTTCTCCAACCTTTCAACAGATTGTTTCTAACATACAAGGTTTATTTTAATTACATAATCAATAAATTAAAAAAAAATGGAGCTATTCTGTAGCTAACGAGGAAAGGTGCTTCAGTTGCATTTTCGTTGCCTGTTTTTTTCAAATGTAGAAGGATAATGTGCAGTACCTTCAAAAAATCTATGCGCGAGCTTCCGAATTTTCTACGGAAAGCGGATGTTATTGTAACATTTTTTTTTTAATTATGGGTACCAAGCTCACACTTTACTAAAGGGCCGTCCAGAACACGTATCTTGTAACTGAGTCAAAAGTTAAAAACAGGGCAGGCCGTAAGCGCTTACACAATGTGTATCTTCGTGAATCTGAAGCTTGAAGTTGAAGAAATATATCCCCCTTTTGACAGCGACACAAGATACCAGCTAAAGATACGCATTCGGAACGGCCCTTAACAAAAAAATTATAAACGTCAAACATTTTTTTACTCAAAAATGTTATCACTTGCATACTTCCAAAAATAATGTTTGTGTTTTACTATTTTTAATTGAAAAAAAAAATCGCGGAACCCTGAAAACCTTTTCGATGAACCCCAGTTTTAAGACAGTTTAAGAACTAGAAAACTGTTGAGCCCAGCCGGGCGGGAGTTAAAACTAGAGATGCTACGAATATTCGGCAAACTACTCGGTATTTGGCATGTTCAGCCACTTATTTGTATTCGTCCGAATAGAACGCTTTATTCGACCGAACACCGAATATAGGCAACAAAAAATTGCATTTCTCTTCGTACATAATTCTAGCTTTAAGTTTTTTTCAATTTGGCAGCGCTGGTTAGAAATGACATCCAAACATCATCTGTCAAAGTGAAATGTTTTCAGAATACTCTGCCATTTAATCATGGAAAGACTTACAAATGATCAACAACTTACATCCATTTAATATGCCAAAGTTAAATATATAACGGGTGATTTTTTAAGAGTTCAGTTTTCAGGTTGGTAGCACTGGTTGGTAATGGCGTCTAAACGTCATATGTCAAAGTGAAAAGTTTTCAGTATACCGTGACATTTAATCATGGAAAGACTTACAAACGAACACCGATTGCAAGTTATTGAAATTCATTATCAAAATTCGTGCTCTGTGTAAAATGTTCACCGTTTGTAACGCCCATTTTATGGTCGTCATAATCGACCTGATGAATCAACAATTTGTGCTGTTATCACCAAATTTCGCACCAAATTTACTTTCATGGACATTAAACCGTTGACACGCATGCCTACAGTGCGTACAGAAGAGAATATTGCATTCGTAACAAATGTTAATGAAGATCGTGAAATGTCAATTCGTCGCCATTCTTAGCAATTGGGCATAAGTTACTCAACCACATGGAAAATTTTACGTGTCGATTTGGGTTTGAAAGCCTATAAAATTCAACTTGTGCAAGAATTGAAGCCGAAAAACCTACCACAATGTCTTACTTTTGGTGAATGGGCCTTAGAACAGCTCCATGAAAATCCGCTTTTTTATCGAAAAGTTGTGTTCAGTGATGATGCATCCTGGTGGCATCATCGGTCCATTTTTCTTTAAAGACGACCGTGGCAAAACGTAACCATCAACGGCGAACGATATCGAGCCATGATACGCGACTTTTTTTTTTAGCCCATTTGGCTGAGTTGAACTTGGTTGATAGAAATGTTGAAGGATGGATTTGGTGAGCAGCAGAAATGGCCCAGTGAGTTAGTTGCCCGCCAAGGTCATGCGGCTCTTGATTATTTCTTGTGGGGTTATGTAAAGTCGTTAGTCTATGTAGACAAGCCGAACACGATTGAAGCCTTACAGGGTAACATAGCACGCGTAATTCGTAGAGTACAGGCCGAAATTTTCGAAAAAGTGAAGCAATATGAACTTCCGAATGGACGACCATTTGAAACGTAGCCACGGACAACACTTACATGAAGTTTTTTTTTTAAACGTAAATGGCAAAAGCCTATTTATGGATTACAATAAAATTTTTGAATATTTGATGTAAATTTGAGTGTTTTATTCGATTTAAAAAAACAACGCTTTAATAAACACTCGTTATAAACGCTAGTGCCAGGCGTTAATAGATAGGTCTTGGCAAATGGTGTAAGACTCGAATACATTTGCATTTCCTGACCGTCACTTGTGTACGTCTTTCGCTTGATTTTGTCGAACAGATTTTAAATAAACTTTCATTTCGTTTAAAATATCATGTCTTCCTCTATCTTCATAATTTTGAATGCTGTCTGTAGCGCTAGCGAATTGATCAAAACGTTACCAGAAACTGTGGTGCATTTCATTGGTCTAATCATTTTCGATTTTTTTTTTGTATTTTTATTTCTGATTGGAGAAGAATCTTCTCAACCAAAACTGCAACTAATTTTCAGGGTTTCTAGAAGAAGTTTTTTTTTGTTTTGCTCTTTTCGTTTTAACTTAAATGGTTCTAAAACGAAAATAAAAAAATGGCAACCAGATAATTGTCCTTCTCATAAAAGTTGAACCGTTTTTTAAGCTCAACTTATAGTGAAGATCTCCGTCTAAATAAAACATTCGGCCGCCGAATAGTAGGTGCATAGGTCAAGGGCACGGTAGAATATTCGGTATTCGGCTAAATTACTATTCGTGGCATCTCTAGTTGAAACCGTACAATAACAAACACCATATCGAAAGGTATGTTTTTCAGAACTGATTTCAATAAAGATCTTAAGAAATTTAACCAAGAAAATTTTCTTAAAATATTTCCTGCATTTTTTTAATAAGTGCTTTCAAGGAAATGTCGGGCACTTTCTTCAAAACATTGTCTGGAGTAATTTCCTAGAGCTATCCGCAGAGAAGTGGACTTGAGCCTCGCCCTCATGATGATTTTTGTTGATTTTTGGTTGTTAAGATTCAGGAAAGCGCGAGTGACAAGAGCGGATCACGGTAAGCCCTATCAGATACATTTTCAACATTTTCAAGTTTTGCATTCATTTCAATTTCTCACATTTTCTACATGATTTAACACATACATTTTAAAATGCTCGGTTGTTCACTAATTTTTAAGGTATTGTATCTTAAAGTGTTAAGACCTTACAAAAGAACGCGTGGACCGCGTGAGCCGCCTGGTCGAAGTCGGCGGAGTCTCCAAGGTCTTCTTATACCATTGAAGTTCGGTCTTGGGTTATACCATCGAAGACTCTATATCTACTCGCTCTGCATGTCCTAGCCATCTTAAAAGTCCAGTGCAGAGTTCTTTGACTATGGGTATGACGCTGTACAGCCCGTATAGTTCATGATTAAATCATATTACCCATAGCCCGTCCACGCAACCGGGACCAACGAATTTTCGAAAAATGTTTCCCTACTACAGAACTTAAAAAGTTTGCCAAAACTATTGTTCGGTTTAATCTACGAAAATTCAGCTGAGGTAGTAGAGAAATATAAATAGTTGCTGAATGGGTAATGGGTATGTTTCCAAACTCTTCTCTAGGAAAGCCACCTCCGTCAAAACCAAACAAGTGTTCCTTCGTAAGACAGTAAAAACACCCCCACTTACTGCAAGCTCGTCTCAACTTTTATAGACGCGCCTATTTCAACAGACCGTCGCCACCGTCGAGCAATATTTACACCATGCGGTCATTTACAGCTATTTGCCGCAAAACTTCGAGAACAAGAAAATCACAATTTGCCATGATTTATGAAGCAGCGGCAAATTGCTTTACACAGTCAGCGCCAAATAACACGGTTCATGTCCATATTAAATTTTTTGTTTTTTTTTTGTTCCTTAGCTTAGGAACGAAAACTTAATTTGAATCGTCGGCGGCTTCGCCGTCGCCATTTTAGCTTTTGGTGATGCTGGCTGGTGCGTTTGGGAAATGTGACGACCATATGTCGTCGTCGCCATATTGAGGCAACACAAAGTGGCTCATAACTTAAGCGTGGAAAAGAAAAATTCAAATAAATCTCCAAGTGAAGTGTATCTTGTTGCATAAGTTGTCAGATACTCATGTTGGTGTTCGGTTTGTTCGTGGTTGTTGCTGTAGCTGCTGCTTTTTGCAAATCGAAGTTGCTAAGTAGGTCAGACAAGGCCGCGAAGTTGAACAGATAATTTAATTTTTATTTTTGTTGTTTTATTCCATTTCGCTTTGGTCTTCCCATTCGGAGGTATTTTCGTTGTCGCCGGTGACTTGGTGAGGTGACCAGAGGCAGGTATCCGTATGCGAATCGATCATGATGAATGGGTCGAGGAATGCGGTAATTATTTGACAGATTAAAATTGAAACAAAAAATGTTTTTGTCAAACAAGGGGGTAACACTGGAATGAGGCAAAGTAATTTTTGAAAGAGTGACATGTGCAATGTGATGAGTTTTGTCTTTTTGTTGTTGTACAACAAGACGAAGGATGATAATTAAATTGTTGAAAGGAGATTTCTCTGTTTTTGTCGCTTGAGTTTTATTTTCGAAATCCGTCAGAAATTGCATAATTGGATGAATGGTTTTTTTTTGTGTCGCATTCTTTTCAAGACCCCTTTCACTAAAAAAAAAACTTTTACGGTTTATTTGTGACTGAGATTTCACATTGTTGGGAAAGATTTGATGTTGATTGGAAAGGCATTTTGTGATAAGCTTGGAGAGGTAGATTGACGTTTAATCGTGGAAAATTTTCAGATGTTTCAGATACTATAATTACAGTAGTTCCAAAAAACCTGGAAGCCCAAATTTTTCGATTAGATCCATATAACGAATTTTTGGATTAAGGTCATAAGAAAAAACACACTTTATATGGATTTTGAATTAGGTGCCTTTTTTTAAATTGTGTGCTGTATAATATTCAGGAAGGTAAAGAGGTGCACAATGGTTGACGAGTATCAAAGATTTTTTTTAATATAATGCGGTTAACATATCTAGTTACACCTAACCATTCTCACCTGATTTTAGTCGAGTCTAGTATAACATAAAGAGAAATGTTTTGGTGAAAAGGACAACGTTTTTATCATACTACGGGAGCCTTACATTTTATTTAGCTTTGACCGATCTCATTCGTTTGGAATTAGCTCAATTCTTCCTGAATTGTCTGAATTTTAGAAAAAAAAAACAAATACGCTCAACAGGCTCGTTAGTACCCAGGGGTTAGCTTTCTCACGACCATCCATGTGTGCATGTTTACTTCTTGTACGATGGCGGGAACTCCTCTTTTATGCCGACTCCGAACGGATAGTTTGAAATAAGCATTTCTTGACAATTGATACTCGAGTGAAAAATTATTAAGGTGTTGCTACAGCTGGGAGTCGAATCCAGACCTTTTGCGCGGCAGTTCATCGCACTAACCATCGCGCCACTGAGCCCGTTGCGGCATTCCCCTGGATAAATATGACAAGTCTTGGGCACCTTTTTGTGTTTATAAATCTTTTGTTGAATACTTACAAATAAAGTATGGAAAGTGCCAAGAGAAGTGCATTTAAATTTGGAGTCTCTAGTATAAGTAAAACAAAATCATCTACAGGAATGCTATTTTTGTGGTGCTGATATGAAGGGCATTTATAGTGCAAATCGAGCTAAATGGGCATACCAAAATACTACGCATGTGCAGCGTCCCGTTCAACATTCAGTTGTAGTAGTTCCCTCAGTTTCGAAAAATGACCACACATCTGAACCTATAGACCAATACAAGAATCCAATTTTTTTTTATATCGGATAAAACATTCAAATTTGATTCAAATATTCAAAAATTGTATTTTAATCGATAAATAGGCGTTTGCCATTTACGTTTTAAAGACAACTTCATGTAAATATTGTCCGCGTTTCAAATGGTCCATTCGGGAGGTCCAATATTGCGTAACTTTTTCGAACATCTCGACCTGTATTCGAAGAATTACGCGTGTTAAGTTATCCTGTAAGGCTTCAATCGTTTTCGACTTGTCCACATAGACTAACGACTTTACATCCCCACAAGAAATAAACAAGAGGAGTAAATCGCATGACATTGGCGCCCAAGTCACAGTGCCATTTCTACAGATAAGCGTATCATGTTTCGATATCGTTCGCCGTTGACGGTAACGCTTTTTTCACGGTCTTCTTTCAAGAAAAATGGATCGATGATGCCACCCGCCATAAACCGCACCAAACTTTCGTTTTTTTCGGGATGCATCGGTAATTCTTGTATGGCATGTGGCTGTTCATCACTCCAGATGTGACAACTTTGCTTATTTACGTATCCGTTGAGCCGGGAATGAACCTCATCGCTGGTCGCCATAATATGGTCGTAACAAACGGTGCACATTTTTCAGAGAGCACGAATTTTGATAATAAATTTCAACAGTTTACAATCGTTGCTCGTTTATAAGTCTTTCCATGATTAAATGGCAGAGTGTTCTGAAATCATTTCACTTTGACAGATGACGTTTGGAAGCCATTACTAACCGGTGCTGCCAACCTGAAAACTTAACTCTTAAAACATCACTCAAAAAATGATACTAACTTTTCTCAGTCAGCAGACGGTTACACTAAGTTTGCTTGTTTCACATGTCTCTGGGACCACAGACCTAAACAAGCATATTGGGAAAAAACAGGTCCATAAGAGAACGTATGACACCTGTGAACCAAATAGTCGTCTGCAATACATTGATACCTTGAGTCAAAATTATACCGCCTCCATTACATATGAAGTTGGGCATAATGAAACAGTTTGTTAAAGCTTTTGATAAAAATGGAAACTTTCCTTACTTATGTCGAACCTTTCTTCAGCTTAAAACGGAAAAGATTAAATCAGGTGTTTTTGATGACAGCTTTTATCTCAGTGATGAGATCGAGGATCAGACAATCATACAGAATTTTTTCATTTACAATTAAAAAATATGAGATGTGATATGAGTATTAAACTCCACATTTTTCGACAGGTTTCCCGAAAATCTAGGAGATCTGAGCGTCGACCAGGGAGAACGTATGTAACAGGTTTTCCGCGTTATGGAGAAGCGTTTCTGGGATACACAATCAATGTCAGACTATTGTTGGTCCCTGATGCGTTTTTTTTTTTCTAAGTCTGCCCCTAAGAGAAAAGCTTTCAAATTAAGTTTTTTTGGGAAATAATATCTCAACTAACAATTTTTCTCCTATAAGGCAATAAAATGTTATTTCCAAAAGCAATTATTTCTGTAGGCTTTATATAGTACTAGTGTGCGGAGGTTGAGCATTTTTGCAGTCGATTGTTCGGGTAGAAGCCTGTTTAAGACATTCAGCGCTAGCGAGGTATCCGTCGGAGAGGAAAATTCTCCGATTATGTACGATTCGGAGGATTTTAGCTTCGAGGTATTCTTCCGAAAAGCTGTTCGGAATATTTCTCCGACATTTTGTTACGCACCCCGGCGAATCGCGTTGAAGTGCGTTCAGGTGCATTTTTCGTGCAATTTTGTTCCGATTTCCTCCGACACAAATTCTTCGCGGAATTTATTTACGAATTGTAGTGAAGTGTTTTTTTCCGATGACACATACCTCGAATGCAATTAAAACCGCCGACGGATACCTCGCTAGGGCAGATTATGCAGGAAAATTCAAAGGTTGTTTTTTAGCTTCCCGAGATGTGTGTACAGTACTGTACACTGTACATATAACGTACGTTAAGTTGTTTCGGTAGAACTTCGCACGAAGTTCATCCGAAGCAATGCACGTATAGAGCTTACGAATGAAGGCTTAAAGAAGATAAGGTTAAACGGTCGGGAAAAAGCTGAAGAGATTGGAAACCTTCCGGATAATAAGGGTTCTTTCAAGTTCTGGAGTACAGCTTAGTGGATGGAGTGTTGGACTACCGTGAGAGAGAACGCCAGTTCGAATCCCAGTAAGACAAGTTTTTTTCAAATTCCCTTAACATTTTTACGAAAATCGTTTTTACAGAAAAAGCCACCAAAAAGTGGCCATTGCAAAAAAAATTGTATGACCGAAATATATTTATTAGGATTGTCTAAATATCTGGTTCAGAACCTTTTTAAAGATTTTTACCTATTAGCCAGAAATAACGTTTTTTTTTATGTGGGCGTGGCAGTGGGTGGATTTTCACATTGTTTACACTTGTTCTGTTCCTATACACCAAATTGCAATATCCTAGCTCAAAATTTAAGGCCATGGCTTAATCGACTCCGCTAGCGATTCTAAGTTGATTCAAATACTTTGAGGCATATCTAGCTCAATTATTTCTCTATGTTACAGACTATGTATCAAAACTAATATACCCCTGTCGGATAGTGTATAAAAATAATAATATTTTCCAACTTCGGGAAGACATGCAAATATTTTCGGAAAGACTTTTTGCGAAGCCTATGATTTGCTTCTATTAAGCCTTTTACAGTAAACAAAGTTTTTTCTGTAAGACTTTTTAGAGGTCTTTAAAGAAGTCTTATAGAAGTAAATAGCTTCTTAAAAGTTCGCCATATGTTTTTGCATGAGCCTTCATACAGGTAATATTGCTGGGAAGGAAATAGCATCGATAGTGCTTTATCGAACCGAAACTGTTAGTTGAGATTTGATCATACTTTTAACTAAAGTTGTTCTTCACAGCTGCATGTTTCTAACTTTCTTAAATACAAGTCAGCTATAACTCGAATAAATAGATCTGCTAAAAAAATTATGTTTCTATTTTTTCAATTAGCAAATGTTCAGTAATCAGCAACAGATAAAATATTTAAGGCAACAGATTTTGTGTAAACTAGTGATTAATATTTAACGAATGAGAACAAACAAATCGTGTTATTCCCAGTCAAAAACATTTTTTCATCCTTCACAATAAGGCCTACAAAAAAAACTGACAGGTTTGGAAGTCTTGCTAGGGAAAATTATGAAAATATTTTCAGCACATATTATCTTTATAGATTCAGACCAGATGTTATAAATCAATAAAATTCTCAACAAGGTCGGATTTTGATCACGCAGTAATCCGGATACTGATCCTGCCCCCATATACATTTAAATAAACATAAGCCTACTGCATTTAAGTACCATATTACCAACATTGTATTGTAGACAACGAGGCGGGCAACACTCGACACAGATTTGTATCGCTAAATTTTGTTATTTTACCACCAAGTTTTTTTTTTTACAAAAATGTGTAAAGAGATTAAGTTCATAACCTCATTATACATCAAAAAGCAGCGAAAAATGTGCGTAATATTCGCGTACATTTTACTCACTTTCAAGGCCCACAATACCAAGCTACCTACCTACCAACCTAGCCGAGCGTAGGATATTGTTATTTTGTTCCAATTAAATCTTGAAAAAATACACCCATTGAAAAAATGTATCTGGTCAGACGGTATTTTCATTCATAATGACGTATGGTAATGACTTAAATTTGAAAGTTAAACCGCAATAAGATATTTTTTGTATAATTTATGTTGTAGATACATTAGCACACGTGTATGGAATTTGCTTTAATTTGTCATAATTAAAGCGCCTCTTTCACATTTGAGTAGTTAGCATCAGAAGAGGTGTTATATTTAACTGTTTTTGATTTTTTTCCATGAGTTTGGGAATGGGAAAGATACAATTTCAGGTCATAAGTTTGGGTTAGTGGGTTTCCACGTATTTAAAAAAATGCTGTGTATTGATATAAAAATAGGTTTAGCTCATGCTAATGCAATGGCCACTATGATGCCTTTTCACGACCTTAAATTGATCTTTTTCGGACCGACTTAAACATTTCGGTGCTATCAATGAGGCTACTGAATCGACTACTAATGCTAATAATTTACCAGATTAGCAAATTGACAAATTGTAAATATATGTAGGCTTAAAAATGGATGGCATCATGGTTGCAAATGTATGTCTTAATACCTTATTCCATAGGGTTATATTAGTTTTAATACATAGCTTATAACATACAGAAATAATTAAGGTATAGACACCTCAAAGTATATGGATCGATTCGGAATCGCTAGCTGCGTCGATTGAGTCATATCTGAAGTCATATCAAGAAATTTTATTGGGCGAAACTTTTATTTGTAGTGTAGAATTCGAGACTGGCGTTGAACATTTAGCAAATGCAAACGTTGTTTGTGGGCAGCCTGCGCAACTTCTTCAGGTTTTATAAACATCATTGCTAGCTAAAGTTTTTGGCATGCTTATTTGGAAAATAGAGGAGACCCTCTAAACTGCGCCAATTACAGAGCCATGAGTCTCCTCAACATCGTCTACAAGATCCTATCTGCCGTAATATGTGAACGTCTGAAACCGTTTACCAACAACCTGCTTGGCCCTTATCAGTGTGGTTTTAGGACAGGAAAGTCCACAACCGGTCAAATTTTCACACTTCGGCTGATCCTGGAAAAAAACCCAAGAAGTCCAAATCGATACCCACCCCCTATTCATCTATTTCAAAGCCGCATACGACAGCATTTATAGAAAAAAACTATACTGAGCCATGTCAAGTTTTGGATTACCGCCCAAACTCTTCCGTTTGTGTAGGATGACGATGAAGAATTTTCGCTGCTCCATTAGGGTCGGAAAAGACCTCAACGACACATTCGATACCAAAAAAAGGATTTAGGCAAGGCGATGCGCTGTCATGTGACTTCTTCAATTTGATTTTTGAGAAGATAGTGCAAGACTCCCCAGCTAACACCAGAGGCACAATTTTCCAAAAAATCGGTAAAACTACTAGCACATGCCGACGATATTAACATCAAGGAAGCGGCAAAAATGGGTTTAGCTGTAAATAAGAGCAAGACGAAGTATATGCTGTCAACACGAAAGGATACACAACATCAACGAACTAGACAGAACATCACCATTGACAGATATAACTTTGGTGTAATATTGGACTTTGTCTATCACCGCTCCGCTATTAACTCTGACAACAACATCTCCTCAGAAAAAAAACGAAGAATTACTCTTGCCAACCGCTGTTTCTTCGGGCTAAGAAGGCAATTCAGTAGTAAGGCCCTCACTCGAACTACTAAAAGACCCTGATCATTCCAGTCCTACTCTGCGGCGCTGAAGCATGGACCGTCTCAAATGCGGATGAAGAAATCCTTGGTCGTCTCGAGAGGAAAGTACTTCGAAAAATCTTCGGCCCCGTTTGCGTTGACGGGCTACGGAGACGAAGATTCAATCGGGAACTATACAAGCTGTACAGCGACATGCCCCTGGTCAAAAAACTCCGCATTGGACGTTTAAGATGGCTAGGACATGTAGAACGAATGGACACCAATACTCCGGCTCGCAGAGTCGCTGTAGAGGACGACCTCGCCTTAAGCGGTGCGCACATGTAGAAACCGACCTCAACCAACTTGGAGTGCGCAACTGTTGGCAGTAAGCTAAGGACTGGGCTAATTGGAGAGACATGTTGGTTTAGGCCCAGGTTCATTCCGGACTGTAGCGCCACTTAAGTATGTAAGTAATTAATGGAAGATAATTTATTTACATTGAAAACAATAATGATCCAAGAATCGATCCTTGAGGAACGCCCGCTTTTACAAACAACAGTTCTGAACTTTTACCGTCAATGTAAGTGATTTGGATTCGCTCTAAAAATAGCTTTTTAATCAACATGGCAGAAATATGATTGAAGCCAAAAAGTTTCATCAGCTTAGTGGAAAGAATTTCATGGTGCACGCTATCAAAAGCCTTAGAAAAGTCCAAGAGACATAATATAGTAACGTTATCTTTATCAAACTCATGCCGAATACCATCGGGAATTTTTATTGATGCTGTTATGCAATTGTATTTCGATCTGAAACCCGACTGAACGGGGCTACGCAAATTCTTGACATTGATATGATTTTTTATTTGGTATCCAACGATCATTTCGAAAATCTTAGAAAGACATGGTAAAATACTGATTGGTCTTTCAAAGCATTGCATCTTGAATTTTTAGGTATTGGGATCACCTTTGCCCTTTTCCTAAGATGTTAGGAATGTAGATATTGTTATGCAGGAATTTATAATATGTGTAAGGGTATTTAAAATATGTGGAAATATTTATTTTATAAACTCGAGCGAAACTCCATCTATCCCAACGGCATTTGATTTTATAACGGGTGATCCAAGTAGAGATACTTTTTTCAATAGCCTTTTTTGACAGATCACGTGTGAATCGTGTCATGCTGTCATGTTATTTTTGTTTAGTTTTGTTTGGCATTTCATAATGGAAAGACTTACGCGTGAACAAAGTTTACAAATTTTTCAACTTTATTATGAAAATTCACGTTCTGTGAAGAATGTGTTTCGTGCACTTCGCTCAACTTATGGTCAACATAATCGGCCTACTGAGTGTACTATTCGCAACACCATCACCCATTTTGTGACCCAGCATTCATTATTCGATAATATTCGACCGAATAGACCACGTCCAGCACGCTGTGAAGAAAATATAGCGGCCGTAGCTGAGAGTGTACACGAAGACCGTAGAAAGTCAATTCGGCGCCGTTCGCAGCAACTCGGACTGACGTATGGAACGACTTGGCGCATTTTACGTCAAGATCTTAAATTGAAAGCGTACAAAATACAGCTTGTGCAACAACTGAAGCCGCTCGACCATCCCAAGCGACATCGCTTCGCTCTATGGGCTCTTGAAAAGTTCCAAAAAGATTCGACGTTTTCGAGGCAAATTTTGTTTAGCGATGAGGCCCATTTCTGGCTCAATGGGTATGTAAACAAACAAAATTGCCGCATTTGGGACGAAGAGCAACCTGAAGAGATTGAAGACCTGCCACTTCATCCAGAAAAAAACAACGGTTTGGTGTGGTTTGTGGGCCGGTGGAATCATCGGTCCATATTTCTTTAAAAATTATGCCGGTGCGAACGTAACCGTCAATGGCGACCGTTATCTGCCATGATAACCGACTGTTTGATGCCTGAAATTGAAGCTCGGGATCTCGGCGACATTTGGTTTCAGCAAGACGGCGCCACTTCCCACACATCGCATCAATCAATGGACTTATTGAGAGAACATTTCGGTGAGCACATAATTTCACGTTTTGGGCCGGTCAATTGTCCACCAAGATCGTGTGATATCACACCGTTAGACTTTTTCCTGTGGGGATATGTAAAGTTAAAAGCTTATGCCGACAAACCCGCTTCTATTCAGGGCTTGGAGGAAAACATCACGCCTGTCATTCGCCAGTTACCAGTCGAAATGCTCGAACGAGTGATCGAAAATTGGACTCAACGGATGGACCATCTGCGACATAGCAACGGCCAACATTTGATAGATATAATCTTCAAAAAATAAATGCCAAAGAATGTTCTTTCAAATGATAATAAGCATTCTCCATTAAATTTGAATTTTCTGTGTTTTTTTCTTTAAAAAAGTAGGGAACCTCGAAATGGATCACCCTTTACTATTAACTGCCTTGAAAACATCAGCTTCTAAAATACAATCGAATTCCAAGAGTGGTACATCCAATTGTCCACCCGTATTAGGAGTTGCGATTGTTGTTGATTGTATGTCATACTGCGAGGATGTTCCATGGGAGTGGAAGTATATATTGAAAAGATTTAAATCAATTATGCTAGCATTTTTGTGAGATCTGCTGTTAATAGCACACTTTTCGATATTTTTCCACAGGCCACCAGTAGGAAGATTGACATTTAACTTGGAAGAACAATATTGAAACTTAGCTCTTTTTATTTGATAAACAAGATTACAAGGTGTTTTGTAGATTCTCCAATTTGTTTCACTTTTTTTCCAATTTGTTTCACTTCACTTCCAACGCGAACAACATCTATCTCGTTCTTTTATTAGTCTCTTTATCCTGCTGTTAAGCCAAGGAATACGAAAATCAATTGAATTTACTACTTCAATTGGAAAGTGATCATCAAATAACTTTAATACAAAGGTTTCAAAGATTCCAAATTTTTTTTTTACGTGAGGCAAGTTCCAGCATTCATTCCAAGGAAGAGATACACAATCCAAAATTAACTCGTTAATTTTAAGACTTTTGTAATCTCTATACCTAAATTGTCCAGAAATCGGAAAATTGTTGATACATATGTCGTATGTGTAAAAAAATCAAGTCATGATATGAGGTGATACCCGTGAAACTTAATTAAAACAATAAGACTTTTCTGGAATCCGCAGTCAGTAAGTACTATTTCAAGCAAACCTTGTTCACAATTTATTGGAAAATGAGTTGGAAAACTTGAGTTTACCACATGAAGATCACAAATAGCGCAATCATTAAACAGATTAGTGGAAGAATTATTATTAATTAGAATGTCCTTACTAAAATCAACACACACAATAGCATCAATAAATTCCGGAATGTATTCTATTAACTCTGAAAAAAGAGAATCCAAAGGAAAGGTTTTATGTGGATTATGTGGATGTGGACGGGCTCAGTGACGCTATGGTTAGTGCAATGAACTGCCGCGCAGAAGGTCTGGGTTCGATTCCCAGCCGTAGCAACACCTAAATGATTTTTCACTGGCCCTCCTCTCGTGATGATCAGACAAATCATGGTATCAATTGTCATGAAAGCTTATCTCAACTTTGCCGCTCGGAGTCGGCATAAAACAGGAGGTCCCGCCATCATGCTAAGAAGTATACACGCACACATGAATGGTTGTGATAAAGCTCGGCACTGGGTACTAACGAGCATGTTGCAATCTTTACGTACACATCTCATCAACCTTACAGAGGTACAAGCAATCGACTGCAAAAATGCCTAACCTCGCGCACAAGTACTTTATAAGGCCTACAGAAATGTTTGCTTGTGGAAATTAAATTTATAGAGAAATAACTGTTAGTTGGGTTTGTCTTTTGAATTTTTTCCTTGTCACCTTTTTCTGTACCGCGACTCTATGCACTTCCGTTTTAAGTTTGTACGACATATGCGCAGCAGAAATTCAAAAAAAACCTAACCCTAGCGTGTACTATTGATAGCCCGAATCTGAAAGTCTCTGGATTCTCCGGTTTTTAGAAGTTGTTGAATCTTTTTGAAGTTTTTCTGCATATGTAACTATGAAATATTCGTAGCTGCTTCCATTGTTGGAAGCGGTACATGGTTGGCTCTTATATTGGCGCTTATTTTTGTTGCTTGAAGATTTCGGGCCTGGTTTTCTGTTGCGCCATAATTTTTTTTTTATATTATGTGGATTAATTTATTATCTCTAAAGATCAGTAGGTTAAAAAGGTATGATACCGACTGAGAGTAAAGATTTGAAGGGAAAAAAGAATGCCTGTCTCATAGTAATTGATTCAAACAGAAATGTGTAGTTATTTGGACCACCCGAAAGTTGGAAACATGTTTGCTTAACTTTTAGCGTGTTTTTACTATGCAGTGCTCAAGAAACAAATAATATTCACAGTTTTTTCATCCTTTTTTTTTATTATCCCTCACTTAGATACGTACCTAAGACAAGTCTCAGTACCTTCACATCCCTGGTTGAGAACAACACAATTCGTGATCTACTTCTAACGCTCTCAAACTGCAGCCATTCATGCATGTGAATCAAAAACCTTGAAAAGCACATGATCATGCAACAGTCCGCCAGATCTGAGTTGGAAACGGTTTGGTACATCATTAAATTCCCATTAAACGGACTTTAATTGCATTTTTTTTTGTGAAATTGTTTAGATTACTTGTACAACTCGTACTATGGTGACCTGCATCTTTCTTTTTGTTTGCCCTCTCGAGGTCTGTAACGTAAATACTATTTGCTCACACTGATGTAGAATTATAAATAATAATACCGCATCTACAGAGCGAAGATGAGGTTTTAATAGACAGGGTGTGTTGCTTCAGATACCTTCTTTGCGTGGTAGTACCTTGTCATCATCTTTCTGATTTGCATGGATGTGGAGTGAATATGCGGATAAAATAACGCCAAACCGGTAATTTTTCAGAAATACTATCATGTGCTAATTTTGTTTTTGTCTTTTCGAGCGATGAATGTGTCATAAAATTATTTTAAGCAATTTAATTCGGATTTATGTACTTGAACATCGGCATGCGGTCATATGTATTATAGGTTAGTATCTTTGGCTGTTAAATTAGCAATTAATTTTGCTAATAAATTCTATTTTAATGTTTTTTTTTATTTGCCGATTTCTATGGCCGGGTAGATATAACAGTGTTAAGCATTGATAAGTGTTTCAGGAATTTATAGAAACTATCGTATGAAGGTGTGATAAAATAAATACGTGATGCAATAATTTTTTTGAAAAAAAAACGTAGAAGGATGAAGTTTATTTGAAAAAATGGGCTGTAAGTTTATTTTCTTAGACAATAGAAATTAAGTAGCTTTAATCGGTAATATTGTCAGAAATCAGTGTATGAAATTTCACTTAGTATCTTATAGTTCCTATGACATCTATTTATAGCTAAATTGTAACAATTTCAATTTAGAGCCGGTAATGCCTAAAATTAATACCATTCTGTGTCTTAAGACTAAGCACTTAAGCATTATTTGTACTAATTTGGTGGTTTCACAAAATGTGTCACTAGTTCCTGCAAGCCGAATTTATTGGTGCCCCAAACAGAAATTTTCTCAACTCGAGTTAACCCGAGTTGGAATCTATGTTAACCGAATTGTAACTCGAGTTGGATAACTTGGTTTGAAAACAAATTACATGAAATATTTTCCTTTTCCTGTTCATTTTATAATATGTGCCATCGAGGTAAAGCACTTTTTGCAAATAACTGCTGCTTCAGTTGGGTTTTGTGAAACTTGCCACAATATAGATGATTTTCTTGTGCTTGGCATTAATTGACTAATAAATAAAATTACCGAATACAGTGGGAAACAACTGACACAAACAACTAAACATTTCCAACTGCCAACGCCATCATCAAAACACAATGTCCAACCAGTGGCTACTGGGTGGCACCAACCCTTTGCAAATCAGCCCGAGTTGTAAAATGCAAACTGAACTATTCAACTCGGGTCTGTTTTCATGCATACACAGAACCAACCCGGATTTTAATGTGTTGAGTTGAGACACAGTCGATGCTGAGGATATGGAAGAACCAATTCTGCAGACTGTTGAACGGCGATGATGAACAACATTCCGCTGTCAGGCAGAACGAGACATTCAATATTGGCAACGACAGCGAAAACTGTCAACCATCCGACCTGAGTGAAGTGAGGATAGCATTATCTAAACTCAAGCTTTATAAGACTGCCGGACATGACGGCCTTCCAGCTGAGATTTATAAAGCCGGCGGAGATGATTGGTAAGTAACATCCACCAACTCATAAGCCAAATCTGGTCGGAAGAAAGTGTGCCTGAAGAATGGAACCTCAGCATCGATTGCCCGATCCACAAAACTAGAGACCATCTTAACTGCGCCAACTTCAGAGGCATAAGTCTCCTCAACATCGCCTACAAGATCCTATCTGCCGTAATATGTGAACGCTTGAAACCGTTTACCAACAACCTGATCGGCCCTTATCAGTCTTGTTTTAGGCCATTAAAGTCCACAACCGACCAAATTTTCACACTTCGACAGACCCTGAAAAAACCCCAAGATGTCCAAATCGATACCCGCCACCTATTCATCGATTTCAAATCCGCATACGGCAGCACTTATAGAGACAAACCATACAGTTTGTCTAGTTGTCTAGTTTTGGTATACCGCCCAAACTCGTCCGTTTGTGTAGAAGAACGATGGAGAGTTCTCGCTGCTCCATCAGAGTCGGAAACGACCTCACCGATACATTCGATACCAAAAAAGGATTTAGGCAAGGCGATGCGCTTTCATGTGACTTCTTCAATCTGATTCTTGAGAGGATTGTGCGAAACACCCGAGCCAACACCAAAGGTACAATTTTCCAAAAATCGGTACAACTACTAGCATACGCCGACGATATTGACGTCATTGGTCAGACCCAACGTTATGTCATAGCCACGTTTGCTAGTTTTGAGAAGAAAGCGGAAAAAATGGGTTAAGCAGTAAATGAGGACAAGACGAAGTATATGCTGTTAACACTAAAGGACACACAAAATCGACGAATTTGATAGAACGTTACCACTGACAGATATAACTTTGTCCATCTCGGCTGACAACAACATCTCCTCAGAAATTAAACGAAGAACTACTCTTGCCAACCGCTGTTTCTTCGGGCTAAGAAGCCAATTCAGTAGTAAAGCCCTCACTCGAACTACTAAAGAGATTCTATATAAGACCCTGATCATCCCAGTCCTGCTCTACGGCGCTGAAGCATGGACCGTCTCAAAAGCGGCTGAAGAAATCCTTGGTCGATTTGAGAGGAAAATTCTTAGAAAAATCTTCGGTCCCGTTTGCGTTGACGGGCTAAGGAGACGAAGATTCAACCAAGTACTATACGCGCTGTACAGCGACATGCCCCTGGTCAAAAAACTCCGCATTGAACGTTTAAGATGGCTAGGACATGTAGAACGAATGGACAGCAATATTCGTTCCCAGCCAGACGTCGGAAGCAGTAGAGGCATACCTCGGCTAAAGTCATGCGCACAAGTACAAACCAACCTCAACCAACTTAGAGTGCTCAACTGGAGGCTAAGCACCGGGCTAATTCGAGAGGCATGTTGGTTGAGGCCCAGGTTGTTTTCGGACTGTAGCGCCAATTTGAAAAAAAAAACAAACCGTTCAGTTTCATAGCTAAATTGCTTCGAAAGCTATTAGCTGCGTAAGAATTTGAGAAATAAGGTCTGAAATCCCAAAGACTTCAACTAAAATGTTTGAAGTCCCAAAGATTGTATGCGGGTGACTCAAGCAAAAATTATAAAGCCATACAAATTAAGCATTGAGAACAAAAAACAGAATCTTTTGCTTACCAGCTTCAGGGGAAGGTGGTATGCAAATGCACATGGTATGTGTGCACTATGAGAAACGAGATTCGAATTATATGGCGGGCTGTGCCAGTACGACCCGCCATAGAACAATTTTTCTTGTTGAATACAAGAAAAATTGTTCTATTGTTGCTTTATAATCGTTGCTTCAAGTGAATCGTAAAGACTGCAAGGTGACTTCAGAAAACGTAATGCAATTCCAAAGAATTTCACTCAATTTAATCTAAAGCCTGCTCCAAAAGACTGATCTAGTCAACTTCCAAAGTGAAATCAAGAATTAAAAAAAAAGAAGCATGACGTCAATTTATATCTTAAGTCAGAAGAATTAAAAATTTTACAACTCACCAGACTTATTTCATTAAATAATATTCCATTAGAAAATCACTGAAAACAAGTGGAACTAGATTAGGAATTTATTTGTCAATGCATCTATGAGTAGCACCACACATCCTTTACTTAAATGCAATAAAAACCACAGGAGGAGAACTCCCACGCCAATTCAATTTTTATTCAGAAATTTCCAACCAACAGGAATTCTTAAGATTTCCATATTCCCCTACCCTCTCATATTCGATTTAGTTGAATTAAAATTCACTGCCATCCTCCACAATACGTTCTTCACATTCCACACATTTTTTTTTGCTCAAGTTGGTAGCTATCCCTTCCAAAATCATCCTTTCAATGTTGCTTCCTTCTTTTTACCAAAAGACCGCAAGTAAAACATTTTCCCATACGAAACTCAACACTCTTTCATCATCACCATACCATACGTCAGCATCACTTACCTGGTGAAATTGTCTGTGTTCGTTTGAAGGAGGTAATTAAATCCATAAAGGAAACTATCTTCAAACTTCTGTTTTGCTGTTGATGATGCTCTACTTGTTGTTGTTGTTGCTGATGATGTTGATGTTGTTGTTTTTTTTTTTAGAGAGATGCCCTCTTTTTACACACGAGTGCCTCTCAAGTATCCATCCTCCCTGATCTCATGGGAAATTAATTGTTTTTTTTTCTCTTTCGTTCTAGGTATCTTTTGTTATCCTTTTCGATTTGAATACTTAGACTCACTCCTTTATTTCGGTTGCTTTGTGTGTTTGAGAAAACTCACCCGCACTGGGTTTCGAATTTCTTCACTCGTCACAAATTACACAATAATTGATCATTATAGATCGGGATCACTTTTTCGAGGGTGAGAACCATTTTCATTACATAAAAGCAAAATCAATCACTCAAGGGAAATAATATACAAAACTAAGGATCATCATTAAAGATTTTTTTTTTCAAATATCTTAGGTTTCCCTCTGCATCCTTTGTGTGTACTTCATATGCACTACTAAAAGGGTCACCACTTAACACCACTTCAATTCACTTTTGGATGGTGAGAGCAAAAAAAATAAATACAAACACAACGAATTTTAAATCCTTTGTGATGGCACTAGGAATTCATCCCAATTGGTGGTTTCATGGAATTCCTCTTTCTTGGGAATTTTTTAAAGAATTTAATTCTCGAGCAAAAAAACGAACGAAAAAATTGCAAAATCTGTGCAATTTGTTTCCCACTAATTGTCGGCAATCAAAATAATAATCCCATTCACATCCTGCACATCGCGAACACATAAAATTGAAAAAAAAAATTAACGTTACACCACAAAAGAAACGCAGACAAAAATTCGTTCGAAAAAATCCGTCAAAAGTGCACAACAAAAGCGTCGTTTTGTCGGAGTTAAATCTCTTGTCTTCGCTGAACAAACACAGAAAGTATCTAAAACTTCACCCCGATTAGTTCAGTCCGCGCGTTGAACTAATCAAGCGCGATGGTCAAAATGGTACTGCGGTGCGATCGACCAAGAAAACGTTAGCGCAGCCGCAGCAGTCTTCACTCTTCAATATCCATACGCAAGCGCACACAGGCTTAGTCCATCCACAGTTGGCTTGGCATGTGGAAAAATCTCAGTTAATCTGTCGGTGTTGCTGTTGCCGGTTGTATGACGTGCTTGGAATGGTACACCGTTCACGATCACGGTGTGTCCAACCAACCTCAAACAGGTAAACGAAGCGAGTAAACGATCCAATCAGACGATCCACCGGCACGGGGGTGAGGTATAAATAGGTTCGATCGGAGCGTACAGTGGTGGCCGCAAACTCTAATCGTGTTGGATGGTTAACCGGTTTCGGTTGGAATCGAATTCTTCAAGACGCTCTTTCGTGGTATTCTCTTCCCATTCGATTTCGATACTCGATCGACGCTTGTCTTGGCGTATTATTGATCGAAGATCGATCCGAAGATGATGTGTAAACAAAACGAAGAAAAAGGTATACCAGTCCGGCTTTGGGTTGTTTTCTCAACACGAGATGCGATTAAAAAAAAAAAAAAATAAATACCTCAGCAGTGTTGCCAAGTTTTTACCGGTTGATGTGTATTTACGACGAGGCTCGCATTTTGCTCACATAGTAATACCCATACATGAACTCAAATCTATTGGATTTGTTATCTCGAGTTTTTCAATTCTTGTGGGGGAAATAAAAGCCCGAATGTGACTTGAATTCTGAGCTGCAGAGAATTTGGATTTCCCAAGCGAAATCATTAATCACGAGCGGCAAATAATTTGGCTACATAAAAGGTGGCTGTACATTGGCTGCGAATGTAATTCATATGTTGTTGCACAATTGTGCGCCTTAAATGGTAACTGCGAACAATGAGCGGTACATGTACACAATATGCGAATTGAACTTTGCGGCTTTATAGTTATTTTGATTAAATTTATAAAAATAAATAAATTGGAGTTAAGGCCAGAAGGCGAATGCAAATAAAATTTTATAGGTTGGACACGGTAAGTGGCTGGACTGGTGTAATGTTTTTTTTTTGTTACAACGAGGAAGGTGGGCGTTTGAATGTGATACCTTTTGAGTTAGGAAAAGAAGTCTGCTTTTTTGCAAAACTAATTTTAATGAGATTATTTTGGTGGTACCTAAATCTGTGGATACAATCAGAGCTGCATGAATGGATTATTTACGAAACGTCCTATCACAAGGTGCTGTGAGTGCGAATTAATCGTATGGTAAACTGATAAAAGTGAAATTGATTTTGTTATGTAACACATAAATGTGAACTTCCAAAATATAAAATCTATATTCTATGAATTCTAAATTCTAAAGACATGTCTTCTCATAACTACAGAGTGAGGCTTCAAACCGTATTACTTTACCCTTTTCTAATAGAAGACTCTTAATAAGCTGTTAATACATTAAACACTAAATATGGATGAAAGCCAATTTTTTTATAGGGCAGTAAGTATGCACATGGGTTGGGTGTTGTAGAATGAGAGTAGACTCTGATTGGCTTTAACTTGGCAATGCCCAGTGTTGTAACTCTGACTTCACATCAAGTGCTTATTTTTACCTCCAAGAGGTAACCATCGGGTACTGGTCTCATTCAACCGGATTTGACATGCTAAACGATAAGCGCGAGTGTTGATAACACGACGAAAACACTATAAACAGCCAGGTTAGAATGGCACGGAATGAACACCCGGCCTGCTGTCCCAGGCGAACCTAGACAAGCTGCTTCGACATATTCCGACAACAGGTTGTCTAGGAATTTCAAGGTTAGTCAGGCCCCTTGAACAGAGAACATGTGAGAACATTAAACAGGAGAGGTGCAAGCGAACAACTAGCGGAAAGCCTTAACTGCTACAAAGCAAACATTACTGCCGTCCAGGAAATACGATGAGATGGGCCGGGCAATAAGAGGATGAAAACCTGTGACATTTACTACGGACCGTGTTAGTGAGTAGAAACAGCGACTGATCGGATGCGGATTTTTTATAAGTGCCAGACTAAGGCAAGAAGTGTTATGTTTCCAAGATGTAAGCATTGTAACAATCCACATCAAGGCCAAATTCGACAACATTAGCCTTATATGCGCTCACGACCCAACGGAGGAACTAGATGATATAGCTAAGGATTGCTTCTATGAGCTCCTTGACAAAACCTATGAGCGACTACCGAAGTATGATGTTAAAATCGCGCTGGGTGGTTTTAACGCAAAGGTAGGAAGAGAAGACATCTAAGCAATATTGTCGGAAACCACAGCCTACACGACAACACGTCTGGTAACGGACTTAGGCTAATTGACTTCGCTACGGAACGAAATGCCACTACAGCATACGGTTTCCTCAAGTCGATATCCATAAGGGGACATGGCGGTCTCCAGATCAACGAACGGTCAATCAAATTGATCACATAGCGATAGACAAGCGCCACGCATCCAGTATTTTGGATGTCCGAACATTCCGAGGAGCTAACATCGACTCGGACAACTACTTTGTTGCAGCCAAGGTTAGAATGCGGATATCCACCACGACACAACAATCCAAAAATACTGTGAAAAAATTTAATGTTGAAAGACTGCAATCGCAAGAGATCGCCAAGACCTTCGCGCAACGCGTATCCCTAAACGTCTCGATTAACAGCATACCACCAACATCGAATGTCGAAGAAGCCAAAAAGCCATTAGATCAGCCGCAACTGCTGTGCTATGTTTCTCGCGCATACCAGCAAGAAACCCCTGGTTTGATGAGGAATGCCGACAGATGCTCGCAGCCAAGAACGAGGCCTACAAGGCTAAGCTGCAGGTGAAGACGAGAGCTGCCGTTGAGCTCTATAGGCAGAGAAGAAGGAAATAACGCCGGCTTTTCCGAAAGAAGAAAAAAGAGGAAGAAAAGCGCGCGATCGAGAATATAGAGAGGTGCCACTCCAGGAAAGATGTTCGCAAGTTTTACCAAAGTGTAAAACGTCACAGCCAAGGATACAAGGAAATATTGTAGTTGAGACACAGTCTCTACTGAGGATATGGAAGAACCACTTCTGAAGACTGTTAAACGGCGATGGTGAACAATATTCCGCTGTCAGGCAGAACGAAAGATTCAATATTGGCAACGACAGCGAAAGCTGCCAACCACCAGACCTGAGTGAAGTGAGGATAGCAATATATAAACTGAAGCTTAATAAGGCTGCGGGAAATGACGGCCTTCCCGCCGAGCTTTATAAAGTCGGAGAAGGTGACTTGGTAAGTAACATCCACCAACTCATAAGCCGAATCTATTCGGAAGAAAGTATGCCTGAAGAATGGAACCTCAGCATCGTTTGTCCGATCCACAAAAGAGGAGACCCTTATAATTGCGGCAAGATGCATAAGTCTCCTCAACATCGAGTACAAGATCCTATCTGCCGTAATATGTGTACGCCTGAAACCATTTACCAACAACCTGATCGGCCCTTATTAGTGTAGTTTTAGGCCAGGAAAGTCCACAACCGATCAAATCTTCACACTTCGGCAGATCCTGGAAAAAACCCAAGATGTCCAAATCGATACCCACCACCTATTCATCGATTTCAAACCGCATACGAGAGCATTTATAGAAACGACCTATACAGAGCCATGTCTAGTTTTGGTATACCGCCCAAACTCGTCAGTTTGTGTAGGATGACGATGGAGAATTCTCGCTGCTCCATGAAAAAAGGATTTAGGCAAGGCGATGCGCTGTCATGTGACTTCTTCAATCTGATTCTTGAGAGGACTGTGCAAAACTCACGAGCCAACACCAGAGGCCCAATTTTGCAAAAATCTGTTCAACTACTAGCATACGTCGACGATTTTGACATCATAGGCACGTTGGCTAGTATAGAGAAGGAAGCGGCAAAAATGGGTTTAGCAATAAATGAGGGCAAGACGAAGTATATGCTTTCAACACGAAAAGACACACAACATCGACGAATTGGACAGAACGTCACCATTGACAGATGTAACTTTGAGGTAGTACGGGACTTTATATATCTCGGTTCCGCTATTAACTCTGACAACAACATCTCGTCAGAAATTAAACGAAGAATTACTCTTGCCAACCGCTGTTTCTTCGGGCTAAGAAGGCAATTCAGTAGTAAAGCCCTCACTCGAACTACTAAGGAGATCTTATAAAAGGCCCTGATCATCCCAGTCCTGCTCTACGGCGCTGAAGAATGGACCGTCTCAAAAGCTGATGAAGAAATCCTTGGTCGATTTGAGAGGAAAATTCTTAGAAAAATCTACGGTCCCGTTTGCGTTGATGGGCTATGGAGACGAAGATTCAACCAAGAACTATACCAGCTGTACAGCGACATGCCCCTAGTCATAAAACTCCGCATTGAACGTTTAAGATGGCTAGGACATGTAGAACGAATGGACACCAATACTCCGGCTCGCAGAGTCTTCGATTCCCAGCCAGACGTCGGACGCAGTAGAGGAAGACCCCGCCTTAAGTGGCGCGCACAAGTAGAAACCGACCTCAACCAACTTGGAGTGCGCAACTGGAGGCAGTTAGCTAAGGACCGGGCTAATTGGAGAGGCATGTTGGTTGTGGCCCAGGTTCATTCCGGACTGTAGCGCCACTTAAGTAAGTAAGTAAGTAAGTAATTATTCACAACAACTAGCGGACGCCCTAAGCTGGTACAATCCAGTTGGACCAAGCGAAAAGAATAAGAAAAATTGTGACATCTACTACGGACCGTGTTATAGTGAACAGAAACAGCAACTATTCGGATGTAAATTTGTCACAAGTACCAGTGCTCAGTGACGCAAAGATTAATACTATTTCTTTCTAAGAAAAAGGTCTGGGTTAGATTCCCAGCCGTAGCAACAACTAAAAGATTTTTCACCGGCCCTCCTCTCGTGATGATCTGATAAATCATTGAGAAAAGCTTATCTCAACTCAGGCTCTTGGATTCGGCATAAAAGAGGAGTTCTCGCTATCGTGCAAGAAGTATACACGCGCACATGAATGTTTGTGAGAAACTGTTGCACTTGCACCACAAATTTGTATTATTTTTTGCTAGTGCTTAGAAAAGGGGTCCTATGCTTTCAAGGCATTAGTAATCGTATTGCAAAAATCCCCATCAAGGGACGAAATGCCTTGTTAGACATAGATCAGGGCACACGGAAATCTCCAGACAACGAAACGTCCGTTGATAACATTGCGATAGACAAGAGGCATTTCCAGCATTTCGGATGTCTAAACATTGTGAGGGGATACTAGCAAAGAGTATAGATCTACATAAGATGCGGACTCTTTGTAGTTCTATACTCTTTGATAATAATTACTCGGATCATTACCTTGTTGCAGCCAGGGTAAGAATGTGGATAACCACCATGCCACTACAAACGAGAATTACTGAGAAAAAATTTAATGCCGAAAGACTCCACCCGCAAGACCACGAAATCCTTTGCAAAACGCGTATCCTTTAACTTATCGATTAACACCATACCACCAGCATCTGTTGTCGAAGAACGCAGGCAACAATATCAACAAGCCTTTACGACGTCCGCATCCGGTGTGCTAGGTTTCTCGAGCCAACCAGCAAGAAAGCCTTGGTTTCATTAAGAATGCCGACATATGTTGGCAGCCAAGAACAAGGCATACAAGATGCAAAGCTGCAGGAGAAATTGAGAGCTACCATTGAGATTTATTGGCAAAAAATTAGGTTAGAACACCGGCTTTGCAGAAAAAGGAAAAAGAGCTTACAAAATGCGCAACAGGCTCATTAGGACCCAGATGCGGGCTTTCTCTCAACCATTCAAGTTAGCTTGTGTAGTTCTTGAACAATGGCGGTACCTCCTGCTATATGCCGATTCCGAACGTCGAGATAAGCTTTTATTGACAGTTGATACTGCTCGAATGACATGTCAGATCATCACGAGAAAAGGGCCAGTGAAAATTCATGTAGGTGTTGCTGCGGCTGGGGATCGAACCAAGACCTTCAGCGCGGAAGTACATCGCACTAACCATCGTGCATCTGAGCCTCCGTAATTTTTACCAAAGATCAATAAAGCAAATCCAGGGATAAAAGGAGAAAATAGAATATTCCTCACCTGCATTCGGGATGCATTAAGGGATGCTGTAATGCGACTTTTTTAGCATGATTCTTGAGAGGGCTCTGCAAAACTCCTAAGCCACTATCAGAGTCACAACCAACAGTTACAGTTTTTCATATATTAAATTTTCCGAAGCGATTACTTCCATTGAGCTTGCAAAACTTACAAGCGACTATCAACTAAAACACACCCAACTAACAGTTTTTTCAAATATTGATTTTCTGTAGCGATAAGTCTGTTTTTCTTTGAGGTAAGTCCAGACTTAAAATGGTTTATCAATTTTAGAGCTTCTATAAAGTTTCCGGTGATGTGCGTACATGTGACATTTGTAGAGATGTTTTGGAAAACATACCAAAACATCTAGAAGAAGCATGACCTGTTTAGAGCTTTTGTCTGAGGATAGCAGCTTCGACTACTTAGATTTTTAAGCGATGAAGTACCACGCAGAATGTAATAACCATTTACAACTCTAAATAATTCTTGTCACAACGAAATTGTTGTAAATATTAATTAAATATAAAAATGGTGTGAAAGTACAGAAAACAACATTCGAATTTTTACCTTCCTTAGTTTTAAGTTTCGGTAAGGCTTCTGAACGGAAATCTTATAAAATTCGGCATCTTTTTAAACTTTCGGCGAACCATTAGCTGCTTTCAAAACTTATAAAACCTTGAACCCTGTCGATATACTGTTTAGTTGTTTTCATCCGAGCCACTTACGGTGAGATCTTTGGTTTGGTCTGTACTTCGCTGGTTGGTAATAAAAGACTCAGCGGGCGGGAGTAATGATATCTACTATTGATTTTTAGACGTACGATAGATTTCAGACGTCAATGAAATCTGAAACAAAAATGAAATGCTTGACACCAGCGGCCTGTATAGATCCTCAAAACTTGCTTTTCTCCTCATTTGTGCGTGATTACTGGTTCAAATCGCGAAAGTGGCGACAACTTTACAAACATCTAGGAATCACACTGCCATGAGAAGCTTCTCGAAATTGCAGTTTGGATTCGGCGTTAAATAGGAGGTCTTCTTACTTGTTGCAAAATAATAACTTCTCACACGCAAATGAAGGGCGAAGATACGTTTCATGCTCTATATATGGGCTTTAATAAGGTACGTTTCAAATGCCTTTATTGACCTATCTTTGTAGCACAAAAACTTGTCCAAATGGACTTCAAAACACCTCACAACCTTCTTCTCGAATCTATGTGAGTTCAATTTGCACTCGTAATTCTGAGGATTTTGCAGTTATGTTTCAAATTCGATGTACCGCGCCTTAACGGTGGTGCGCAACAGCATATTTTCACATTGAAGTCTTCGATTTTGGAGCTGAATATCTCATAGCAGCTCATGGGGCTTTTTTATTTCAGCCATACGTACTGAGACTGTACAGGCCATTGTTGATTCCATCTTAAGGGTTCTTCAGATGTAGGTGTAGATCACCCTATTGGAAGATGCCCTTATTTTTGCAAATGGCCGCCAATGTCAAATCGGTTTTGATATTTGTGGACTAGATAGATGTAGAATACAAGTGAACAAACCATGGAGCGATACACTCCCCAAGAACGCGGAACAATTGTGTTCCGCCACCAATGTCAAATCTGTTTTGATTTTTGTGGACTAGATGTAGAATACAAGTGAACAAACCATGGAGCGATACACTCCCCAAGAACGCGGAACAATTGTGTAAATTTTTTTGCATAACAATTCGTCTGTAGTGTTGGCGCAGCGGGAATTCCATCGCAGATTCCCCGGCCGTCCGAAACCGACTGCGGAAACACTGCGCCGTTTTGCCACCAACCTTGAAGAGTATGGAACCACTCCAGACGTTGCCAAGAGTGGCCGTCCCTGGAGCGCTCGTTTTGCCGAGAATATCGCCGCTGTTGGCGAGGATGTCGAGCTGTCGCCGGAAATATCGACCGGACGCTGTGCCTCGCAATTAGCCATCAGCCGGTCGTCCCTAAGGCGAATTTTGGTCAAGGACTTGCGCATGTTCCCGTACAAGGTCCAGTCCGTGCATCATCTGCTGCCTTTCGACCGCCAAACGCATGTAACCTACGCCCAAGCCATCCTCAATCTGGAGGACGAATTGGACGATTTTTCGACCAAATCATGATGAGCGATGACGCTCATTTCCACCTCAGCGGGCACGTGAATAAGCCAAACTATCGCTTCTAGGGCACCGAAAATCCACGAGTAATGCACGAGGATCCATTACACCCGCTCAAAGTTACTTCATGGTGCGCTGTTCACGCATTTTTTTTCGTGAACGCCGCTATAGAGCCATGTTAACCGATTATTTTATGCCGAAATTGGACGAATTAGGACTGGGGACATGTGGTTCCAACAGGACGGAGCAACGGCAAACACTGCACGACCCACAGCCGATATTAATGACAGCCAACAACATCGGATGACTTCTTTAGGCCCAACTGTAGATATGCAGGTTTTCTGACTGGGCCTGACCCCTAAATAATTTTAGTACCCGAGTGGTATTTTATTTCCAACCTATCCTACAAATCAATTAAATCAAAATCTATGAGTCCATCTGCTCCCAACACCTCCTTGCACCAAAGCCGAATTTTAGTTAAAATTGGAAGTCTACAAGTATCCCTGGTATTTTGGTACACAGCCTATATTGAGTGATGCAAATACAAATGTTTGGCGCAATAGCCTCACTTGCACCCAGAGCCGAGCTTTCTCACAACCATTCATGTGTGTGTGTAAATCTTGCACAATGGTGTGACCTCCTGTTTTATGCCGACGCCGAACGTCTATGTTGAGATAAGCTTTTCCTAAGAATTGACACTACTCGGATGATTTTTCATATCATAACAAGTTCATCGCATTAATGGCGGGTGATGCCTTTTGATTTTCGACTCCTCACCGATAGGTAATGCCAGGTCGTAGGGCTTTTATAAGCTACATTACCCTTGCATGGTGGACGATCACGAGAGCAGCTGCTAAGTGTTGATATGAATCTGGTAAATTAGTTTGCAGATATCTGGATGGTTAACACCAACATTTTAAAGTCATACAGATGACGCACTGCATAGAAGAAAAATTGTTCTGTCTCGGGTCGTGCTGGCACAGCCCGTCCACACAGTGTCATATGGTTGGATCTCGTTTCTTATGTGTGCACAATGCACACCGCCCGCCCGTACCATGAAGCTGGTGAGCAAAAGTTTCTGTTTTTTGTTATCAATGCGTCATCTGTATGACTTTATACTCTTTGGTAGCACATAGCATTTATAGAGCTTTACTGATAGTAAAAGAAAAGAAAATGAAAACCGAATATCATTTAGCACTGACAGCACTCTTAGGGAGGTACCTAGTTAAGTTGTTTAAAACAAACCTTCTTCAGAATCATAAGTCCTTATCAATCTCACACTGCTGAGAGAACGCTTTCACATGCAAAAATTTCGCTCCGTTTAACTACGCAATTAACGCTCCAGACTGTGAATAAATCATCCAGCTAAATATAGTCCGTCTCCGTCTTGGAATTCGAATTCATTTCAAGACATCACGCACAGAACAAAAACCCATTCAAAACAATCAACAGATCCTTAAAAAAACGTTTAATTATCAAAATATTACGAGTCCGTTCGCGAGTTGGAAAAAATGTTAATTCCATCCGTCTGCGATAATTGCCGTCACACTCTTCCATTCCTAGTGGTGGTAGTGATGTCTGCGGTACTCGTCCAGCTTCAGTGTGTCTTCGGTTTTTTTTTTCATTTTTTATCTCGATAATTGATTACAGGTAGCCAGTTCGAGACGTCGCGCGTCGGCCGTTCCAACGATGTGGTCCGGTCTTCGAATCCAAACGAATGTGGAAAAAGGGCCGAGATTCAAATGAATTGGATTACAGATCGAATTCCTTAATTCAGGTATAATTAACAATATTTCAACATTAATTTCGAGCGTTTAAGGAAATTTTAATCTTTCACGAGTTAGCTGGGCTGTATGTGGACGGTAGGACTGAGTTTGGCAATCGGCGAAACGGGTTGATTTATGATCATGGGCTGCATGAACCGCCGGAGGTAATGTTAGAAGAGAAGACAGGTTTCGCATTGGGTTGTTTACGGAACTTTAAGGGAGATTGATGCTGCAACAATGTACGTAATGGATGTAATATGTAGTTGAGATATTTGTTGGGATTTTATAAAATCCAAACAGAGTGGTGCTCTGTTGGGACAAATTTTTATTACATTGACGATAACCAGAATATGCCAGTTGGTGGTTTTAAAGGACGTTGATATGTGCATATGCCTACATTGAGTATGTTGTGGGATTTCTTTAAGCCTAATAACTTGTTGATTAAATAAGTCTAAATAGCCATGAACTGGTTAATAAGGGCGTCACAATTAACACAATGTGTTGCCTTCTTGATTGGCTTAGTCAAGCAGCATGGATCAATATGGGCAACGACAGCGAAAACTGCCAACCACCCGACCTGAGTGAAGTGAGGATACCAATACCTAAACTCAAGCTTAATATGGCTGCCGGAAAGGACGGCCTTCTCTCTGAGCTTTATAAAGCCACCGGAGATGACTTGGTAAGTATAATTCACTAACTCATAACTTTGAAAACTTTGAAAACTCTTTTGTTTTAACTTACATGCTAATTACAACTACCTATCGACTAACTGAAACTATTTAAAACTAAATAAAACTACCTAAAAATAACTTAAAAACTAGAACAGCCACAGCAAGCGTTTTCTAATTTATTTTTTTTAATATATGACATTGACATTGACATCACAGTACTTCGCACATGAATGCAACGAACTACAGACACGTAACAGCACTTTCAGCACTGGCGACTAAGGCCATCGGCTGGGACAGATCAAGACATTAATACAACCGAGAGAGACAGATAGATACAAAGAAGGAAAGACATGTAACATCAACCTACGTGGCACAGAGGAGGAGACATAGATTTTTAATGTCTCATATTATCGCACAGGTGGACTCAGGTAAGCTGGCAGTTTTCATAGAATGCTGCCGAAGCTGGGGCAGATAATTTGGTGGAGATAATTTGGTAAGTAACATTCACCAACTTATAGCGAAATTTGGTAGGAGCAGAGTCCACAAAAAAGAAGACTCTCTGACTTGCGCCAACTACAGAGGCATAAGTCTTTTCGACATCACCTACTAGATCGCATCTGGCGTAATATGTGAACACCTGAAACGGTTTTAAAATAACTTGCGCGTCCATTATCAGTGCGGCTTTAGGTCAGAAAAGTCCACAATTGATCAAATCTTCACACTTCGTCAGATCCTGGGAAAATTGCAAGACTTCCAAATTGAAACCACCAACCATTCATCAATTTTTTATGACAGCATTTACAGAGACAAACTATACAAATCCATGTCAAGTTTTGGTGTACCGCCCAAACTAATTAGGCTGTGCAGGATGACGATGGAGAATTGTACCATGTCCATCAGGGTCGGCATAATCTTCCAAAAATCGGTGCAACTACATACGTACATAGCATACGCCGACAATATTGACATCATAGTTCGGACTTAACTTAACGTGATGTCACAGCCACGCATTTGCTAGAATAGAGAAGGAAGCGGCTAAAATGCGGATTTAGACCTAATGAGGTCTAGGCCAAGTGAATGCTATCAACACGAAAAAAAGAATAACATCACATATGACAGATATAACTTTGAGGAAACTTTGCCACCAATAGATCCGCTTTTATCTCTGACAACAGCAACTCGTCAGAAATTAAACAAAGAATTGCTCTTACCAACCACTGTTTCTTCGGGCTAGGAAGGCAATTTAGGAGAAAATATTCGAACTACTAGAGATCCTATACAAGACCATGATCATCCCATTCCTGCTCTATGGCGCTGAAACATGGATCATATTAAAAGCGGATGAAGTAATCCGTTTTTAGCGAAAATGTCTCTATCTATCTTCGGTCCTGGTTTTATTGACTGGCTGTGTAGCTGTACGAGGTGTACAGTGACAAAGAACAGATCAATACAACTCTGCGTCTATCATTTAAGATTGCTAGGACATGTAGAGCTAATTAACACCAATATTTAGGCTCGCAGGGTCCTCGATTCTCAGCCAGACGTTGGATGCAGTGGTAGAGGAAGGTGAGGTCACCCTCCGTGTCGCGTACAAGTAGAAACCGACCACAACCAACAGGAAGTCCCAACTGGAGGCGGTAAGCTATAAGGACAAAAATTCTAGAAAAACTAGCCTACTTATCGAACTTACTCCTTCTGAACCGAAGTCTCATTCGTGCGACGAAGTCTCATTCGTATAAGAGCAGCCTATCCACAGTTCGTCTGAAGACGTGGTAGACTAGCGGACCCGCCGATCTGTCCTGTATCAGCCCTCGTCTATTCAAATGTAAGAAAGTTTTAGGCGGAATGAAGCCGCTTAAGCACGCACTTTCAAAATATTCATCATTGGGGTAGAAGGCTTAAAGATGAGACTATTGCTTGAGGCGAATGAGTTTAACCAGAAAATTATCTATTCTGTTTATGTTGGCGTGTAGGACCTGGTTGGAATAATATTTTGTTAAGTCAGATAATAATGTTCTGTTAAGTCCAAGGCAGCTTGTCAAACACTGCTTCTCAAACACCCGTATCTTTTCCATTTGAGATGGGGCAACGTTGAACCACACCCATAGGCAATCATCGGCCTGATGAGGGTCATGTAGCAAATCACCTTCAACCTGCTGTCAAGACGACTGCTATAAAACAATCGTCTTGTCAGGGAAAAAGCTCCCTTACAAAAAAAAAATACAAACTGTTGGCGCAACAGGCTCGTTAGTACCCGAGCTTTCTCACAACAATTCATGTGTGCACGATGGTGGGACCAGCAGATTTATGCCGACTCCGAACGGCAAATTTGAGCTAAGCTTTTCTTTACAATTGATACTACTCGGAATATTTGTCAGATCATCACGAGAGGAGAGGTGTTTCTACGGCTGGGAATCGAACCCAGACCTTCTGCGCGACAGTTCGTCGCAGTAACTATCGCTCCACTGAGCCCACCAGCCCACCTTTAACTCTCGCCAAAGCAGCATTTACATGTCTTCCGCAATATAGATACTGATCCAGGCAGATGTCAAAGTAGTTTACTTTGGTTTGGTCCAATGATCACCAGCTTTCGCCAGTTCTTTCTCGTATCCCTAGAGGCTCTAAACAACGGTGTCCTAAACAGGATAGTTTTTGATTCAGAAAGTTGATTTTTAACTTCCAGTCATCATATTATCTCTGGATCTTGTCGAAGTCTCGCTTGAAAAGAGTTCGAATGACTTCGACAATAGAGCCTGTTCTGTACGCGATAAGATCATGCATACGCAATTGCCTGAGTAAGACTACCTATCATATCACTGGTGTAAATGCTGAAGAGAATCGGCGAGTTTACCGCTCCCTGCTGCAGACCATTCTTAATGAAAAATTCTGTGGTAGAAGTTATATTGCCGCTTTTGACAACAAACGTTCTACCAGTCAGCATGTCATCAAGCATATATAGCAGTGGTTTACTTATGCCAAGTCTAGTCAGCCTTAGATAGAGGCCCTCTAACCATACGGTGTCAAAAGCCTTCTCTAAATCAACCAGACATGCACCCGTGCACTGTTTTTTTTTGGCTTTGTTCCATTGTATATCACAGACGAGTTTGGAGGCGGCATGAATATAGTCATGTCCGGCCTTGAAACCAAACTGGTTCTCCGGTATAATATTATTGTCCTCAGACCACTTGAACAGTGCACGATCTTTTCGAAAACCTTGCTGATACTCGAAAGGAGACTTATCGACCGGGAATTTGCCGGATTAGAGTTGTCCTTTCCCTTTTTCGGAAGAGGAAGAACCAACGCTGTCTTTAAACGCACTGGATAATATGCATTATTCAGCGCGTTGTTGAACAGCGTGGCGTAAATGTCCACAGCTTCAGGGGGTAAGTGTCGCAGTACAATGTTGGATATACCATCGACTCCCGCTGACTTCTTTTTCTTTATGGAATCGAAGATGATCTTTCACTACTCCAGATTTGATTCTTAAATTTGATTCTTGAGAGGATTGTGCACAACTCCTGACCCAACACAATTTTCCAAAAATCGGTGCAACAACTAGCATACGACAACGATATTGACATCATTGGTTGAACTCAACGTGATATCATAGCCATGTTTGCTAGTATAGAGAAGGAGGCGACAAAAATCCGTTAAGCAATAAACGATAGTAAGACCAAGTATCTGCTGTTAGTACGAAAGGACACAGGAGATCGACGACTTGGAAAGAACGTCAACATTGACAGACTTTTTCTACATCGTTTTCGCCATAAACTCTGACAGCATAAACTCGTCAGATATCAAACGAAGAATTTCTCTTGCCGCTGTTTCCTTGTGTAAAGAAAAGCTTAGAAGTAAAGGCCCATCAAGAATGACTAATATTATCCTAAAAGAGCCTGATTATTGCAGTCAAGCTCCCCGGCGCTGACGCATTGGCAATTTTCATTGTCATCGATCCCGTTTGCGATGACGGCCTGTTGAGACGAAGATTCCGTGAAATATATAAGCTGTACATACTTACAAAGGGTTTTTCAATAAGAGCGCTACAACATTTTTTTTTAAATAAAACAAAAACGGTTTTGGATAGCAATGAAATTCTTTGTTCCTGTGAAAGTACGTTCGATGCCATTATGTATGGAACTCGATTTCTTTTGCATGGCCACCACGGACACACTTGCAGAAGTCCAGGCGCTGAACCCAATTTTCGACGGTTTTCAAGCATTAATCGGCCGATACTGCTGCAATTTCACGTTCGATATTCGTACGAAGTTCATCAATCGTTGCTGGCTTGTTGGCATAGACCATAGACTTAACGTAGCCCCACAGAAAATAGTCTAACGGCGTCAAACCGCACGACCGAGGCGGCCAAGCGACTGGACCATTTCGTGAGATAACAGGTTCTCCAAACTTGGTTTCCAATAAATTGATTGTGGCATTCGCTGTGTGGCTTGTGGCGCCATCCTGTTGGAACCACATGTCCTCCAAGTCCATATCATCCAATTTGGGCCAAAAATATTTGGCTATCATTGAACGGTAGCTATTACCATTCACAGTAGCGCGCCGGTCTTGATCATCACGGAAGAAGCACGGCCCAATGACGCCGCCGGCCCATCAACCACACCAAATCGTAATTTTTTCGGGATGCTATGATGACTCATGGAGTACGCGTGGATTGCTGTATGGCCAATACCACATATTTTGTTTTTTGACGAAGCCATTCAGCCAGAAATGAGCGTCATCGCTGAAGATGATTTTTCGATGAAAATCCGAATCATTTTCAAGTTGTTGCTCAGCCCAATTCACGAACATACGACGCTTCTGGTGGTCAAGCGTCTTCAGTTCTTGCGTCAATTTAATCTTTTAAGGATGTAGGCCAAGATATTTTTTGGCAAAATTCGCCACAACGACATCACAGATGCCCAACGCTTGAGAACGACGTGTGAGAGACACATTTGGGCTTTCTTCAACTAAAGCCTCAGCGGCAGCAATATTCTCGACACTACGGGCACTTCTTTGTGTCACTGGCACGGGAAAATTATGTACTGTGCCTGTGGATTCAATTTTTTCCACTAGACGCTCAATTGTTTATCTCCTAGGACGATTATGACGACCATAAATTGGACGTAGCGCTCTTAACGTTGAGGCCACTGACTCCGAATTTCGGTTGTAAATTTTATTAATTTCGACTCGTTGTTGGATTGTATATCTTTACATCATGAAATGGCAAACCTTACTGAAGAGAAATGTCAAAAGAGCGGCAAGAAATATGGCGTCGTTTGCTGTCCCTGTCGCTCAACTTTTGTAGCGTCCCTGTTGAAAAACCCGATACTTAAGTGGCGGTAAAGTCTCGAATAAATTTGGGCCTCCAATTAGCCCGGTGCTTGGCTAACTGCCTCCAGTTGCGCACTTCAAGTTGTTTGAGCCGGTTTTTGTGGGCGCCACTTAAGGCGAGGTCTTCCTCTACAGCGTACGACGCCTTTCTGGGCATCGAAAACTCTGCGAGCCAGAGTATTGGTGTCCATGCGTTTTATACGTCCTAGCCATCATACACGCGCAATGCGGAGTCTTTCGACTAAGGGCATGTCGCTACATAGCTCTTATAGTTTTGGTCGAATCTTCGTCTCCATAAATTTTCTTCTCGAATTGACCAAGGATTGCTACTTCCGCTTTTGATACGGTACATGTTTCAGCAAAGTAGAGCAGAACTGGGATGATCAAGATCTCATACAGGATCTCCATAGTAGTTCCTGGGAGGGATTTACTACCTTCTTGGCCCGAAGAAACAACGGTTGGCAAGAGTAATTCTTAGTTTAATTTCTGACGAGATGTTGTTGTCAGAGCAAACAGTGGAGCCGAGGTAGATAAAGTCCCGTACTACATCAAAGTTATATCTGTCAATAGTGACTTTCTTTCAAATTCTTTAATTCCTACCAATAAAGTCAATGTCGTCGGCGTATGCTAGGAGTTGAAGATTTTGTGCAATCCAACCAAGAATGAGAATAAAGAAGTCACATGACAGTGCATCGAGTTGCCTAATCCTTTTTGTGGGGTGAGGCCGTTTCCAAACTTGAGCGACGGGAATTCTCCATTTACATCCTGCACAGACGAACGAGTTTCGGCGGTATACAAAAACTGAACATTGCTCTGTCTCTATAAATGCTGGCCTAAAACCACTCTGATAAAGACCGATCAGGTCGACAGATGGGATCATGTAGGCGATGTTGAGGATACATATGACTCTGTAGTTTGCGCAGTTTAGAGTGTCTACTTGTGTATCGGGCAAACGATGCTGAGGTTCCATTCTTCAGGCATACTTTCATCCGAGCCGATTTGGCTTATGAGTGCTGGATGTTACTTACCAGGTCATCTCCGCCGGCTTTATAAAGCTTAGCAAGAATGCCATCATTTCCGGCAGCCTTAATAAGCATGAGTTTAGATATTGCTATCCTCAATTCACTCAGGTTGGGTGGTTGGAAGTTTTCGCAGTCGTTGCCAATCTGAATGGTTCTGCCTGACAGCGAAATGTTGTTCGTCATCGCCGTTTAACAGGCTGCATAAGTGGTACTTTCATATCCTCAATATCGCCTATGTCTTAGCTACACTATTTCCTTGTTCATCTCGACAACATTCTGTTCGAGCCTTGAATCCTTCTCTTCGATGTTTTGTATCCTTGGCTTTCACACTTTGGTAAAACTGGCGAACACCGTGCCCTAGTGGCATCTCTCTATATCACATATGTGCTTACACGTGAGCCTATGTAACCTGTTCCAACACTGAGTTGTGAATATTACAGACCTCTGCATCAGCAGAATCTTCTTATTGACTGTTTTTACCCAAGGTCTTGAACTAATCAGCCATACTAAAAAAAGCTCCTCGATTCATATAGGCAAATGTCTTAAAAAGGGTCAACAATATTAGCATCTCCAAAATTTTATTGGAAAGAGATCATGATCTGCAAGAATTTGGATAAGAAATGTCGATTAAAATATATGGAATGTAGAGAATTTCAAAATGCTAAAATTTGACTGCAATATGAAGAAGAAGAGGTCAACATTTATACGAGGCCCCTTCCCCTTGTTTCCCGGTCAGATACCAACATATCATGCTTTAGGCTATGTGAGTAGTTTGTCCTACATTTCGGAATTTGGTGGATGGGTTGGTCCAACAAGGATCGGAACCAAAAGTGATGATGTCAAATCCCAGAATAAAAAATTACGTAAGGAAAACTCGTTCTCAACTCGGATCTGCTGGGGAACTATTCCACGATATAGAGCATGAAAAATTTCACTAACACCAACATCAAAACCAAAATTTTGAGTGAATCCTGCATTATTCAAAGTCTGAGATACACCAACTTCAATGTCAACTGCGTACAACAATATCCCTAAATAGGAAGACCGCACATTCTTGTCCTTAGAGAAACACAAGTTGTTGGCTACGAATCAAAATTGCATTCGGTGCTGTGGGAACGCATTGCGTCCACTAGTCTGTCTTAATAGTGGTCGTTGTGCATATACAAGATCTGACCTACCAAGCCAGAGAGAAGAATCGATGGAACTTTGTAATCCCGATTTTATATGGCTTAAACTTTTCTTCCAAAAAATCGACACTGTTTCAACATTTATCCGACAAGGTTTACTGGATAAAAACTCATCACCTAACAGCTGAAGTTATAACCCTTGTCGACTTATTCGCTAAAATGTTTCCTCAGATAGATTGTCTGGTGGTTGGATTTTATGGAACGAGGGCAAACTCTGATACACGTTAACTTGACAATGCCCTATCACGGTAACTTTACCTACACATCAATTGTTCTTATTTTACTTCCAATTGGAAACCTTCAGATGCTGGTCTCATCCAAGCGCATTGGACTTGCTAAACTTATAAGTGCGAATGTTGATAACGAGACTAACAATGGCAACACTATTGAAAGCCTATTCAGAATGAATACCCTGGAATATTCGTCCTCCTATCTTAGGAGAACACATGAATCCGGCCCTCCAGGTTGGCGGTTGTGCTAGCCACTAAAATTGTTGGTGTACCTCAAGGATCAATTCTCTCACCCACTCTATTTCTGCTGCACATTCAATTCAACTAAAACAAAATCCATCAGTATACAACAGTCCCAAAAAAAAAAGAAGCCCCCACAGCCGATGGCCTCAGTCGCCAGTGCTGTTATGTGTCTGTAGTTCGTTCCATTCATGTGCGAAGTACTTTCAATGTCAACGTCCATAAGAAGCCCATAGTTCCGCAAATCGAGATGAAGTAATCAGATGTTAAGTCAAAAGAATCTACGAATCTGCTAGGTATCACAATTGGGTCAGAGGTATTGTGGCAGAAATATTTAAGCCTTATGGGCAAAAACATCAACAACGTCAAATCTGTGATACCTTTACAAAGCTTAGAGATATTTTACACAACCCTAGCTTCTTTTTCTTTATAAACCCAAGTCCGACAAGATCTTGAATATTCAGCCTTACCGAAGTATCCGTTCGGAAGAAATTTTTCCCCGAATTGTTCGAAATCGGAGAATTTTCTACCGAGTTACCGTTCCGATTATAATTTCGGATATATCTTCCGACGAAATTTTACGCGTTAAGTCGAGAATTTTTGACAGCTATGCCCTGAATTTCTTCCGAAGTTGTCCTACGAAGAATTGCTGCGGAACCAAACAAACGCAATTGTATGATTTTTTTTGTTTTGTTCCGCAACGGATATCCTGAAATAAAATTGAGTTCCGATTGTAACTGACTTTCTTCCCTTACCTACTTCGAATCTGCAAATTTTGGCCAAGCGAAGACTTTTAGAAGATGCACGGAGGAGCTTAGAGAAATAATCCCTACATTCGTTTCATTCCAATGACCAACAAGAAACACAGAAACACCTCGTCACGAACAGCGCAATGCCAAAATTACATTTGTTACAGAACAAGCAAACAACGGAACGAACTTCCAGAAGATGTTTGATATAAAATCTACAACAAGTCAAAAGCAGAGTCAATAAACATCTGCAAACATTGTCCCAGGGCGCTTTTTGAGCGTTCTACGTTCGCCTCAACGCCATGATCAGTTTTCTAAAGTCCAACCATACATCATCATGCCTTATTCAAAGCTCCATCTACAACAAGTCAAAAGCAGAGTCAATAAACGTCCGCAAGCATTATCTCAGGGTGCTTTTTGAGCGTTATACGTTCGCTTCAACGCCGGGATCAGGCTTATAAAGTCCAACACAACATCATGCCTAATACCAGGCTTCACCTACAACAAGCCAAAAGCAGACTCAATAAACATCTGTAAGCATTATCTCAGGGCGCTTTTTGAGCGTTATACGTTCGCCTCAACGCCGTGATCAGTCTTCTAAAGTCCATCACCACATCATGCCTAATACCAAGCTTCATCTACAACAAGTCAAAAGCAGGGTCAATAAACATCTGCAGGCATTGTCTCAGGGTGCTTTTTGAGGGTTATACGTTCGCCTCAACGCCTTGATCAGTCTTCTAAAGTCCAACACCACATCATGCCTAATACCAGACTTTACCTACAACAAGTCAAAACCCGAGTCAATAAACATCTGCAAGCATTATCTCAGAGTGCTTTTGGAGCGTTATACGTTCGCCTCAACGCCGTGATCAGTCTTCTAAAGTCCAACACCACATCATGCCTAATACCAGGCTTCACCTACAACAAGTCAAAAGCAGATTCAATAAACATCTGCAAGCATTATCTCAGAGTGATTTTTGAGCGTTCTACGTTCACCTCAACGCCGCCCGTGATCAGTCTTCCATAGTCCTACACCACATCATGCCTAATACCAAGCCTCATCAGTTACTACTCTTACCGCACAAGAATTCCTTTCAAGGCCTCACTGATTACTCTATTTTGTCATAATGATATTCCCACCAACAACACGTCGCGACAGTCGTTCATAAATCAGCTCGTTCGTAGCATCTAATTTCGCTTAAGTAACCGCAATTTGCGGGCCAATTTGTCATTTACATATTTATCTGAAAGCCAGGTCCGTCAGTAGCTAAAAACTCTTAAACTCTTCAGCGGTTAATCACGGCAAAATCTTACACTCATAATGGAGACCTCACGCTTTCAATTAACGTTTCCAACCATCGATTCCATGTGTCAGCCTCTGTACTTTTTTATGATAAAAAAAAAAACCGTTTTAATTGAATTATTCAAAGTATTACCATTGCAAATGGAGAAATTCCATACGGTTAATTCACGACAACCACATTCACTTTTCATTTGTATCGAAGATTCCAATGATATAACCGATTACTTCTTCCTTCATCCGCATCTCTGTGCACTCATGAGCTCGAAGACCTCCTACATGCCTGCCAACTTTCAAAAACGAAAATTTTTACAAAAAGACTTTCAATCAAATCCCAGCGAGCCCAAGTCTATTGCAAATTGCAATCAAACATTCACTTTGCATGAACCGTTTGGCTCTTGCAGAGAATGATTAATTATCTCGAGTCTTAAGCTTCACCTGGGCAATAGTGCCGGTGCATGGATACGGATTGTTTGAGCTTCAGAATTAAAATCAACTATCACCTTGTTCCCAGGTCTGCCGTCGCGTCGTCACGTCGACGCAGAGTGCGTTGCTTCAGTTTGTCGAGTGGTAATAAACGTGCATGCTACCTAAGCTTATGTCGCAGGCCATAGAACTCTGTGGCTTCTTGTTGAACCGGTGGACGGTGTGTGGTGTGGGGGCTGGTAGATGCCCGGCAGGCAGCAGCTTCTCAATGCCGTTCAAGGTTGTTTCGATGGTGATGGCGCGATGAATGTATTGTGTATTGAGAGTGTGTGTGTTGTTGGGCCAGATCATATATCGCAGAGTTGCTCATGCTTCTTCACGTTTGGTGCTTACTGGGGGCATTTAGGAGCAGTTAACTTGGTTCATTCCTCTTTGGTTTTGGTATTCTCTGTGGCTAGTGTGTCCCGCAATTGACATGTTCGTGTTTTGATTATTTTATGTTTGGTTTGCTTCTTGTAGAATTTTTGTGCGTCTAGATTTGATTGATTTTTTTTTTAGTATTATCTTGCTTATCTGAATTGCCCACTCATGAATTCGTATTTCCAAAGAACAGGGCAGTGCCAGGTGTGATTTTTTATGTAATTAGACATCGGGGCTGTGGCGTTATTTGAAGTCTTTATGATTTTTTTATGTTGGAAAAGGTAAGCAACTTACAAAATGATCAGTGAGTCTATACGAATAAATGCTTCATTGATAAATAGCCACAACAATTTGGTGCGCCACTTTTCAGAATCAGTAATATTGCGATCTGATAGAGACGTGTTAAAACGGAGGAGCTTCAGATCATTGTCGATGTACCCTACATCGTTAAAATAAAGAAACTTGTCAAGCCAGATGACAAGATATATTGGAACTGGCCCTCTAGGTCTTAGGTTGTTCTTTAGGTTAACTACCCACCCATGGAAAAAACCATATGTTACGGAGAAACCAATGTCCTCGGAAAGGACTGATTTTATTGCCGGCGACCCTGCTAAATGAAAAAAAGGACAGCGACGTAGGTGTCTGTACCTGGAATGTGAGAACATTCAACAGGAGAGGTGCAAGCAAACAACTAGCGCAAGCCATAAACTGCTAAAAAGCAGACAATACTACCATCCAGGAAACACAATGGGATGGGTCCGGCAAAGAGATGACGAAAAACTGTGACATCTACTACGGACAGTGTTATAGTAAGCAGAAACAGTGACTAGGTATTCGGATGCGGCTTTGTTATAAGTGCCAGACTTAGGCAAGAAGTCTTATGTTTCCAAGACATTAGTGAATACATTGTAACGACACGCTTCAAGGCCAAATTCACCAACATAAGCCTTATAGCGCTCACGCCCCAACGGAGGAAAAAGATGATCAAGCTAAGGATTGCTTTTACGAGTTCCTTGACAAAACCTATGAGCGACTACCGAAGTATGATGTTAAAACCGTGCTGGGTGATTTTAAGGCAAAGGTAGGAAGAGAAGATATCTTCAGCAGTCTTTTCGGATAACAGCCTACACGACAACATGTCTGGTAGGTTATATTGGTGGGTTGATGAGGTAGTTGGTGTGCATCTTTCCCATCACAATGAGTTCAATATAGAGCCATTGTGATGTCTTTTGGCGGTCCACGTGCGTGGTTGGTACCTTCATTATCCTGTTACTGTTCATTGTTGTTAGTTCCTTTGCAGCTTTCCAGATGTTTTTGCAAACATTAAAAGATTAGAGAGAGGGATTTCGGATAGATCCATGAGGTCATGGAAAACAGTTTTTCCTAAAGTTCGCGCTCTTAATTGGCTGAGGCCTGGGCAGTGGCACAGAAAAAGGAAGGTATAATCGTGTGTTTCTTCATCACCGCAGCCTCTAGAGAGGTCATCATCTATAAGATGAATTTTCAGTTTGTGTTGTTTTAGTCAGTTGTGTCCAGTCTGGTAACGGACTTAGGCTAGTTGACTTCGCTACGGAATGAAATGCCACTATAGCCAGCACAACGATTCCTCATCACGATATCCATAAGGGGACAAGGCGGTCTCCATATCAACGAACGGTCAACCAAATTGATAACATTGCGATGGACAAGAGACACGCATCCAGTATTTTGGATGTCCGCACATTCCGAGGAGCTTACATAGAATTGGAACACTACCTTGTTAAAGTCATGGTAAGAATGCGGATATCCGCCACGCCACAGCAATCCAGAAATATTATGAAAAAATTTTATGTCGAAAAACTGCATTCGCAGGAGACCGCCAAGACCTTCGCTCAACGCATTCCCCTTAACCTCTTGATTAATACCCCAGCATCGAATGTCGAAGATTATTAGAAACGATGGCAACATCCCATTAGATCAGCAGCAATTGATGTGCTAGGTTTCTGGCGCCTACCATTAAGAAAGCCATTGCTTGATGCGGAATGCCGACAGATCCTCGCAGCCATTAACGAGGCATACAAGACTAAGCTGCTGGTGAAGACCATAGCTCTATATGCAAAGAAGAAGAGAACAACTCCGTATTTTCACAAATCTGCAGACTGTTATACGGCGATGACGAACAACATTCCGCTGTCAGGCAGAACGAACCATTCAATATTGGCAACGACAACGAAAACTGGCAACCACCCGACCTTTGTGAGCTTAATAAGGCTGCCGGAAATTACGGCCTTCCCGCCGAGCTTTATAAAATTGGTGTATATGACTTGGTAAGTAACATCCACCAACTCACAAGCCAAATCTGGAAGGAAGAAAGTATGCCTGAAGAATGGAACCACAGCATCGCTTGCCCGATCCACAAAAATGGAGACCCTCTAAACTGCGCCAACTACAGAGGCATAAGCATCCTAAAAACCGCCCTACAAGATCCTATCTGCCGTATAAAATGTTAACGCCTGAAACCGTTTACCAACAACCTGATCGGCCCTTATCAGTGTGGTTTAAGGCCAAAAAAGTCCACAACCGATCCAATTTTAACACTTCGGCAGATTCTGGAAAAAAAAGACCCAAGAAATCCAAATCGATACCCACCACCTATGCATCGATTTCAAAGCCGCATACAGCATTTACAGAGACGAACTATACAGAGCCATATCTAGTTTTGGTATACAGCCCAAACGTTTGTATAGGATGACGATGGAGACTTCTCGCAGCTCCATCAGGGTCGGAAGTGACCTCACCGACAAATTCGATACCAAAAAAGGATTTAGGCAAGGCAATGCTCTGCGTGTGACTTTTTTAATTTGATTCTTGAGACATATGTTCGAAACTCCATAGCCAACACCAGAGGCACAATTTTCTAAAAATCGGCGCAACTACTAGCGTACGCCGACGATATTGACATCATTGGTAGGTATCAACGTGATGTCATAGCCACGTTTGTTAGTATAGGAAGGAAGCGGCGAAAATGGGTTGAGCAGTAAATGAGGGCAAGACTAAGTATATGCTGTCAAAACGATAGGATACACAACATCGACGAATTGGACAGAACCATTGACAGATATAACCTTGGAGTAGTCCCAGACTCTGTCTATCTTGGTTCCGCTATTAACTCTGACAACAACATCTCGTCAGAAATTAAACGAAGATTCTTGCCAACCGCTGTTTCTTCGGGCTAAGAAGAAATTCAGTAGTATAGCCCTCCCTCGAAATACTATGGAGATCCAATATAAGACCCTGATAATCCGTCGCAATAAGCATGGACCGTCTTAAAAGTGGATGCAAAAATCCTTGGTCGTTTCGAGACGAAAATTATTCGAAAAATCTTCAGTCTCATTTGCATTGACGGGCTATGGAGAAGAAGATTTAACCAAGAAATATAAGAGCTGTGCAGCGACATGCCCCTGTACAAAAATACTCAGCATTGAACGTTTAAGATGGCTTTTCATTGTAGCACGAATGGACTCCGGCTCGCAGTCTTCGATTCCTAGCAAGACGTCGGACGGAGTAGAGGAAGACCTCGCCTTAAGTTTCACACACAAAACCGACCTCAACCAACTTGGATTGCGCAACTGGAGGCAGTCAGCCAAGGTCCAGGCTAGTTGGAGAGGCATGTTGTTTGGGGCAGAGGTTCATTCCGGACTGTAGCGCCACTAGAGCAAGTAAGTAAGTCTGGTATAACTGCACAGGCGCCCTAAACAGCCATACCGGACGGTTAAGACAGCGTGTGTGTAGCCGCCTTTAATAAGTTTACAATTTGGGTGTATTTTCGTTTAGGGGGTTTGAAAACATGAAGGTGACCAGGGGTTTCTTCAACTGCTTGCTGACTGCTATGATCCCTTAGAATCGAAATTCCCTGCATAGCCCGAAAAAACAGAGGCTGGCAGGGGTTCGTCTTCTTTTCATTTTTAACGAGATGTGGTTGTAAGAATTTATTGAGCTGCTAAGATAAACAAAATTCCTTACAACATCAAACATGAAGAAGTCCAGTTTGAAGTTCTTTACCAGTCATCGGTTTTGTGTGTTTCATATGCCCTCGTTTATTGCTTAAGCAACTATAGCCAGTTTTTGCTGGCATATGCCACTATGACATCTTGTTTGGTCCTACTTATGAGGTCAATATCGTCAGAACCTTTTTATAGATCGGTAGTTTCCACAATCTTCTCAAGAATAATGCTATAGAAGTATTTACTTCCCTAAACAGTTTTTTTTTTTTGAATCGATTGTTTCAGTCAGATCGTTGGCCTTGACGATCCTGATGGAATAGCGAGAATTATCCAAAGCCTGTCTTGTACAGACGACAAAGTTTTGGCGGTATAAAAAAACCAAACATGGCTAGTTGGTTCGACTCTATATTTACTGTCGTATACGGCTTTTAAAACGATGAATATGTACCGATTTAAGCTTCATGGGTTTTGTCCAGGATCTGCCGAAGTGTGCGGATTGGATCAGTTGTGGACTTTCCTAGTTTAAAACCGCACTGATAAGTGCCGATCAGGTTATTGGTATATGGTTTCAAAGTAAAGATTTGATCAGTTGTGGATTTTCAATTGATGAGTTCTGAAGAGGCTGTTGGTGAAAAGATTCAGGCTTTCATAATATATTACGGTAGATAGGATCTAGTTATCGTAGTTTGAGCATTTCAAAGGTCGTATTTTTGTAGATCTGGTAAATATTTCTGACCCAGCTTCATAAGGGTAGGTTTTTTTGGTCCTTAATTTGTTTATACTCTCATAAGCGATATTTCATTTTTCTGCCTGAAATGATTGTAGAGGGTGCCATTTGTAAAGCCAACTATCAAAATCTTTACCTCATATTTTGGCCTTTTACCATATGGTAGAACATTGGAATGTAACTGTCAAAATGAGTGATCGCAGGTTTTTCATGCTTTATTCCCATTAATTCGAAGACATGGGGTCTTTCCTTCTCCCATGCCTAAAGAGCTCGACGGTTATTCTTAGCATCTCTCTTCTTCGCCTGAAGGCCTTTTTCTCTGCTTTACATATTTATCGAATTCTTTCCTTGAACTAGAAGTTTCTATATGCTTGCTGTCGACTCTAATAGAAAATACAGTGGCTTGCATTTCAAATGGGACACACCTCACACTTAAGTTTGTCAAGTACCGAAATAAGGATTCTATCATGTTAAGCTTTCTTAAATCGAAATTTTTTCTAAAAATTAAGCCTCCCACACACATATAAGAGAAAAAGTCGTGTGAGACCCTCTGTGAGGTCATCATTCGAGTATCAGCTTATTTTTCTTTAATTCTTAGTACTTTATGATTAGATGAGTCGATTTGTCAGCTTGTTTTGAAAAACACCTTAAGGCCTTTTCGTTACCTTAATAGTTACAAACAACATACCATCGTCAAAACATGGTCAAGACAGCCGAAATCAATCCGAAATCCACATCGGATTTATTTTTAGTAAAAATCCAACGAAATGTCCAACACCTGGCAATACCACACCACACCGAGGAACATTCGGCCTTCACAAAGATTGAGGTAAAGTTAAGAGGAATACTGGTTGCTATTCCACAGAAGCTGTTGGAATGTTTTCATTCTCCAATCACATACTTGTGACTTTTTTTGTCGCGCTCCTCTTGCGTAAGCAAATTCGTTTTTAATGGCGCTCCAGAGAGCTATCTAAAGTGGGGCGCGTCTGATGGGACCCATAGACACCGATTGCTAATGTACGACTGGACCTTAACAAAAAAATAAAAAAAAACCTGCGCACCTATTCCGCGTGGATTGGCATTTTGGTGAAGTGGGAATTTAGGTCTATTCAGCGGAGGCACTTGACTTTTAATTAATTTCGGATCGGATGTGCACATACTTAGGTTCGTGATTTGTGGATGTGCTCCTGTCGTTGAAATGTAAATAAATTGGTAGTCGAAATGCTGACAGAACGAGATTAGAAATGGACAGAGGTAATTTTTTCGAGCGCTACTAAATGTGTGTTCCAAGTTCCAAGGTGGAGTCTAGTGCCGAGTCCGAATGCTAATGTTGGTTTTCGAAAATTAATTCAGGTACCTATTTTTGTTTGTTTATTTGACAGACACGAGGTATTTACTCTCAAATGATAATGTTGGTTTGTGTATTTTAATTGTATGCTCAGTAGGGTACGGACTGGTGGCTTCGGAGGCTTCAGAGCGATCAGTACAGTGAAGAATTTTACCTGGAATGATGAGTAAGGTAGATGCAAACATATTTGCGGTCACTAAACAATTTTTTTTTTTTGAATGACCAAATTGCATTTTGAAATTGAATTTTATATAAAAAATGCAAAGATAAATGGTCCCACATGACTTGGACAGACTTGTCCAGGAATGTAGACGATGTTTTTGAAAAAATCCATTTTAGCTAAAAAGTTTTTTTTTGACATCACAGACACATAACAGCGATGGGCTCAGTGGCGCGATGGTTAATGCGTTGAACTGCCGCGAAGAAGGTCTGGGTTCGATTCCAAGCCGTAGCAACACCCAAACGATTTTTCACTGGTCCTCCTCTCGTAATGATCTGACAAATCATCCGAGTAGTATCAATTGTCATGAATAGCTTATCTCAGCTTAGCCGTTCGGATTCGGCATAAAACAGGAGGTCCCGCCATCGTGCAAAGAAGTACACACGCACGCATGAATGGTTGTGAGAAAAAAGCTAGGCCGTGGGTACTAACGGGCCTGTTGCGCCATAAATTTTTTATTTTTTTTTATTTTTTAGACGCATAACAGCACTGGCGACTGAGGCCATCGGCTAGGACAGAGCAAGACATTAACACAACAGAGGGAGACAGATAGAGACATAGAAGGAAAGCCATATAAGCTAAAAAGTATATTTGATGGTTAAATATATTTTTAAGTGCAAAACTGGAAGTGAAGGAACCTGCAATAATGTGAACAAAAATGCGGAAAAAAACAACCTTGTGAAAAACATCGTGGATCAATGTCTAACACATCTAATTGGAAGTATGCTTAGCTACAGAAATATAAATGCGAAGCTAGATGACACACATCTCAAAGTAATAACATCAAGAGGTACACCACAAGGAGGCATTATCTCACCTCTGTTGTGCATATAAGTAATAAATGAGATACACAATAAGTGCAGTCTAGTTCAGGGGTGCCAGCACGTAACTTGATACAATCAAGTTTTATGGAAACAATTGACGGTTGTTCCATCGACTATCCTCGATTGTATCAACTGACTTGGCAGCAGATAATGTTGGAAAGGATGTTTGAAACAAAAAAACAAAACACTCATGAGAAAATAGTTACCGTTTGCAGAATTTTATTCGAAAAAAAGGGAACCCGAAACTCTTAGATTTTGACCATCACAGCCATGTGAACCGTTGATTGCTATTATCTCGTTAACGTTATTGAAAATCTAGTCAAAACAGGAGACCCTCTAAACTGCGCCTACTACAGAGGCATAAGTTTCCTCGAAATCGCCTACAAGATCCTATCTGCGGTTTACTAACAACCTGATCGGCCCTTATAAGTGTGGTTTTAGGCTAGAAATGTCCAAAACCGATTAAATGTTCACACTCCTTCAGATCCTGGAAAAAGCCCCGTCCGAATCGAACAAGGATTTCTTTATCCGCTTTTGAGACGGTCCATGCTTCAGCGCCAAAAAGCAGGACCTTGATGATCGGGGTCTTATATAGGATCTCCTTAGTTGATCGAGGGCTTTTCTACTGAATTGCCTTCTTAGCCCGAAGAAACAGCGGTTGGCAATAGTTGGTAGAAGGTTTCAGGCGTTCACATATTACGGCAGATAAGATCTTGCAGGCGATTTTGAGGAGACTTATGCCGGTGCATAGGCTTTTCCCTTCTTCTCTGCCTTCAGAGCTCAGTGGCAGCTCCCTTCTTCACCTGCAGCTTAGTCATGTAGGCATCGTGCTTGGCTGCAAGCATATGTCGACATTCTTCATCAAACCAGGGGTCGCGAGAAACCTAGTAAATCAACTGCGGCTGATCTAATGGTTTGTTGGCATCGCAGCCATTGTTCTGTAATCGTTGCGATTGGTGTTAGTCGAGAGGATAAAAGATACTCGTTGCGTGAAGGTCTTGGCGGTCTCTTGCGATTGCAGTCTTTCAACATTAAATTGTTATCACAGTATTTCTGGATTGTTGTGGCGTGTTGGGTATCCGCATTCTTAGCTTCGCTGCAACAAAGTAGGAGTCCGAGTCAATGTTAGCTCCTCGGAATGTTCGGACATCTAAAATACTGGATGCGTATCTCTTGTCTATCGGAATGTGATTTGGTTTTGGTGGACCGTTCGTTGACCTGGAGACCGCGATGTCCCCTTATGGCTATCGTGGTGAGGAAACCGTGTGCTGGCTATAGTTGTTTTTCGTTCCGTAGCGAAGTCAATTAGCCTAAGTCCGTTACCAGACGTGTTGTCGTATAGGCTATGTTTTCCGACGATAAAATCTCCTAGAACGAATTTAACATCCTACTTCGGTAGTCGCTCATAGGTTTTGTCAAGGAGCGACTAGAAGCAACCCTTAGCTATATCATCTTTTTCCTCTGTTGGGGCGTGGGCGCAATGGCGCATATAAAGCTTATGTTGGCAAATTTGGTCCTTAACTTTGGTTATGCTTTTGAATTTTCCTGCGAATTGTCTTAAACATGCTAAACAGAAAAATTGCTTGTGGAAATTAAATTGTATATCCTTATAGAGGAATAATTGTTAGTTGGGCTATTGGCCATAGCCCCCTGCTTCTGAGCGATTGCTTCCTTAAAATGTTCTAACGTTGGAGTAAGAATAAAGAGTTTGGTGCTATGGGAGGAGCACGTAGTAAGTGACTTCCTGCCAATGCCACCAAATACAGAGCAAAAACTTCCTAGCAGTCAATACGGGTTTGAAAACCATTTTCGCTTAATATTGTCGGAAGTGATCAACTTTTCATCACCAGTTATAATCTGCTTAAAAATGGATCGACTTAGTTGCGATGCAGAAGCGATTCACAGATAGAAATTCGTTGCTTGAGATTTTTCTGTGTTATCTAATGTGGAACCGATACATCGAGTTTTTTTTGTATCCGGACTTATTCAAATGGTTCCAAACGGTTTTTCGTGTAATTTTCATCAATATTCAGCAATCGAAAAGTACTTAAATATCGGTCGGCTTAAACGATTTTCTTAATTTTATCAACAGTTGTCAACATCATCAACATTGAGAAAATATTGGGACCTATGCTAAAAGCATTTGTTCTGACTCAAGTCTCCCTTTTAATAGCTTAAGCTTGAGCATTTGGTAAATGAATGCGACAGATTTCATAATTTAATATCTAACATCCAAAACAATTGCAATGTTTCGAAACAGCTCATAAAAATTTAAGACCTGAAATTTGTTGTCGCAGTAGGTCAAATCGCTGGGTGTTTAAACGTTCTTGGTGCTACTGTGCAAAATATCTCCGTAAATTATTTACACTAAATGGGGATTTTATAATTGGCGGTGATTTTAATTGTAAACATAGAGATTGGGGTTGCATAAGAGCTAATGCATGGGGTAACATTATGTCTAGTTTGTCTATTACCTTACCTATTTCTGTTTTGTACCCATCTAGTCTGACATATTATTCCAGTTCTCGCAATTGTCCTTCTGTTCTTGAACTGTTCATAACAAATGTACCTAGTTTTTGTACCCAGCCAATTACCTTCAATGAACTGAGCTCAGATCATAACCCAGTTTTTTGCCAACTTCTTAAGTCAGGGCTTAGAAAAGTAGAATATGTACATGATTTAAAAAATTCTAATTGGAATCTTTTTCGGTCTGAAATAAATTCTAAGCTTCGAAACATTCCAAACAATTTAGAAAATATTACATGTAAAGAAGATGGTGATTCAATTGTAAACACTTTTTCAGAACAAATTTTAGGTGCTGTTGAGAAAAGTGTTCCAAAAGTTCACAAAAATGTTTTTGTTGCTAAGCTGCCTTCACACGTGTTAGAACTTATAAAAAAAAGAAATGCTTATCGAAGATATTGGCAGAGATATCGTCAGTTTTTTTTTAAATATCAAGTTTCTCTTCTAAACCATCTCATATCAAAACTTATAAACTAGCACAGAAACAAAGATTGGAATAAGAAACTAAGTTCTCTCGATAAAAACTCGAAACCATTTTGGAACATAATGAAGGTAGTAAAAAACAAAAATAGGCAACTGCCATTTCTGAAGGATTCCACCAATATCTTTTGCTCAGACCAAGACAAAGCAAATGCACTTGCATCCAACTTCACTAAAAATCATGCTATTTCATCTAACTTAGGAGATGTGAATACAAATGTTTTAGTTAATAGTGCCGTCCAAAATTTGTTACTAAACAACAACAGTACGCCCTATTCAGATGTATATATAACTATCGACGATATAGAATTTATAATAAAGGATCTAAAAATTCGAAAAGCTGGAGGTATCGACCTTTTACAAAATATATATATCAAGCAACTGCCAAAATCAGGAGTTAAATTTATAACATTCATTATGAATTCATGTATTAAAATGCATTACTTTCCTAATAAATGGAAAATTGCTAAAGTAATACCAATAATAAAAGCTGGTAAGCCTCCTGAGAAAGTTGAAAGTTATAGACCAATTAGTTTGCTAAGCAGCCTTAGCAAAATTTATGAAAAAATTCTAAAAGAGAAATTATTAAAGTTTATTTCGGACCACAATCTTTACCCTAAGGAGCAATTTGGTTCTAGACGTTTTCACAGTACGTCGCATCAAGTGCTTAGGATATATAACCATATAAAAATGCATCGTTCGATGGGCAAATCCACTGGAATGATCTTACTAGATATCGAAAAGGCTTTTGATACCGTTTGGCATGACGGACTTATTTATAAAATGATTCATTTCAACTTTCCTATTTATATTTGTAAAATTGTCCACAGTTTCCTGTCTGGTCGTTGTTTTAAAGTGCACGTTAATAGTGGTGTCTCAGACTTAGTATTATTTGATTCCGGTGTCCCTCAAGGGTCAGTCCTTGGGCCTGTTCTGTATAACCTTTATACATCCGATTTTCCTGCTTTACCTAATTGTGAAGCAGCTATTTTTGCTGACGACACAGCAATTTTTTTTATCAGATGTTTTTGCTCTTGACATTGAGAGTAACTTAATCAATGCGATGAAAATATTAGAAAACTATTTCAACAAATGGAAAATTAAATTAAATGAGGAAAAAATACAAGCCATCTTTTTCTCCCGAAAAAGAAAAGCTTGTTATCTTCCCAATAGACAATTGCAGATAAATGGCATGAACATAAATTGGGAAACGTCTGTCAAATATTTAGGAATATATTTAGACACCAAATTAACTTTTAGCACTCATGTTGCCAACACATTAAAGAAAATTGCGATTGCTATCAAAATACTATACCCTTTTATAAATCGGAAGTCAATGCTCTCGAATGGAAACAAAATAATTATCCATAAAGTGATCTTCCAGGCTATTCTTCTCTATGGTTGCCAAGTTTGGGGAAATATTGCAATGTGCCATATTAAAAAATTACAAATATCCCAAAACAAATTATTAAAAATGATGCTCAACTTACCGTGGCATCACTCAACTTCGAATCTTCATAATAGAGCGAATGTTGAATTGGTCGTTGACAGAATCCAGAAGTTAAATCTTCGTTTTTTGGACCGCTGTAATTTTTCTGATAACCCTCTTATACAAAACTTAATTATGAATTAATTTAGATAAAAAGTTAAGAACCTTTTAATAAACTCTCCCTCCTTGAGCATTTATGATTATTTATTTATTTACCTTATTATTTATTAAATTATACTTTATGTTATTAACTTATTTATTGGTTTGAATTGTTATTAATTTATTTACTTGTTTAATTGTTATTAATTTATTTATTCGTTCAATTGTTATTAATCTATTTATTTGTTTAACTGTTAAATTATTTATATGTTTATTTATTTATCTACATATTTCCATATATCTATAAATATCACTACGTACCTTATTATTATTATTAAGTTATTTATTTTGTTATTTATTTATTTCTTAATTTATTTATCTAGTCAATAGTATCGCTATATTTTTATTAATTATATTTATTATTATTTATATTATTATATATATATTCAAATTGAAGGTTTTTTTTCGTATTTTCCTTCAGTATTATTATATTTTCCTCAATGTTAATTGCTCAATTATGTTTAAAAGCATGTTTCAGAAGAAAGATACATATTATCATATCTCTGTATTGTAAAATGTGTGGTAACTAACCTACTGTAAATTTATATATGAAATATCTATCTATCTATCTATCTATCTAGGGTCTTCAAAAGACTTTAAGATATAATTCGGTTCAAGTAGATTTGATGAACGATTACTTACGTCAAGGTAATTTGGATTTTTGTGGATGTAAAATAAATAATTTAACAAGAATGATTGTTTTCTGAAGATCTGTTGGTGATCCTGGATTTAAAGTTGGTATAGTGGCATCCAGCTATTCCTATGAGTGCGGAGTAAAATGACTCTGAAAAGTACTTATGGGGGATAAAAACAAATTTGCGTCATGTACTGGAGCAATAAACTACACGAACGTTCGTTTTAGTCCAAAGCAGTGTAGGGTATATTAACCAAAAGGTTAAGTGTAAAGTGAGATACTCATATTAAGTGTGAATTTTGGTGTTTTTAGTTTCCAAAATTATGTTGCGATATACTTGGAGGTTATCAATCAATTAACGTGCAAGCGACGTGCATTGCGGCTGAAAAGCTTACCGGTGTTGATGTCTCATGGTCAAGCTCTGTTCATGACTCTAGGATATCTAAAAATTCGTTTATTTTACTGATAATCCTACTTGCGTCCTCATTGCTGATGACGGTTATGTAATTACTCCTTTGATTATGATTCCATTTCGAAGAGTATCAACTGTTGTAGAAGAAAATAATAACAGTGTAGTGACCAAAGAAAGGGTGATTATTGAACGCGTTTTTGGTCAGTTAAAACGGAGGTTTCCCTACAATACAACTTCAGAAACTTCAGAGGTAAACAAAATTATTCCGGAAAATCAGTTTGGTTTTCGAGCGAGGCATGACACCATTCATGCCAAGCTCTGTTCATGACTCTAGGATATCTAAAAATTCGTTTATTTTACTGATAATCCTACTTGCGTCCTCATTGCTGATGACGGTTATGTAATTACTCCTTTGATTATGATTCCATTTCGAAGAGTATCAACTGTTGTAGAAGAAAATAATAACAGTGTAGTGACCAAAGAAAGGGTGATTATTGAACGCGTTTTTGGTCAGTTAAAACGGAGGTTTCCCTACAATACAACTTCAGAAACTTCAGAGGTAAACAAAATTATTCCGGAAAATCAGTTTGGTTTTCGAGCGAGGCATGACACCATTCATGCCGCATCGAAACTAGTGTCCGACATTCAATGGAATAAGTCCAAAATACTGTGCACAGGGGCCTGTCTGGTTAACTTTGAGAAGGCCTTCGACACCGTATGGTTAGAGGGGCTTTTCTACAAGCTGACCAGACTGGGCATGCGTAAACCCATGCTATATATGATTTATGAAATGCTTATGGGAAAGAAGTTCGTTGTCAAATGTGGCAACGTAACTTCGAGTAAAGTCTTTGAAATTAAAAACGGTTTACAACAGGGGGCGGTGAACTCCCCGATATTGTTTAACATTTATACAAGTGATCTTGTAGGTTCTCTCAGTCACGCTATAGCGTACGCAGATGGTCATCAACACACTTTTGCAACGTGACTTCGATCACATTAAGGGATATTGCGATGATTGGAAATTGAGGATCCATTTCTAAAAAACCGAAACAATTCTGTTCAGGACCCCAGTGCAGAGGGCTTCTTATGATACCAGAAAAAACTGGAAAAAATTGTGTATCCTGGGACAGCATGGACGGCCGTTGGCGGTGAGAAGTGAAGTCAAATACCTTGGCATCTGGCTTGACAAGTTTCTATATTTTAATAAAAATGTAGATGCTTGTCTGGCCAGGGCTAGGGGGGCTTATGCTCTGACAAGAAGATTGTTTCATAGCAGTCAACTTGATTCAAGGGTGAAAGTCATTTGCTACATGGCCCTCATAAGGCCGATCATCGCTTACGGTTGTCCCGTGTGGTTCAATGTATCACCATCCTACATGGAAAGGATACGGCTGTTTGAGAGGAGTTGTCTCCTATCCTGCTTAGGATTGTACCGATCGCCGGACTCCGAGTACATAAAATATTATCGCAACGAGGTTCTATACAATGGGGCTCAGTTGAATAGAATTGACAATTTCCTAATTAAGGTGACTCGAAGGCACGCTTCAAGGGCGATGAGTAGCGACAACAGCCTGATATTCGGGGCTTATTACCCCAATGACATGTACATGGAGAGTGCGCTCATGTCCGGCTTTATTCCACCAGAGGCATTCATTTATATCGATTCGTTAGGGCTAATACAAGACAGGAACGGTATCCCGGTTTTATACCATCGCTACCGTGACGCGAGGGACAAGCGGCTAGTCCGCGATGGGTACGTCGACAATGCTCCGGAGCTCCTCCGCTTTAGCACGGCGGTATCGGATCGCGATAGGACCGACGCTGAAAAGCAGCGCACCGAGTTTTGGTGGCTAAACGAGGAAAGTATTTCTGCAGTTCCTCAGGTCTTTGCGGACTTTTAGTCCACTCCTTAGTACTTAAGTAAATTAAATTTAGGTACAAGGTCTGGGGCTGGGCTTATGCACCATATTTTATTTAATATGGTTGCATAAATGCTTGCTGGACCCAATGACGCAATCGGGATGGCAAACCCTCGGGGCATATGCAACGAGTGCTTGCCACCCCGATTATAATTAAGTTAGGTTTAAGTAGTTAAGTAGTCTTAAGTAGTGTTAGTTAGGTTTAACTAGTCTTAAGTAGTTTAAGTTAGTTTTAGTCTAGATTAAGTTTTTATATAAAACAAAAAAAAAATGTTACTGTTTAAAGTTTTAATTTTTTCTTTAAAAATCAATTAAATGTCTTAATATTAATAATAAAAAACAAATGACAAATTTTGGCTGAAAAGCAAAAGAAAAATGTTAGTTATAAGCTTACAGCGCCCGCTATGGGCCGATAAATTAGATTAAGTAGATATGTTATTGATAAGTTAGATTTAAGCATTTTTGTCTAATATTAAGTTAATATTTTAAGTAAATAAGAAATGAATTAAAAAGTGAAAAGTAAGTCAGAAATTTTACACATGAAGTACCAAAAGTTATTTTCATCACTTTTAACTGTCGTTTCTTCTACATTGCACTCACTCAAAAATCACAATCAAACTCGTTTCAAGATACGTGCTGCCAAGAAAGATTTGTTTCGAGTTGCGGGTCGATTTACAACTCGATCGTATGAAGTTACGTGCTGACACCACAGCCTCTAGTGTCAACAACAGAATCCAGATCACGCGCAAAAGATCAAAGAATCCAACCTTTTACACGCAGACACAGGGTTACCCAAAACATTTTTTTTTTCGTGGGCTGGTGGAAATCTCAAAAGACACGATGAGCACGTGCCCAAAGTAGTGTGAGACTTTAACCCACTTAAACCACCACCCTTCTTGTATTTGTATTGCAACTAACTATGCGACTTATCTAGCAATTTTTTTCACGAGTAATGAATGTTTAGCAGGTAACTTTCCTTTGAGAGTTCCTGCTTTTTCCGCAATTTATAGCGCAGTTTGTTATTATCAGGCCAAATCTTAGGGCTTAGTTTTTTGGAAGACTCCGCAATAAATTTGTTTTGTGAAGAATCTTTAGGACAGTTGTGTTAAAGTGTCCCAATAAACGTGTTTTTGTGTTTGCATGCAAAATTCTTCGTTTCATCTTTAACCGCGGGAATACCCAGATCTCTGCGTTGAAATTCATTCCTTATAATACCACGGCGCATTGACGAATGATCTTTTTTTTTTTTCAAAAGTTTGTAAGATATTTAGATTCGTTTCACTGGTACAACCCCATACTTGTATACCATATGTACAGACCGGCCTTAGCACTTGCTTGTATAATAGCAACTTGTTATCAAGGTTAAGCTTCGAATATTTTCCGAGTAACCTGTACAGTTCTCTGTATTTATTTTTTAATTCTTCGCATTTCTTTTTTACATGTGACTTCCATTTTAATTTTGCATCGAGTGTCATTCCGAGTGGGCTCAGTGGCGCGGTGGTTAGTGCGAAGAACTGCCGCGCAGAAGGTCTGGGTTCGATTTCCAGCCGTAGCAACAACTAAATGATTTTTCACTGGCCCTCCACTCGTGATGATCTGACAAATCGTCCGAGTAGTATCAATTGTCTAGAAAAGCTTATCTCAAATTCGCCGTTCGGAATTGGCATAAATCAGGAGGTCCCACCATCATGCAAGAAGTACAAACGCACACAAGAATGGTTATAAGAAAGCTCCGCCCTGGGTACCAACGAGCCTGTTGCGCCAAATATTTGTACTTTTTTTTGTCATTCCGAGTGGACGCTTCCTGTTCCTGCCAATATTTGTTTGAACTCAAAATTTTCGTTTCCAAGTTTCACACGGAAGAGTCTATGCTCAAGATACGACACGAGGTTTTTATATAAGAACTCGTCTTAGCTTGCATTGAAGGCCTCTATGCCAAACTTTGTCAAAAGCTTGAGACACGTCAAGAAAAACAGCTGAGCAAATTTTCTTTTCTTCGAAAGCTTTCTCAATTACATCAGTAATTCGATGATCTTGGTCCACAGTCGAATGCTTACTTCTAAACCCAAAATGATGGTCAGGTAGATGGCGCGTCTGATCAAAAATGGGATGTAAGCGGCCCAGTAATTTTCTTTTAAAAACTTTTGAAATTTTTCAAAGAAGTGAAATAGGTCTGTAAGATTTTATTTCATTAGATGATTCTCCTGGTTTGTGAACCATAATCACTTCGGCGACATTCCACTGACTTGGTATGTTTTCTAATTTAATTGCTGCATTTGCAATGTTGAAAAGTAACATTTTGGGGCAACATCTTAAAACATTCAACATTCAAAACATACGAATTTGATTTCTACATTGAATTTTCGTTCCATCACAAAAATTCCCTGTACGACGTATACTGGAGAAGTTAAAAAAACAGGAAACCACCACCCAACCTTCTAGTTATGTTTGTTAGAACTTGGTTTATTCCATAATTTTAATAAACAACACATAATTCCAAATTCAAAAAATACATGTCAAAACAGTCCATAAATCATTCAACTACCGTTTGATTAAAACTGTCTACTTGATCTACCTCTTGGAAAAATCCCAACAGACCAAACTGAATCAGTATGGTCAAATAAGTTACCATCGCTGAGAGTCCCTTCAAATACAGTTCCTTATTAAATCGCAGCATTCCATACACGCTAAGATTTAACTCCTGAAATCTCAGCAGGTTCAAAAATTGGTCAACCTACAAGCAAAGCAAGACAGTCTATCATCAATATATGCAAGTCCTTGACATACTTACACTCCGATCCCATCGGCTGTCAATATCCGAGCAAAGCAATTCCCAGCTAAGTTCTCTGGGTATTTGAGATCTCGTCACTGCCGTACTGATCACAAACAGCATAAGGCCCAAATTCAAAATTAGAAAAGCTGCGAAATTAACCAATGGCCACATCACCACACCGAATCGAATGTAACTGATAAAATTGAAGTGAATATTTAAAACCAAATAGATAACGTCCACAAATGTTTGAAAAAATAGGCTAAACTGAAACAGGCAATGAAATTCTCCAGTGATTTTAAAAATCTCCGAATATATTAGCGAGCATTCATCAAGTTCATTGGAAAACTTTCGAAGCATCTTAATGCGTCTGAATTGCGAAATTCTGCGACCTTCTGTCTGCTCGACCCGCTTCGCAAACTCCTTCATGTGTCGGCCTATGTTGGCATACATTGTCGCAGACACAGTGTAACCCAGGAACAAAAAATTCATTAAACTGAAAATTGCAAACTCTAACGTGTGCATCAGGATTAATTGCGAAGCTAATGCGAAGTTCCAATTCTGCGTATATTTCCAAATATTGGTAAAACCATTCAAACATTCAGCCACATTTAATGCAAATCGCACCCACATTAGTAGGGATAATTCAAGCCCAAAGATCTGCGGATTATTGCTGATAGCCGATATCCTTCGGAGGAGGTCTCCACTCCTGTTTACAATACTGATGATCTTGTTGTGATATGCTAGTTCCAAAATACTAATGTAAGTTAATCTGATAACAATTATTCCAAAATGTGATATCGAGACTGCCATGAAATGTGTACCCTGTCGGATTGCCAATATTTGGTTGTAAATATCCTGCGCTTGCAACAATAATCCTAGTAAGCATACAAGTCTATACATGAAGGAGTAGATGTGGGTTTTGACGGAATATCTTATGTGAGCATTAGCCGTTATTTTGAAGCAAGTTAAGCCAGCAATTTTGGCGAGCCCATAAAACACTTTAAGGGTGAAGACTGCAAAGCGATTGACGCGGTTAATCCTTATTAACATGGTGTTGGAAAAGTACTAACACTAGACTATGCGGTGTGATGGATTCTTAATCCATTTAAAAAGCGGAAATGCCTGCACTTCATTAGTGAAATGCATATTTGTACATATCGGGATTGATTGCACATCAACTAATGCGTTCGACCGACAGTCCTCTGAAGGTAAGTAATGTTGAAAGACCTGGAACTTCCTGTTTATAGTAATGTGGGTTGGTTATGGTAGGGGGATTGTTGTACGAATTCGATTAGCAAATGCTTATTGGTCGCAGGACTAAGTAGTTGATCCCTAGGAATGCTCGATAAAAGGATGATCTGTTTAGTGTGCCAAATATATTTCCCCTCTCTATTAATCAGGAGGGCAATGTGATAGGATGAAAATACAGGCGTTTTAATTCGGCGATATTTTTACTAACCCCGACTGACAAGCTCAACGCGGATTACCACTACTGTACGAAGTGTCTTCAGGTTCTGACCCCATTGTAAAGTAATTCTGTTAATAGCTGAGGCATTCCTTTCTATTTCAAGACGCCTACCGAGGAATTCGCAAGATGGAGTCGTCCACAGTTTCAGTTTGGCTTGACGAAATGCAAAACATATATGAGTTGCCCTGTCGAAGTAGGACCACAGGCCGTTTAGGAATTTCAAGGGCCAATGGCACCGCTCAATAAAGCAGTGAATACTGATGACCCAGTATTTTAGGGGTACATAATAAAATGGGTCCTGCCATCCAGGTTTCAACGATAATATTTGTATTAACTATCCAAACACGTATAACAAAAAAACTCAACGAATCATGTAGGGTCCTCGGAAAGGACCGACTTTCTTAGCCGGAATGAAAAGATACAGCAGAACCAGGAGCGGGGAACCCAAGCTTTTAACAAGCATACATTAATATAATCCTGGAAATATGATGAGATACTTACATATTTGCTCACTTAATTGGCGCTATAGTCGGGAAGGAAGCTGTTCCACAACCAACATGCCTTTTGAAAGGGTCCATGCTTTAGCGCCGTAGAGCAGGAATGGGACTATCAGGCTCATATATAGGATCTCCGTAGAAGTTTGAGTGAGAGCTTTACTACTAAATTGACACCTTTTCATCCCGAAGAAACAATGGTTGGGAAGAGTAATTCTTCGTTTCAAATCTAACGAGATGTTGTTGTCAGAGCCGAGATAGACAAAGTCCCGTACTATCTAAAATGGTGACGTTCTTTCAAATTCGTCGATGTTTTGTGTCCTTTAATGTTGACAACTTATACTTAGTCTTACCCTTATTTACTGCTAAACTCATTTTCGCCGCTTCATTCTCTATACTAGCAAACGTGGCTATGGCATCAAGTTGAGTCCTACCAATGATGTCAGTATCGTCGGCGTATACCGATTTATGGAAAATTGTGCCTCTGGTGCTGGCTCAAAAGATTTGCATAATCCTCTCAAGAATCAAATTGAAAAAGTCACATGACAGCGCAGCGCCATGCCTAAATCCTTTTTTTTTTGGTATCGAATGTGTCGGTTAGGTCGTTTTGGACCCTGATTGAGCAGAGAGATTTCTCCATCGTCATCCTACACAAACGGACGAGCTTAGGCGGTGTACCAAAATTAGACATGGCTCTGTACAGTTCGTCTCTATAAAGGTTGTATGCAGCTTTGAAACCAATGAATATGTGGTGGGTATGGAATTGGACTTCTTGGGTTTTTCCAGGATCTGCCGAAGTGTAAAAATTTGATCGGTTGTGGACCCTTCTGCCCTAAAACCACACTGATAAGGGCCGATCAGGTTATTGGTGAACGGTTTCAGGCGTTCACATATTACGACCGATAGGATCTTGTAGGCGATGTTGAGGAGGCGAATGCCTCTGCAAGGAATTGTCTCCTTTTTTGTGGATCAGGCAATCGAAACTGAGGTTCCATTTTTAGGCATACTTTCTTCCGACCATGCTAGGCTTATGAATCTCCGCCGGCTTTATAAAGCTCAGCGAGAAGGTCGTCACATCCGGCAGCCTTATTTAGCTTGATTTCAGATTTTGCTATCCAAACTTCACTCAAGTCGGGTGGCTGGCAGTTTTCGCTATCGTTGGCAATTTCAAATTGTTCGTTCTGCCTGATAGCGGAATGTTGGTCGTCATCGCTGTTTAACAGTCTGCGGAAGTGGTTCTTCCATATCCCCAGCATTGACTGTTCTCAAATACCATATTGCCTTGTTGATCTCGACAGGATTCCTTTCGAGCCTTGTATCCTTGGCTTTGACGTTTACACTTTCGTAAAATTTGCGATGGTTGGGTGTTGTAGAACGAGGTTAGATTCTGCTTGGCTTAAACTTGGCAATGCCCAGTGGTTGTAACTCCGATTACACATCAAGTGCTTATTTTGAACTTCCAAGTGGTAACCAACGGTACTGGTCTCATCCAACCGGATTTGGCTTGCTAAACGATAAGCGCGAGTGTTATAACACGACGAAAACACTATAAACAGCCAGGTCGGAATGGCACGGAATGAACACCCGGCCTGCGGTCCCAAGTGAACCTAGACAAGCTGCTTCGACATATTCGGACAAGAGGTTGTCTAGAAATTTGTAGGGTTAGTCAGGCTCCTTGGTAAGAGATGGTGACGGATGAACCGAAATGGCTACGGCAACGCGCAATCCCATAGTGGATACTGATGGCCCCGTGTCCTAAAGGTATCTACTAAATTAAAACTGGCTCTTCAGGTTGGGGGTTGTGCTATGGGTTATCTACCCAATCATGGAGAAACTAAAATGTTACGAAGCAACAAGTAGCCTCGGAAAGGACTGATTTTATTGTTGACGACCCGGCTAATCGATAAAAAGACAATAAACAGGAGAGGTGCGGAAGACTAGCGGAAGCCATAAACTGCTACCAAGCAGAAATAACTGCCATCCAGGAAATACGCAGGGATGGGCCGGAAAAAAAGAGGATGAAAAACTGTGACATCTACTGCGAACATCGTTCCTCGAGTGGCACCACTCTATATCCTCGATTGCACGACTTTCCTGCTCTTATTACTTATTTCTGAAAGTCCGGTGTTCTTCCATTCTCTTTGCCTATAGAGCTCAGTGGCAGCTCTCGTATTAACTTGCAGCTAAGCCTTGTAGGCCTCATTCTTGGCTACGAGCATCTGTAGGCATTCCTCATCAAACCAGGGGTTTCTTCTTCGCGAGAACCTAGCACATCCAATGCTGCCGATCTAATGGCCTTTTGGCTATCGTTGCCATTGTTCTTCGACATTCGATGCTGGTGGTATGGTGGTAATCGAGTGGTGCTGGGATAGGCATTGCGAAGTTCTTGGCGGTCTCTTGCGATTGCAGTCTTTCGACGTTACGTTTTCACAGTACTTGTGGATTGTTGCGGCATTGTGACTGCAACGAGGTAGTGGTCCGAGTCGATGTTAGCTTCTGGGAATGTTCGGACATCCAAAATACTGGATGCGTGCCGCTTGCTTATCGCAATGTGATCAACATAGTTAACCGTTCGCTGATCTGGAGACTGCTATTTCCCCTTATGTATATCGAGGTGTGGAAACCGTGTGCTGGCTATAATGGCATTTCGTTCCGTAGCGAAGTCAACTAGTCTGAAGGGCTGCACAGAATTCTTATCTGTAGCTGGTATCTTGAGTCGCTGTCAAAGGAGAGAAACATTTGTTCCAAGAAGTTGCATATTATGCTACTTCAAGCTACAGATTCACGAAGATACACATTGTGTAATTTCTTTAGGCTTGCTTTGTTTTTAGCTTTTGACTCAGCTACAAGCGACAGCAGCGACAGCTGCAGATAAGCATTTTGGGCGGCCCTTAAGCCCGTTACCAGATGTGTTGTCATGTAGGCTCTCTCTCCCTACCTTTTCGTTAAAATCTCCCATATAAGTCTTATGTTGGCGAATTTGGGAATCTAAACCAGTCTATCGCACTATTTTTCAAAATTTGTATTTGGGATTTATGACTCATAGAGAGATGTACATATATTTACGGCTACATACCACTGAGCACTAAGCACGTAAGGATTGTATTGCCGAGTTCGTCCTTAACGCTATTTGTTTCAATGCCTTCGCCGAGGTTGTTGAACCATTTTGCAAACCGCAGTCCAGACTTAGGTCTACGCATCCGACATTACGCATCGACATTAGTATTTGTCACAGTACTTCATTCTATCATTGCCGGTTCGAATGCCACCGCATTTCCTATTGTCTACTTGTATCAGCTTAAGGGCTGTTCCGTACCTGCTGGGTTCCCAAATTAAATATGTAAAGCATTATCTTGTTTTCGATTAGCTTTTCTTAGGGTTTTGAAAGCTTATTAGTAAACTTTATGCTTTATCCCCAACAATTTATTTGTCCAACGCACTTAGCGGTAGCCCACTGCACAAATTACTTGGAATAGTTCTTTAACAATAACAAACTTCTGCGACCGCATAGGTCTTGGCATCCTTGTAGCAGACGCATAAGCCGCTCGGCCATGACCAGACATACCAGGTGCTTACCTGAATAAAAATATATGCTTAGGAATATGGCAAATAAGCCTGCAAAATGCAACCTTCATTAGAAGCTACATTATTCGCAAGCCCATGTGGAATGCGAGTTATGTTAATTTGGCTATCCTTTGCATACCTAGTCATATACACTGCCACTGCTATTGCTGCCACATTTCCACCTTTTGTCATCTGCAAACGATGAAATGCAAATGCACGCGTCGTGCCTCCATTCATTAGCATTCCCATCAATAACTGCGCAATAAGCGTCTTTAAAGTGCAGCCCATCACCGCATCCGACCAATTCGTCGCACGCATGCACCCTGTCATCCAAGGAAGAGACCGATTATTACCCATGACAAATAAATAATAAGCCAAATATCCTGTCTCATATTTTCGTACACACACCAAAACCCTTCGCATGGCAGTCTTGTCAACACCTTTTGGTGGTTGTCAGCCTGCACGTTGTGTGCACCGGCATGCCCTCCGCTGTGGGCGTGCCTCATGCATAAAATACCTCATTCTAGGCATTGCGAATCCAAAATTAATATTCGTCTTTGCCGCATTGATGTGCGAAATTAAATACGACAGAAAAAAAAAATCAAATGCGTCTGCGCGCCGACAACGACAACGACGACATCGAACAACGACGACATTAGTCAGACGTCAACGTGCAGCCCAAACTTGGGGCTGGATGCACATGGCCTCCGGCCACCGATTTCCGACAGCGACAATGCATAATGAAACAACAGAAAACGCGCAGAAATACATTCCGCATGCGCATGCGCGGCCGCAGATAAATGAGTTTCCACAGATACAGATTGTTCGGGAGACACAGACACGCAAATTAATTCGAGAGATGCAGGGGCGTGGCTGTAATTGAATTGATTGCACACAAATGGACTTGGATTTTAAATCATTTTTCGCATTGAACCGCATTGACTAGTGGCAGCCGCAAGGCTGGCAGTGCGGCGCTGAATTTGTTCTTCAGCGGATTTAAAATGAATTGAAGAAAATCATCTGTGGCATGGCGCACTGGAGGGTGTATTGCGATTGGTTTTCCGCCAAAGGATAGCGATGGTATTTAGATGTCGATTTATTGGAAATTCATGTTAAAATGGTGGATAGATTCGCTGCAAGATATAGGAGGAGAGTGGAATATATGAGGATAGTTTCTTGAACTGTTTTAATTTTAGAACTATAGGTTGGAGTTGCCACACCTTGTTATCTATAGGTGACTTGTCACATTCAACATTGTTGCTAGTGTTTGTGAAAATTAAATTAGTTTGGTTGGTTGAGCATGGGGTTCTTTGAACAGACCTTGGAAACCATAATTGCGAACATTTAAATGGGAGACATGTTGAAAGCACGCAGATTTATATGAAATGTCATATCCTGGTGTTAAACAGCTGTGAAGGGTGATTTAAGTGTCATTTTATGAGGCCTATTGGAGTACTCAGGTTGTATTTGCGGCAAGCGATTATTTGAAACATACGGGCTTTTACCAACTCTGAGTCAAAATTAATGTTTGTCTTAACAGCAGATTGAGTGCATACCTCATTTGTAAAGTTTTTGGTGGCAACAGATAACACCGAGAGGGAACGTTAAAGATAAACCTCCGTTCTTATATCAGGATTCAGTAAAAAAATTCCCAACCTGAAGTCGACGGTGCCGTCTACAGTCTCAGTTTGGCTAGGCAAGCAGTTCTTCTATATTGGAACAACAATTAACGTACGAATTCTAAAGGCATTTTAAGGGTTTGAGTTAGGCCCCTTTTCTATAGACTCTACATGGTCAGAAGAATCGAGATGACGCTTTAGAATTTTTCTAAAGACTTTTTTCCACCCTCCAATGGAATGTTGTTGATCGAATATTACAGTAATTATGGGCCATCTGAAAGAAGAGTTTTGCCATTGCATTCTCACTGCCATTATTAGATGGACGTGTGGCTATGGATGCAACTACGCATCTTGTAGGTCATTTATAGGTAACAAACCTGTGAATGATTTCTTTAAGCTCTTTTGAACATCTGCTACAAACCAATGATCATAGTAGAGCTTTCCATGGAGAAATCATGATAACTAAAAATGCCTTATCCTGGCTGAAAAGGAATGTAATATCGACGATGTAACTTAATAACATCTTCAGTGACAGCCAAGCGAAAATCAAATCCCTGGAATCCACCTCGTTCAAATCGAAATCAGCCTAAGAATGCTGACTTTCTCTTAATGAGATGGCAGAGCATTTCACCATTCATCTTTTCTGGGTGCCAGGCCACAGAGACATTTCAGGAAACTGCAAGGCGGATTATTGACAGACAGGGCACCACCTTTGATATTCTACCAGCAGTAGTTATGTTAGGTATGACCCACTTACTAACTTAAATGGCGCTACAGTTCGGAATAAACCTGGGCCTCAACCAACATGCCTCTCCAATTAGCCCGGTCCTCAGCTTACTGCCTGCAGTTGCACACTCCAAGTTGGTTGAAATCGAGTCGGAGTATTGGTGTCCATTTGTTCTGCCATACCATATCCTAGCCTTCTTAAACGTCCAATGCGGAGTTTTTTTTTACCAGGGGCATGTCGCTGTACAGCTCGTATACTTCTTGGTTGAATCTTCGTCTCCATAGCCAGTCAACGCAAACGAGACCGAAGACTTTCCGAAGAATTTTCCTCTGAAATCGACTAAGGATTTCCTTCATCGGCTTCTGAGACGGCCCATGCTTCAGCGCCGTAGAGCAAGACTGGGATGATCAGGATTTTATATAGGATCTCCTTAGTAGTTCGAGTGAGGGCTTTACTACTGAATTGCCTCCTTAGCCCGAGCAAATAGCGGTTGGGAAGAGTAATTCTTCGTTTAATTTCTGACGAGATGTTGTTGTCAGAGTTAATAGCGGAACCGAGATAGATAAAGTCCCGTACTACCTCAAAGTTATATCTGTCAATGGTGATGTTCTGTCCAATTCGTCAATGTTGTGTGTCCTTTCGTGTTGGCAGCATATACTTCTTCTTGTCCTCATTTACTGCTAAACCCAATTTTGCCGCTTCCTTCTCTATGCTCGCAAACTCGGCTATGACATCACGTTAGGTCTCACCAATGATGTCAATATCTTCGGCGTATGCTAGTAGTTGTACCGATTTTTGAAAATTGTGCCTGTGGTGTTGGCTCGTGAGTTTTGCACAATCCTCTCAAGAATCAGATTGAAGAAGTCACATGACAGCACATCGCCTTGCCTTAATCCTTTTTCGGTATCGAATGTGTTGGTGACGTCGTTTACGACCTTGTTGAAGCAGCGAGAATCCCCATCGTCATCCTCCACAAACGGACGATTTGGGCGGTATATCAAAACTAGACATGGCTGTGTATAGTTCGTCTCTACAAATGCTTTCGTATGCAGCTTTGAAATCGATGAATAGGTGGTGCGTATCGATTTAGACTTCTTGGGTTTTTTCCAGGATCTGTCGAAGTGTGAATATTTGATCTGTTTTCGACTTTCCTGGCCTAAAACCATGCTGATAACTGCCGATCGGGTTATTGGTGAACGTTTTCAGGTGTTCACATATTACGGCAGACAGAATCGCTCCTGGCGTGGAACCTCTTTATATCCTCGATAGCGCGCTTTTCTTGCTCTTTTTTCCTTTTTTGAAAAGCCGGTGTTCTTCCCTTCCTATTCGCATATAGTGCTCAATGGCAACTCTCATTTTCACCTGTTTTGTAAAAATCGTTCTTGGCTGCGAGCATCGTTCGGCATTCCTCATCAAACAAGGGCTTCCTTGATAGTTGGAGCGAGAAACCCTGCACATCAGTTGCTGCTGATCTAAGCGGCTGTTGGCATCGTTTCCATTGATCTTCGATATTCTATGCTGGTGGTTTGCTTTTAATAGACAGGTTTAGAGATACTCATTGCGCGAAGGTCTTGGCGGTCTCTTGGGATTGCAGTCTTTCGACATTAAATTTGTTCACAGTATTTTTAGATTGCTGTGGCGTGGAGGATATCCGCATTCTTACCATGGCTGCAACAAGGTAGTGGTCCGATTCGATGTTACTTAATCGGAATATTCGGACACCCAAAATACTGGATGCATGCGTCTCTTGTAGCTCGTAAAAGCAATCCTTAGCTTAATCATATTTTTCCTCCGTTGATGCGTGAGCGCATACCAGGCTTATGTTGATGAATTTGGCCTTGATGAAGATTATTACAATGCGTTCGTTAATGTTTTGGAAACAAAGGACTTCTTGCCAAAGTCTGGCACTTATAACAAATCCGCATCCGAATAGTCGCCGTTTCTGCTCACTATAAAATGGTCCGTAGTATATGTCACAGTTTTTCATTCTCTTTTTGCCCGTCGGCCCATCCCATCGTATTTCCTGGATGGCAATAATGATTGCTTTGTAGCAGTTAAGGGCTTTCGCTAGTTGTTTGCTTGCACCTCTTCTGTTTAATGTTCTCACATTCTAGGTGCAGATACGGTCGTCAACAATAAAATCAGTCCTCTCCGCGGCTATTAGTTGCTTCATAACAATTAATCCATGGTTGGGTAGTTAACCCAATGGATTTGTTCTTAATCCTTGTTAATACAATATTTCGTTAGCCATCTAAGAAGAATCGAAGATTTTTCAGGGCATTTGTGTTTAATCGTTCTTAACGAGCTGAAATGAAATATCGGGCACTAACGACTCACACAGGCAATCAAACCCTTCATTTAAATGCCCGAAGTTATTATTTTTCCCACAAGTGACCTATTCATCGCAAGAACCCAATTTGTATTGTCTGACTATGTTCTACATCGAGAAGATCGTTGCCCTTAAAAGCTCGCAATTCCCACTCAATTAACACACATTTTGCAAACGTCTTCAATGGAATGAAGAGTTCCAGCCATACGATCGAACATACCCCCTCACATCGCAACTACAGGCTTATACAACATCGCACAGCAATGACTTCATTGTGAGATTGTAACCACTCAGATCCCGTCCCGCAGCTGAACTCTCCTTCGTTTTGGAGAAAACAAATTTCAATTTGTTCACCACGATTACCGTTGCGAATTAAACACGAAAATGTTTCACTTTTTGTTGTTTTTTTTTTTTGTTGTTCAGATCACATCGGAATCCATCGAAACATTAATCACTGCAACTCAAGCGTAACATCATCAAAGAGCAGCAGTTCGCGGTTCCTGCATCTCGAACCATAACTAATAATCTAATGAGATTTCTCCAGATAGAAAACCGCACATACAGACATCATGAATTATAGGTATCTACATCTTTTAGAGACATTATGCCTTGACTGTGTCTTCACTTGTACGTTACGAGATCAGTTCGACAAACGAATCGGTTGCAAGTTATGTTGTAACCTATCGAGTAGTACCCGGGTACCTATGTGCCCATGTGCGCACGCAACAAATTGGCCCAAGTTGGCACCACCAACAGCAGGCAGGAGCAGAGCACGTGAAAAAAAACACACAATTCTTGCATGTGACCGATGGTACCTACTGTCTAGTCGAATGCCAGCTCCCTCTCTTTGTAGGATCACCAAACATCATGAGCCTCAGCAGCAGCACCAACAACTGCATCGCGGCATGCGATCATCATCCTTAGTTAGGATCACTGCTCTGCTATAAATTGCGAAGATCGTGCACTAACTGCATCTGCTCGATATACGAGACGAGCGCTCCAGTAGCGCATATTTCGTAACTTACCCAAACCGAGATGGTTAAAGCATCTGAAAAGTAGGCCGGATCGATTTTTATTTTTTGTTGGGGAGGGGGATCTTTTTTTTCGATTTTGATTTACTGCACACAGTAGCGGCTATGTGGCGGTACATCTGCGCAGCAAAGGCAACTTCTCACGAACATTGAGATTCGAGATACTTTGATGTCTTAATACCGCTTGACAGTTGGACCATAAACATTCTGACACTATTCAGCTTAAGTTATGCGTCCAATCAGTGGGTCCTGCTGCGGCTTGTTGATAGGTGTCATCGACTTTATTCTATCCAAATGCCAGTGTCGCTCCATACACTGCGCATATAAATTGGATCTAATCAAGTTTGGAACAACAGGTGCCGTCGCGCCGATATGACAGAGTGTGCATGTGATTGGTAACATGGTTGACTGGAGTTTGACATGCTGCGTCTCTGGAACAATGACCAAACACATGTAAATGGTGTGGGGAGGGAGAATTAGATTGAAATATTTCCACAGTTGAAATAGAGCAATCAAGGGATGCCTTTGTTTAGCCTTTGTCTGATTGGATAGGTTGTTTGGTTGCTCGGTAGGAGGGCTACACAGTACTACAGCAGTAGCCATAGCTGTGAGAGCCGGTGAAATGTAATTAATAACATTGCGAGAGGGTTACCAGAGACAAGAACGTTTTAAGGTGCCTTTTCAATGATTTGGTGAATTAATTGGATGAACCTGCCACTCGGCACCTTAATCAATTAATCCTTGTCGAAGTTGGAAGTCACCACTTGGCGAGGCTGGTGTAACATAATCACCATGATTAAATGGCTTTTAAATTTTGGAAACAAAAAAACTATTTTATCATTATGGCTATGCTTGTTGATTCTATTGTTGAGTCACTTTGGATATGGAAACAATAACAAATTAGATATACCACGCCTAGTTGTTAATGTTTGCCCATCCACCTAGTGGAAGATTTTACGAACAAATCTTAGCTTAAGACTTATAAGACATAGCCGTGCAAGAATTGAAACCGCGTGACCACTATACGTAGGTTCGGTTCATGGGCCAAAACATGATTCAGCTTGATCTTTATTTTGAACGCAAAATTTTTGTTCCCAGAAGAAGACCATTTTTGGTAAAAAAGCAAAATTGGAGAATTTGGAGTGAAAAACCTCAGAAGCCTTTGTGGAGACGCCCTTAAAACGATTTAAACTCACTGTTTGGTGTGATTGATCATGGAATCTAACGGAAGGTTAAATTTTAAGGGCCGATGTTGAATGTGAACCACACCTAAACGTCAAGTTTCTTTTTGCATTTCATATGACATTTCTCAATTTTAGACTAAATCAATTTTAACCATGGAAAGATACACAATCGAGCAACGCGTTATAGTTATTCAGGCTTATTATGAAAATGGGCGTTCAAATCAAAATGCATATCGTGCACTTCGTGATTTTTTTCGGTCAATTTAATCGTCCAAATGTGCGTATAATCGAAAAAATTGTGCAAAAAAATTGAGCAAACCGGGTCTGTAGAAGATGTGAAAACACCAGTGAAAATATTGCTGCTGTTCGCGATAGTGTGGGTGAAGAGCCGTCCACCCCAACTCGTCGTCGTGCCCAACAATTGCACCTCTCACGCTCGTTGTTGATGAACATTACGCATTAAGACTTGCATTTACACGCCTACAAGGTGCAATTGACTCAAGCGCTAAAGCCTCTTGGCCATTTCAAGCGTCGTCAATGGTCAGAAAGGTGGCAAGAAATGGCAACAGGGGATGATCAAATTTTGAAGAAAATCATCTTCTGTGATGAGGCACATTTTCACCTCAGTGGATTCGTCAATAAGCAGAATTGCAGCATTTGGGCGAATGATAATCCAAGAGTGATTGCCGAAAAACTAATTCACCGACAAAGAGTGACTGTTTGGTGCGGTTTATGGGCTGGCGGCGTCATCGGGTCGTATTTTTTCCAAAATGAGGCCGGTCAGGCAGTTACTGTTAATGGTGTTCGCTACCGTGAGATGATAACGAACTTTTTATGACCCGAATTGGAAGATATGGATGTGGATGATATGTGTTTTCAACAGGACGGTGCCACTTGCCACACAGCTAACGAAACAATGGCTCTTTTGCGCGAAAAAATTCAATGGCCGTGTTATCTTACGTGGTGGCGATGTCAATTGGCCGCCAGGATCATGTGATTTGACACCGTTGGACTTCTTTCTTTTGGGTTATTTGAAATAAAAGGTGTACGTCGATAAGCCAGCGACAATTCAAGAGCTAAAGGATAAGATAATTCGGCACATTAACGGCGTAGAACCTCAATTATGCTTCAGTGTCATCGAAAGTTTGGACCATCGGATGGAGGTGTGCCGCCGAGGTTGCGGCGGCAATTTGGCCGATATTTTGTTCCACCCATAATTGAACCATACCAATATTATCATGATAAAAACAATTGACATTAATTTCCTAAATAACTTCTGTTTTATTCAAAATCCAGATAGGCCCTAAAAATTTAACCACCGTTTACTTACTTACTTAAGTGGCGCTACAGTCCGGAATGAACCTGGGCCCCAACTAACATACCTCTCCACTTAGCCCGATCCTTGGCTAACTGCCTACAGTAGCGCACTGTACGTTGGTTGAGGTCGGTTTTTTACTTGTCCGCGCCACTTAAGACGAGGTCTTCCTCTACTACATCCGACGTGTGGCTGGGACTCGAAGACTCTGCGACCCGGAGTATTTTTGTCCATTCGTTCTACATGTCCTAGCCATCTGATACGTCTATTTCAGATTTTTTTTGACCAGGGGCATGTCGCTGTACAGCTCTTATAGTTCTTGGTTGAATTCTCGTCTCCATAGGCCGGCAACGGAAACGGGGCCGAAGATTTTTTGAAGAATTTTCCTGTCGAACCGACCAAGAATTTCTTCATCCGCTTTTGATACGGTCCATGCTTCAGCGCCGTAGAGCAGGACTAAGATGATCAGGGTCTTATACAAGATCTCCTTAGAAGTTCGAGTAAGGGCTTTACTGCTAAATTGTCATCTTTGCCCGAAGAAAAAGCGGTTGGCAAGAGTCATTTTTCGTTTGATTTCTGACGTGATGATGTTGTCAAAGTTAATAGTGGAGCCGAGGTAGACAAAGTCCCACACTACCTAAAAGTTATATCTGTCAATGGTGACGTTCTGTCCAATTCGTCGATGTTGTGTGTCCTTTCGTGTTAACAGCATATACTAAGTCTTACCAAAGAGTTATAGAACAATCATAGTGTGTGCATCTCAAACAACAAAACTTACTATGTGGGGTACTGATATTGATACCCCGGTGTTCACATTGGTACCCCATACTTACACGAGGATAGCCGATGCATAAAGAACGACGAAAATTCCCATTCGCACTTATCGCCCGCGTCTGAGGTGGGTTATAAGCTTTTAGCTGTGATGCGTACTCTACGTAATTCTATACTCTTTGTTCTCACCCTCATATACTACTTAACCCTTCCTTCCTTCTTCTATACATACAAACGTAGCTATGACCTCACGTTGAGTCCTATAAATGATGTCAATATCGTCGGCGTATGTTGGTAGTTGGACCGATTTTTTGGAAAATTGTGCCTCTGGTGTTGGCCCTAGAGTTTTGCACAATCCTTTCAAGAATCAATCTGCAGAAGTCACATGACACTGATGGAGCTGGGAGAATTCTCCACCGTCGTCCTACACAAACGGACGAGTTCGGGTGGTATACCACAACTAGACATGGCTCTGTATAGTTCGTCTCTATAAATGCTGTCGTATGCGTTTTTGAAATCAATAAATAGGTTTTGGGTATCGATTTGGATTTCTTGCGTTTTTTCCAGGATCTGCCAAAGTGTAAAAACTGTTGTGGACTTTCCTGGCATGAAACCACACTGATAAGCGCCGATCAGGTTATTGGAAACGGTTTCAGGCGTTCACATTTTACGGCAGATAGGATCTTGTAGGCGATGTTGAGGTGACTTATGCCTCTGTAGTTGGCGCAGTTCAGAGGGTCCCCTTTTTTTGGATTGGACAAACGATGCTGAGGTTCCATTCTTCCGGCACACTTTCTTCCGACCAGATTTGGCTTATTAGTTGGTGGATTTTACTTACCAAGTCATCTCCGCCGGCTTTATAAAGCTCGGTGGGAAGGCCATCATTTCCGGCAGCCTTATTAGGCTGGAGTTTAGATATTGCTATCCTTCACTCAGGTCGAGTGGTTGACAGTTTTAGCTGTCGTTGCCAATGTTGAATGGTTCGTTCTGCCTTACAGCGGAATTTTGTTCGTCATCACCGTTTAACTGTCGGCATCGACTGTGTCTTAACTACGATATTTCCTTGTTCATCTCGACAGGATTCTGTTCGAGCCTTGTATCCTTAGCTTTTGCGAACATCATTTCTGGAGTGGCACTTCTCTATATCTATATCCTCAATCGCACGCTATTCTTTCTTTCTTTTTTCTTTCTGAAAAGAAAGGGTCCTTCCCTTCATCTTTGCCTATAGAGCTCAATGGCAGGTCTCGTCTTCACCTACATCTTAGCCTCGTTCTTGGCTGCAAGCATCTGTCGCTATTTTTCAGCAAACCTGGGGTTTCTTGCTGGTGGGCGCGAGAAACCTAGCACATCGGTTATGGTTGATATTATGGTTTGTTGGCATCGTTGACATTGTTCTTAGATATTCGATCCTGTGAAATGGTGATGAGGACTATGTTTTCCAAAAATACGTCGATATAATTTTTTCCTTTCCTACCTTGGCGTTAATATCTCCGAGTTAGTCGCTCATGGGTTTTTTCAATCGTCGGTATAATCATCGTCTCATAATTCATTAAGGACGGTGCCGCCCAGAATGTTATCGTCAATGTAGAGCACTATAGACACATGATTTCTGACTTGTTCATCCCTCATTCTAATGGCATTGACGTGACAGAACTTAAGTTTCAACAAAAGGGCGCAACATGCCAAACGGCGCGCGACCCCATCAATTTATTTCGGGATACATTTGCTGAGTGCATAATTTAGCGTAATGGACCTTTAAACTGATCTCCAAGATCATGCGATCTCACAGATTTACATTACCTTCCTTGGGGTGTGTGAAATCACTAGTCTATTTTGTCGAAAACTGAACTTCACCCCCACGCTTCAATCAAACTAGCCTTTACGCGCATATGCCTAAAATCATATTTAAACATTAATGGCATAAAATTTTCTATTAATTAAAGCTAATATCGTAGACATTTTTGAGGGCGTTCTTCGTTGTCAATTTTTGGGGGGATTTTTTTTGAAAAAACCGATACCATTATGCTGGGGGTTTCTGCTGGACAAGATAGCTCCTTGAGTATTATAAAATTTCTGTCGAAAAAATCAATTATTTTTGAGTCTATTCTATGATAGTCTATCGAAAAGTATAAAAAATTGTGTCGACAAATTCTTGACAGTTGATACTATTCGCCAGTGAAAGATTCTTTTAGGTGCTGCTAAAGCTGGGAATCGAACCCAACTTTCGCCAGACACGTTTTCAAAATGTTAAACGATTTAGAAAAACAAAAATTTCAAAAGTTTTGGAAATGAAACCTATTACTCGGTTGCTTACATGCCATTATTTACATATCAGAAACTCCATTGACCTGACCATCAATTTGGGTTTAGAAATAAGCCTTCGATTGTGAACCGATCACATCGAATTACTGATGTAATTGCGAAAGCTTTTGAAGAAAAGAAAATTAGCTCTGCCGTATTTCTTGACCTGTCTCAAGCATTTGACAAGGTGTAACAAAAAGGCTTTAAACACAATCTAGGATTGCCTGACCTATTATAAAAAAAATCCTTGTGTCGTATTGAATTGAAAAATTTTGCACGAAAACACAGAAAAAAAACTTTTATTCGGACACGTTAACCAACGGTCCTCCAATTTGTTTACGAAACGGCGTCTTCAATAAACTTAAACCTTGGATTTAGGCCGATTATTTGAAACCGCGCTGTAAATTGTAATTCTCCTTATTATTGGGCGCATTCTCAAGCAAGTGTTGTTCCTCACACGACAGCATTTACAGAGACGAACTATACAGAGCCATGTCTAGTTTTGGTATACCGCGCAAACTGGTCCGTTTGTGTAGGATAAGGATGGAGAATTCTCGCTGCTCCGTCAGGGTCGGAAACGATCTCACCGACACATCTGATACCAAAAAAAGATTAGGCACGTCGACGCGAGTTAAGTATCCATAGCAAGACATATTGAGAAAAAAGATAACATTATTTGTATTCAATGGTATCTTTAGTCTCTAGTACAGTCTTGCACACAACGCTACAATGATAACATATGTAAAAGAGATAATATCGTTTGTATACAATGTTGGAATATTATCTCTTCTTCATTATCAAGCAAGACGATTGTACGCTTGGGTCTCCTTGTAGATAGATAAGAAAAGTATATAAATACGACTGTATGATGAATTTATCAATAGTCTTATTGTAACTACATAGTAGCCTTAAGCTCCTTTTAGAATTAGTAAAAAGTATTTCAATAATAAAGGACATAGTTCCAAATAAATATTGTTTAATTTTAAAAGTAAGAAACAAGTGTTTTAATTGGCGATCCTGCCAGGAGGTTAAATATACTTTTTAACTTCAATCGAGCGGACCTCGGGAACAAGTAGTGAAATCTAGTATAAACAGAACACTCGCGTTACCGGTTACAAGAATTACCTAGCATAGCAGGTACAAATATAGCTTCTTCGTACGAAGCAGCAAAGCAATTCAGTGAAAGTGTATATGTGGAGGAAAAAAAACACACAAATTCGACGACAACAGACACGAGTTCAAAATGGAACAACTCGCAGTATTAATGGCAAGATTAGAAGCTTTAGAAACCAGGAGCAACACAGTAACACAAACCCTAGAGCACACACGCACAGAGAATGCAAGGTTAGCAGCAATAATAACTAACCAAAATCAAATAAACACTAATTTAGAAACAAAACTAAATGAAGTAAAATCTGGATTAGGCATAGTACCAAACATACCTGTGCTAGAGGAAATAAGAACCACATATACAGATGGTAGTGAAATACAGTTAGACGCATTTAAAAGCCTACCTATTTTCAACGGCGATCAATCAAATTATCGGTCGTGGCGCGAAGAAGCATCCAGATTAATGGACAGCATTAAAAACTTCAAAACACACAGTAAGTACGCAGCAGCATTGACTATAGTGAAAAGTAAAATACAGGGTGCAGCCGCGAATGTGTTAACTAATTATAACACAATTTTTAATTTTGAGGCGATACGTAACAGATTAGATTATACGTACTCTAATCAAGAACCTCTATACGTGCTACAAGACATGATGAAAGCCATCACGCAAAAAAGAAGCACACTGTCTGAATACCACGACGAGATAAATAAAAATCTCAATTTAATAATATCAAAAATCACTATGTCAGGTGATCCGCCGAATATAATCGACAGACTAATTAAAAATGCTAACGACGACGCAGTTCGTATATTCATTGATGGTATGAGTGACAACTTTACAAGAGGATCATTATATTCAGCTACAATAAATGATCTAGAACACGCATTCGCAATTGCTCGCAGAATAGAACATGATAATGTGCACAGGCATTTACATCTCACTCAAGATAAGCACCACAAAAATATGCCACATGAACGCAGAAACGAAAGAAGACCAAATTATTCGAGCCAAACAACGAATTATCAACCCCAGAAGCAATACGATAATATGCAGCAACACAATCAAGGACCACAGCCGATGGAGATAAACTCGAGACAAATTGTACATGCACAGCGACAAAATTGGAATCAATACAAACCCGATGTATATAATCCACCAGCGAAACGTGAACACAGCGGGAGTTTCAACACACACAACAGACCGCAACGATCTTATCAGCAGAACTTCAAGCAGCAGAGAGTAAATAACTCCCGACAACAACGCAGAGACGATGTCAGCAGTACATATGCAGAAGCAGATGAAACGGAATGTATGGTAAATAATAACATAAGAATAGATCATTTAAACTAGTAGACGGGTTGCCCTGCTTAAATTTAACTAGTACTATTTCTAAGGAAATTTATAAAATTCTTATTGATACTGGTGCAACCCATAATTACATTAATAGAAAATGCGATTCTAGCGAAAAAATTAAAATTAAACCTATAAAAATAAAAACAATGCATGGTTATTCTATGGTAGATACAAAGAAAGTAGTTAGGATATTAAAGAAAAATATAACATTTTTTGAATTAGAGGATATTCAGTCTTTTGATATGATATTAGGATATGAAGGACTTAAAGTTCTAAACGCGGAAATAAATTTCAGTAATATGACTCTAACTACCATAAGCAGTGTCGAATCTATTCAGAAAATTAATTACATAATTGGGGAAAATAATATTTATAAAGCAGACATAGATAGACTGATGAAGATTAATAACAGCATAGGACCGTTACCCTTTACAGATACTATAGAAGCAAGCATTAGGACGACCAATGATAATCCGGTTTATGTTAAACAATATCCATATCCCATAGCAGATAACGAATTCGTAAACAAAGAAATACAGAAACTCTTACATGACGATATAATAGAAAAAAGCCATAGTCCTTATAACAGTCCCATATGGACAGTACCTAAAAAAGGTTTGGACGAAAAAGGAAAACCAAAACGGCGCATGGTTGTTGATTTCCAAAAACTTAACGTTCACACTGTAACAGACAGATACCCCATTCCGGATGTCAACATGACAATTCAAAATTTAGGTAAAGCCAAGTACTTTACAACATTAGATTTGGAGTCAGGTTTCCACCAAATTAAAATCAAAACAGATGATAAAGAAAAAACAGCTTTTGCTATAAATGGCGCAAAATATCATTTTAAACGAATGCCTTTCGGGCTCAAAAATGCACCAAGCATATTTCAGAGATGCGTGGACGACATTTTGAGAGACTTTGTAGGTAAATTCGTACACGTTTACATTGATGACGTATTGATATATTCCTCATCTGAGGAAGAACATATACAGCACATAAGTCAAGTATTCGACGTACTCAATAAAGCCACATTAAAAATATCTGATGAGAAAAGTAAGTTTTTTCAAGAAGAAGTAGAATACTTAGGTCACATAATCAGACATGGTAGAATCACTACGAACCCTGAGAAAATAGCAGCTATAGAAAATTTTCCAGTCCCACAAACGGTAAAGGATTTGAGAGGATTTTTAGGTCTTACAGGTTACTATCGTAAGTTTATAAAAGGATACGCAAGCATAGCCAAGCCCCTGACATTATATTTACGAGGAGATAACGGTAAAGTAAACAAAAAACAAAGTAAAAATATTAAGTTAAATCTGAATGATTCAGCATTAGAAGCGATTAGAATTTTAAAAAATTATTTGAAAGAACAAGTCGAACTTTTTCAACCGGATTATAGTAAACCATTCGAGCTTACTACTGATGCATCCAACATAGCTATTGGAGCCGTACTAAGTCAGAATAAGCAACCTATACACTTCTTGTCAAGAACACTGAGTAAGACAGAAGAGAACTATAGCACAAACGAGAAAGAGCTATTAGCGATCATATGGTCCTTACAAAAACTCAGAAACTACATATATGGTATAGCAGACTTAACCATATATACCGATCACCAGAGCCTTATATATTCTGTATCAGAAAAAAATCCCAACACAAAGCTGAAACGTTGGAAGGGAATCATTGAAGACTTTGGAGCAAAATTAGTTTATAAACCAGGAAACCTAAATCTTGTAGCTGACGCATTATCACGTCAACGCATAAATGCTTCTACCATAGAAACAGCACATTCAGCTGAAAGTTCTTCTAATGATATAATAAAAACCGTGAATCAGCCTTTTAATGCATACACTGCACAGTTCGAACTTATTGAAGATATAACAAATAATATCGAAACACAAATCTATTTTAGTAACAAAATAAGACTCATAATAAAGTTTAAGGACAAAGACTCTTTACTAAGGCAGATGAAAGAAGTTATACAACCCCAAAAGATTGTAGCTTTGCATACGAAATTTGAAAACATATACAAATATGGTGAAAACATAAAAAAAGAATTCCCACTAGTAAGATTTATATTCACACCAAGAAAACTTCAAGACGTGACAAATTTGGAGGAACAACTAAAACTTGTAAGGGTAACTCACGAAAGAGCACACCGAGGGTTACGTAACAATATACAAGAAATCTCAGAGAAATATTACTGGCCCGATCTAAATAAACAAGCAAAGAGTTTCAACAGAAAATGCATAGCATGTCTATTTGGAAAATATGAAAGAAAACCTATCAGAGAACCTCTGAATAATTCAGAAATACCAACACATGTGGGAACACACATTCATATGGACATATACTTCAACGACAAGTATACTTTCCTTGTAACAGTAGATAAGTATTCTAAATATACAATCCTTCGGGAAATCGAAACTCGAAACAGACTGTACGACGTTATGGAAGAGGTCTTATCTAATTATTTCCCAAAATGTGAACGACTCATGACAGATAACGAGAAGGGATTCAAAACAGAAATGGTGAACCAAATGTGTTTGAAATACAACATAACTAAAGTAGAAACTCCAGTATACAGATCGACAGCGAACGGTCAGGTAGAACGTGTAAACGGTACAATAACTGAACTGTCTAGAATATTCACAATTCAGAATAAAACAAGACTTATCGAAGAAATATTTAGAACAGTGCGTGAATTAAATAATTCTATACACTCAGTTACCGGTTTGAAACCTAGAGACATTTTCTTTAATCAAAATAAATATAGCAATAGTGAAATTATAATAAATAAACTAAACTCAGCATCCAAAAAAGTGATCGAACGTCTAAATAAAGGAACTCGACACAGAGAGTATAAAAAAGGAGATAAGATAATGGTAAGAATCACAGGTCTTAGAAAGAAATCTAACGCCAGATACATAACAAGAATAGTAGAAGAAGATAAAGGAGACACTGTAATCTCTAAAGAAGGAACAAAAATTCACAAGGATAACATAAAGAATTATCATTTTTCAGATGACGAAAATATTAATATTCCTAACATTACTAGGAATTGTACAGAGTCAAGAAGGGCAAGGAAACGTTCAAATAACTGAGTTACTAAACAAGAAGTTTATACTTACGCAAACAGATGACGTGTATTTATTCAAAGAACAAACTTATTTGTTACATGCCACCAACCTGACTTCGATATTTCAACCTTACGTAAATATCGTAACTAGTAAATATCAACCTACACAAGAAGAAAAAATTTGGTTAAGTAAAATTAAGAATTTAGCAGACCAATTACAAGAACATACTAGGCATACTAGATCAATTAACTTTTTAGGAACAGCTTTCAAATATGTGTTTGGTAATCCTGACCATTATGACTTAGTTAACATAGAAACGAGTATAAATAATCTCATAGAAAACAATAATAAACAAAAAACTATAAATTCTAGATTTGAACAAATTTTGCAACAATTCGAAGGTCAGAGCCTTAAAGAACATTTAGTAATAGAACAAGTGTACGAACAATTATTATTATTGACCAGAACAATTAATGCAGCAAAAAATAATGAATATTTATCAGAAAGCCTAGACTTAGATGACATTAAAAATATTATTCAACATGAAATAATTCAAGTACCCATAATAAATATACTTGAGTACTCTAAAATATTATTAGCTAGAACTGATGAATTCTTCATCACAATATATAAATATCCAGTTCTAATTAAATCATGTAAATTGTATAAAGTAACACCTTTAAATTCAAAACATGGAAAAATCATTACAGATAAAACAATTGCCTTATGTAACCAAACTTATTTAAGAACAAGAAATTGTCAAAATCATCTAAGTAAAAACATTTGTGAAATTAACTTTGAAGAAGAAAATTGTCTTATTCCACTTTTAAAGAATATAACTTCAAAATGCAACATTAAACAAGAATACGATTACAACTTGGAAATTGAATCCGGTGTTATGTTATTAAGCGGTAAGCATAAGTTAAATAATCAAACAATTAATGGTATAAACTTAGTTACTTATGAAAATACTATAAATCTAGACGATAAAATATACAAAAACATGCATAAGCAAATTAAAGAAGTTATATTAAGAAATCATAATTCAGAATCTTACATCGACCAAATAATTAAAGAAGATACAATGTACAAATTCGATAACATAGATACTTTAAAAAAACTAATTATTCCTTTTGAAGAAAAACCGATATTATCAACTATATACACAATTGTAACACTGATTGTTATTCTAGCATTTACGTACGTAATGATAAAAACTATACAATGTATAACAGATCGTCAAAAACAAAAAAAGATTGACGCATATAACAAAACTTATGAAAGAGAAATGTTAAAAATAGCGTCGAAAAATCGGGACGATTTCGTTTAACAAGGGGGGGAGTTAAGTATCCATAGCAAGACATATTGAGAAAAAAGATAACATTATTTGTATTCAATGATATCTTTAGTCTCTAGTACAGTCTTGCACACAACGCTACAATGATAACATATGTAAAAGAGATAATATCGTTTGTATACAATGTTGGAATATTATCTCTTCTTCATTATCAAGCAAGACGATTGTACGCTTGGGTCTCCTTGTAGATAGATAAGAAAAGTATATAAATACGACTGTATGATGAATTTATCAATAGTCTTATTGTAACTACATAGTAGCCTTAAGCTCCTTTTAGAATTAGTAAAAAGTATTTCAATAATAAAGGACATAGTTCCAAATAAATATTGTTTAATTTTAAAAGTAAGAAACAAGTGTTTTAATTCGCGCTGTCATGTGACTTCTTCAAATCGATTCTTCAGAGGATTGTGCAAAACTCTCGACCCAACACCAGAGGCACAATTTTCCAAAAATCGATGCAACTAGGTAGGACTCAAAGTGATGTCATAGACACGTTTGCTAGTATAGAGAATGAAGCAGCAAAAGTAGGCTTAGCAGTAAATGAGGGCCAGACTAAATGCTGTCAACATGAAAGGGCACTACATCGACGACAGAAGGTAACCATTGACAGATACAACAACATTTCGTCAGCAACAACATTTCGTCAGAAATCAAACGAAGAATTACTTTTGCCAACCTCTAGTTCTTCAAGCTAAGAAGGCAGTTCCGTAGTAAAGCCCTCACTCGAACTACTAAGGAGATCCTATATAAGACCCTGATCATCCCAGTCCTGCTTTAGGCAGCTGAAGTATGAGCCGTGTCAAAAGCGGATGAAGAAATCCTTTGCCGATTCGAGAGGAAACGAAGATGGAGACGAAGATTCAACCAAGAACTAAACGAGCTGTACAGCAACATGCATCTGGTCAAAAAACTCCCCATTGGACTTTTATGATGGCTAGGACATGTAGAACGAATGGACACCAATACTCCGGCTCGCAGAGTCTTCGATTCCCAGCCACACGTCGGTTGTAGTAGAGGAAGACCTCGCCTTTAGTGACGCGCACAAGTAGAGACTGACCTCAACTAACTTGTAGTGTGCAACTGAAGGCAGTTAGCTAAGGACCGGGATAATTGTAAAGACATGTTGGTTGAGGCAGAGGTTGATTCCGAACTGTAGAGCCACTTTAGTAAGGAAGTAAACGTATTTATTACCTTTCGGATCTTATAGAACTAATTGACTTAAGTGTTTCCCATAGAACAACGGACCTACTATTGACATTTAACTCATGTTCGAGTTGTTAAAATATTTTTCAGTTTTCCTCTAATGGCTTAGTCTTGTAAAACTTAAAGCTTTGCTATCTCCACCTAATAACTTCTTTACAGATCAAGTAATTTGCTCTGCCGCTTTTCTCGACGTCTCACAAGCTTTCGACAAGGTATGCCACGAATGTCTAAGGTATAAATTAAGGACAACCCTACCGACAAACTTATACAAAATACTGGAATCCTACCTTGAAAACAGACTGTTTCGTGTTATACATGAGACTAAATGCTCAGAATTCAAAGAAATCCACGCCGGTGTTCCGCAGGGAAGTGTTCTCGGACCAATCCTATTCTTGCTCTACACAAGAGATATACCACAAGATGAAGGGACCATCGTAGCAACGTTCGCAGACGATACGGCTATCCTCGCAATGGATTAGTCAGTCAAATCATCAACGGGAAAACTCCAACGGGCTCTTAACAAAGTATGTAAGTGGACAAAAACCTGGCGAATTGCACTTAACGAGACCAAGTCAACGCATGTCAATTTTACTTACAAAAAGATAAACAACTTACCTGTTTTTATTAACTCTGCACAAATACCATACGCAAATGAGGCAAAATATCTAGCAATGACTCTAGACGCAAAGCTTAAGTGGAAGCCACACGTTAAAAAAATCGGGACGAGCTCGCAATCAGACTCAGAGAAATGTATTGGCTACTTGGAAGATACTCGAAGCTAAGCATATAGAACAAACTGCTGCTGTATAAGCAAGTGCTAAAACCTTGTTGGACATACGGTATACAGCTTTGGGGTTGTACCAAACCAAGCAATATTGCTATACTGCAAACATTCCAAAACAAAACCCTAAGAGCAATAGTGAATGCTCCATGGTATATTAGGAATAGTGATATTCACAGAGATTTAGTAATTGCTACCGTGAGTAACGAAGCAACAAACTTTGCTCGCAAGCTTCGTACTCGTATATATGTTCATTGTAATAACGAAATAATCCGTACTCTGGACGTGACAAACCTTGAGCGCCGGCTACAAAGAACAAGACCGTTCGACCTAGCGCCATAAGGAAAAACCGCATGTAATGACGGTATTAGTAGGTGCGTTCACTGGAATGCTACCTACCAAACGCGATTAACACTACAGAAGCGTAAACTACTTGTTAAGGATACTTAGTCGTAGTCACCACAAAAAATATGAAAAAAATGAATAAATTCCATACTACATGTATAACTAAATACTATAAATGTGATAACATGTATGTACCTACACATATAACGTGTAATGAAATGAAATGTATGAACTGAAGATGTACCTTATTTTACTTTGTTTTTGTATCGTTTTTGTTTCTTGAAAATAAATAATTTATGTTTTTTTAAATTTTTTTCTTAACCGTTTTTTATAAGAATGTTTTTTCTTGTATCCGTTGTTCGGATATAAGAAATTTTTTTCTTACATCCGTTTATTGCATAAAAGCAAAAACGGATATAAGAGAGAAATTCTTGGGATTGTTGGACTTTCTTATATCCGAATCATACCAGTATGATTCCGATATCAGAAAGTTGTATATAAGAATAAATCGCTTATAAGAAACGTTGTCAAATACACCGTACACTTCTTCATAACAACTTCATATAAAAAAGAACGTGTATAAGAAAAATGCTTATAAGAAAAAAACGTATATAAGAAACAAATTTTCTACATGTATTTAAAAAAAAAAACGTTTAAAAGAAAATTTTGAACGTGAGTGTACATACGCTACAAGTTTTTATGCCAACGAAGTTATTGTGAACTACCCCATGTAAACGACTGTAACAGATATTTTGAAGTTTGAATTGACAGCAATAAAAAACCGCGAAGGTGTTTTGTTTTTCTTTGTATTCTTTGTGTTATTCGCGTATGTGTCAAAAGTGTAAAAATGTCTACAAATAAAAGAAATACTTTGACAATAAAAACTAAAATAAAAATATTGGACGAAATAAAAAGTGGGAAAACAAGGAAAGAAGTATCCCAACATTACAAAATATCGGAAAGCACTCTTAGCAATATTTTGAAAAATGCGGAAACGATTAACGAAAAAAAATTTACATGCAAGAATTTAAACATTAAAAGAAATCGGAAGCCTAAACATGAAATTCTAAATAAAACAGTGACGAAATGGTTTGAGCAAATGATGGAAAAAAATGCCATTATCACCGGTCAAGCTCTTATGGAAAAAGCTGAGATGTTTGCAATACAATTAGATATTCCAGACTTCAAACCTAACCCAGGATGGCTGAAGTGAAAATATTCTTTTTAAAAAACTCCACGGAGAATCCTCTTCTGCTGATTCCGAAGCAGCAGATCACTTCAAAGAAAATGTGCTTCCTACCATTCTACAGAATTACGAAATGGACGATATTTACAACGCTGACGAGACCGGCCTTATGTACAAAGCAATTCCTGGCGGAACATTTGCTCCAAAAGATAAGGCAGTTACAGGTCTCAAATTACGTAAAGACCGAATCACACTGCTCTTCATATGCAACGCAACGGGTTCTGATAAGTATGTTTTTTCAATCGGAAAATACAAGCAACCCAGATGTTTCCGAGGAAAAACCTTCCCCTCCCTTACAAATTTAATAGGAAAGCTTGGATGACCAGAACGATATGGTGTGAGGTGATTAAGGAGCTGGACGGAAACATGAAAAGGAAAAATAAAAAAAATTCTTCTTCTGATTGACAACGCTTTTTGTCATAAGCTCGATTTCATCCCCCAAAATATAGAAATTCTATTTTTACCGCCATGCACTACAAGCCTCATACAGCCATTGGACCAAGGTAAAAACTACTTTTACTTATTGTTAACATATTGGCTAGCATTATGTTTTTTTTATCTCTCGTGTAGGCATCATTCAATCCTTTAAGGCCCAGTACCGAAAATGTTTGATCAGAAAACAAATTTTAGCAGTTGAGGGCAATTATATGAACAGTCTCTTCAAAGAAATTACCATTTTAAAAGCCCTACATATCATCGAACGATCTTGGTGGCTTGTCACACCTCAAACCATATATAATTGCTTCAAAAAAGCCGGAATTTCGAGGGAAATTGAAATTCTGGGCGATACTGGCAACCAAGACTCAGATGTTATCAACTCTCGTATGGATGAAGAACATGAAGACTTTTTCAGAGCCATAACGGATGAGGAAGCCCAGAATTGTTATGGGGACATCGGCGAAAATGAATTAGTAGCTGAGATGTTGAGCAGTGAAACTGACGAAGAGGTCCTGTCGGAATTTATTGAAATGCCTGTAATGAAGCCAAGTAGAGAAGAAACTGTTAAAACGTTTTTTGTTTTGAAACAGTATTTAGCAAGTGATGAAGACTGCCTGTCAAATACAAAAGAACTTCTCTTCGGACAACGGGATGAAATACTTGTTCAAAAAAAAAATTGAAGATAATTTTCAAAATAATTAATCACATCTTTCTTAATGTGCAAATATGTGCACATATTTGATATGTGCATATACGTATAGATACATATGTACTAGGATCTCTTTTTTTATATGAGCAAGGACTTAGGTACGACATATTATCTACATACTATGAGCACCAGAGTATATCTATACTTACAGTGAGTTGAGTAGGGACACTCTCGACGATTTTATAATTTGAAGTATACCGCGTACCAAAACAGTTGGCCATTCTACTGCGCAGGTCTCTTAAAATGTGTTTTACAATCTCTTAAAATTGCAAAAACAAGCATAAAATGGGCGGAGCCATAATAAAAAACGACATATACCCTCCCTTGTGTTCAAGATCGCTGTCGCGATCTCACTGAGGGTGGTTTCTTCATTTTCCTTCTTTTATACTGAAATTAGGAGCGGAGGAAAAATATAGACCATTATATGTCAACTTTACTTGGAGGAAAATATATTGTTTCGTTTTCTTGTCTTGTCGGTTCTTTGTAGGAGTATGATGTGATCACGGTCGGATAGAATAAGCAAAACATTGCACATGAATTGATTGTGTTACTGTGTCTGTATGAAGGTGTACGGTTTTAGATTTAAACCCTATTTGCTCATTATGCTTTCGTTGATCATTATTAATTGCGTCGTGCATATTGATCATGTAGGTACTGATATTGGCACGCAAAGTAAAGTAAATTGCAGTGTCACACCAAATTTTTTTTGTTTATATCATTGAATTTGGGCGAGGTAGGTAAATTTAATAAAAAAATTACAATTTGGGAATTTTTTGGAAACGTAAACGATTTTATACCCAATAACAATAGGCACGATTTTCTGTCACAAAACAGAGGATGGGGTATTAAACTGTTCGTTAAAGACAAAATGGTGAACGTTCTTGATTCTTCAATAATTTTTTTTTAAGAAATGCAGTTTTTAAAACTTATTGAACTACCTACCACTTTTAAATTTGTAACCTTGATTAAAAGTGTAAATTATAGCGAGATAAAATTGACGATGAATTGCAAATATAAAACAGATTTACAGTGAGCAGCAAAACAAAACACCAGTATACCAAATGGGTGGTTTGGTTTGGTTTGAATTAAGAAGTAAAAACACACACGTTTTAGTACTAAGATAAAAATATTTATTGATTTTGCTACCTATATACGAAATAGTTAATATTAATGTATATTAAATTTTTCTCATATTCTTTAATTATCCTTCTTATTGTTCGGGCCGAAATTCCCGTAAACTCCTCTGTCTGTGAATTTGCGTATGTGATGGAATTATCTATACATAAATTCCTAGCTTCTTCAATTTTTTTGTAATATATCCTAACAACGATCTTACGTCCTAGACTTCCTATTGGTTTTCCTTTTCTTGAAAGATCCATGACAATTTATTTTATTTTAATAAACTTATGTCCTAGCAATGCTTTTGTTTTCGTGAAAGTGAATTCCAAATAGGAAATCCATAATATATATGCGTTATCTTAAAAAAAAAACTCTAAAAAAAATCTAAAAAAAACTATAAAAAACCAGGCAACAAATTTATTCCTTGCCCCTACAGGTAACCAAATGCAAACACTAATCATGTCGTAAAACTTTTAAACTTAAGTCAAACAGGTAAAATCAAACATCATAAAATTAATGCTAACCAAGCACATCACCCATACAGGTACCTAGCGCTAAACCACGAAATGTTCAACCATAAAAAGGGTTGGGAACCCTTTCAAATACAATCGGACTTCTAGGTAGAAATGTATAAAAGTCGACCTCATAATAAAAAATTAAGTTTATTTAGATATTCAACAGCATTTTAGTTCTAAGCACTGTAAAGTTGGGTTACGCATTGTAAATTACAGGCAAAAACGCTTAGTGATTAAATCTCTTTCGCGTCATTTTTGTTCTCTTAAATCCTCTCTCTGCGCAATCGACCGTTGGGCAACTGTTTTGGTACGGACTATAACGCTATGCCACACATACACGAGAAATAGACGGCAATAAGAAAGTCTTGCAGTGAAAGAGAGATAGAAGAGGAGTAGAATTTTTTCGAAATGGGACACAGGGTGTGGCGTAAAAAAAGAGAAAAAATTAATTTGACTTTTTTTTTTATTAAACATTTTATAATATTATGTTCACAAGCGTGCCACACTTAAATATGTTTTGTTTGTTGCTTGTTTTTTTGTTATCCTTATTAAACTGTTTAATTATGTGATAAACTCTAACTCGAACATAAAATTTAATGAGGAATTCCTTATTTTCATTTTTAAAACAGTTGTAAATAAATTCATTTTTCAAAATATTAAAAATATACATGTCAACATTTTTAAGAAAATACATATTGGGAAAACGTAATATAAATTTTTGTTCAAGATTCTCTAACGAGTTTAAGAATTCTTGAGAAAACGTTAAGTTGTGGACTCAATTTGAATTCACACTCGTGGTTTAATCGGTACTTTTTCAAAATATAACCTGCGAGGTAGTGAAATGCATTTTCAATACCGAGGTCGACAGTTTTATAATCAGGTTCGGTTTTGAAAGCGTAAATCATATTGTCCTTATTATCTGGTGGTTCCAACTGCACTTGAATTTCTGGAAGTTGCGCAGCTTTGACTTGCCATACACATCTTCCGAGAAATGTCTCTCGCAGATCCTAAAATCCTTCGAAATTGGATTATGTATTAAGTGTTGTTTGTTGATGCAATTAAACCACTTTGCTTTTCTAAAAAAATTAAGAAGTATAAAGTGGCCTTATAATTGTGGCTGTACGTTTTTTAATATTGCTTACCACTCACTATTTTTCGGTATTTGAAAATATTTTACACCAACGTTTTCTTTCTCCTCTTGCCCACACACCAAACACTTATGGTAATGTTTTCCCATTGTGTAATTTAAAATTTTATTTCTATTTTTTTTTTTTGCACACGCCAACACCATTTTTATAAAAAAAAAGATGGAAGTGAATAAGTTTTGACAATTCAACTTCAGTACGCCTTTAAAACTACGGGTAAAAAAATTTTTAACAATCTCCCCTCAAGTATGCCTACGTAATTAGTGTGACCACAGCTAAACAGTTTAGAACCTACAAAGTGTTGTCAATAAAACTTAAAATCGTTCAATATGGTATAGAACGAAGTAATAGAAATGCAAAAATGTTTAATTTTATATTCTGCAGTGAAACATTTATATTGAAGATCCATATGTAAGTCTTTTTCATCAATAACCAAATGACAAAAACAAATAATAAAACAAACTTTTAACTCAAACTTGGTAACCTGACCAAGTCAATTGATTTTTGAATAGCTGAGGGGAAATACTACCACACTGACAATCACTTCAGCCCGCCTTTAGAAAAGTGTTATGGGAATTTTTCATTTATGTATCTTACGCAAAAATACTAAGGCCCGTTTGCTGATTCGGAACATAAATCTTATGCATAGCTAGGTTCCACATAAATTCTATGCGATACTTAAATGTATGTGAGTTGCACGAACAAATATATGTTCAACATAGTAAGCGACCACTTTTGAACTATAACTATCTTCAAGTCGGTTTCTGCAAACGTCAAATTATTGTCAGTTTTGGTTTGTTTCTGTTCAAACGTATTTTGCGGTACATATTTTGATTTGAAAAATGTCTGGAAATAAAAAAAGAAACCCAAATTTTTCGCAAAATGAAAAAAACGCTTCTTCTTCATTGTGCTTTTGATGAAAAAGAAGTCATCGAAAATAAAAAAAACCGATGGCGCAACGTGGAGAGATAAAGCAAATGCTTGGAATCGAATTGAGAAAAAATTTAACAGCCAGTCGGGATCATGCTTTAGGAACAGCGAATCGTTAAAGAGGTTTTATAACAACTACAAAGCCGAAATAAGGAAGGAGGGAGCAAAAGAAAAAAGCTCTGGAACTAGACATCGCAATTAAAGGTGAAGTTTTAAAAAAAATACAAAAAGAAGAGTGCACAACAAAAGATGCCCATAATCTTTTAAAAGACATTGAAATGTTTTTCAAAGAAGTTAATCGTTGACTGAAGTAAAACTAATTTTATTTTGAGTTGAATTTTTTTTTATTTCTGTTTTTGATCTAAGAAGTTTGATATAATGTTTACAATCCTGCGAAATAGTTATTTATCAAATCCGTACGCTTTTGCATATTAAAATTCAACGTCGAGCTTGAACTGTTGTTTTGAGAGGGGTTTTCAGTAGGTATGTATCTGTCCATTAGTAATAGCACGTTGTAGATCTTCTTCACTGAAATCGAAGCTTTCAGGAGGGTCTTCAAATATACCCTTATGCCTCAAAATATTGTGCAAAGTGCAGGTAGCAATTATAATTGTTGATACTGTACTCAGTTTTAATCGAGCACCATAAGCCAAAACGGGAAATCTTTTTTTTAAAATCCCAAAAGCTTTTTCTATTACACCTCTAGAACAAATTTGAGACTCATTATACGATTGTTCTGGTGGACTTCTTGGATTGAGAATAGGAGTCATCAAATAAAATTTTTGAGGATAAGCTGAATCTCCTGTTTTATAGAAAAAATAAAACCTACAATTTAACAAATTTATATGAAACCTACCCAAGAGAAAGCATTCCACATTTGCATTTGACTGTCTCTCCAAAGCATTTTTTATTGCACAATTATTGAAAATTGTTGCGTCATGAGTAGATCCGGGCCATCTAGCCACCACATTAGTAAAAATCATTTGAGCGTTGCAAATCACTTGAACGTTGATAGAAAAATAACTTTTCCTGTTTCGAAAAACTTCTCCATCAGGCCCACCTAAACGTACCAATAGATATTATTTTTGGAGTCAATCTTATGTAATAATATACCGGGCGACTGAATTTTGACGTGAGTGCCGTCAATAGTTCCAACTACATTTGGAAACGACGCTATATCAAAAAAATCACGCTCGGTTTTTGAAATGTCGGTGGCAGTTTCAGGAAATTTTATATAATCATTTCCCAGTTTAGCTATTGCTCTTGAAACTCTCAAAACTATTCTTGAAGCTGTTGAGACATGCATTCCACAAAAATCTGCTATACTTAGGAGATGGCTTCCCGTGGCGAAAAAGCGTAGCGCAACCAATAGTTGGTTAATACGAGCGATTGAATTATTCCTTTAGGAAGGCAAATACTTTTATATATACAAACTAACTTTAATATATATAGTTCAAGCGTAACGTACCTGTTGGATGGACATTCTAAAGAGTATTCTATTTGGTTTAAAATAGTTATGGTTATTTCCTTTCTTTATCGAAATCTTTTGTAAAAGGAAAGTTCGTCAAAAGAATAAAAATATTCATTCCTCTCGTAAATTTGACGTGGAACTCCTACTTATAGAATTTCAAGAACTTCTACATCATCTTCGATCAAGTCCGGTAATTCAAAATCCATTTATATTTACTTTTTACTTAAATTATCGTACCAGTATCTTCACAATTTATGAAAAATAAGTCAAAAACAATAGTAAACGAAAATAAATGTCTGACTTAAATATCTTATGTAGCACTTTTTCTTCTACCTAAGTTATGTTCAACTTAAGGATTTTTATGTTTGAGTTTACTTTTGGTGCAAAGCAATAAGTGTCACTTAAGGGTTTATGTGAAACATAAGTATTTATGTTCCGAATCAGCAAACAGGCCTAAATGCGATAGTGGTCGTTAAATGTGTTGTGTTCCCTTTTTTTGTTAAAAGTGATTGCGCATAAGGATTAAAATCAATCCATTTTACCTGTTTACACTTATGGAACGTATTTGTGTAGTGTTTTGTTTGAAGTAGTACGAGTCGCATATGTATGGAGAGTGTCCCTACTCACTGTAAGTAACGGGTGATTTTTTAGCTGGTTTGGTTTTGGCAACACTGGTTTTGACAGCTGACGTGTGTTTAGTACCTTGTGTCACTGTCAAACAGCTTCAGTTTGGTTTGCAATTTAACCATGGATCGTCTTACAAATGAACAACGCTTGCAAATTATTGAATTTTACTATCAAAATTCGTGCTCGGTACGAAATGTTCATCGCGCGCTGCTTCCATTTTATGATCGGCATTCTCGACCTTCTGAGCAGTCTATTCGGAAGATTGTGACCAAATTTCGCACCAAATTTACTTTGTTGGACATTAAACCACCAACACGTTTACGTACTGTGCGTAGTGAAGAAAATATTGCGGCCGTATCAGCTAGTGTGACAGAAGACCGCGAAATGTCGATTCGGCGCCGTTCCCAGCAGTTAGGCCATTGTTACAGCACTACGTGGAAAATTTTGCGAAAGGATTTGGGCGTAAAGCCTTTTAAGATACAGCTGGTGCAAGAACTAAAGCCAGCCGACCTACCACAACGCCGAATTTTTGGTGAATGGGCTCTTGGAAAGCTGGCCGAGGATCCGCTTTTTTATCGAAAAATTGTGTTCAGCGATGAGGCTCATTTTTGGTTGAATGGGTACGTAAATAAGCAAAATTGCCGCATTTGGAGTGAAGGTCAGCCAGAAGCATTGCAACAGCTACCAATGCATCCCGAAAAAGCCACTGTTTGGTGCGGTTTATGGGCCGGCGGCATTATTGGGCCATATTTCTTCAAAGATGATGCGAATCGCAGCGTTACTGTCAATGGTGAACGCTACCGAGCGATGATAACAAACTTTTTTTTGCCCGAAATGGAAGTTCTTGACTTGCATGATATGTGGTTTCAACAAGACGGTGCCACATGCCACACAGCACGCGAAACAATGGCGCAATTGCGAGGCGAGTTTGGTGAACAGATAATTTCACGTTTCGGACCGGTCAATTGGCCGCCTAGATCGTGCGATTTGACACCATTAGATTATTTTTTGTGGGGGTATGTCAAGGCTAATGTCTATAGGGACAAGCCCGCTTCGATTGACGCACTGGAAGCCAACATCCATGCATTCATTCGTGAGATACCGGCCGATATGTGTGAAAGAGTATGCCAAAATTGGACTCAGCGGATGGGCTACCTGAGACGCAGCCGCGGTCAACATTTGCATGAAATTATCTTTAAACATTAAATTGCAAGGTTCAAACTATCGATTCAAATAAATATTTCATTCATTTTTTCGAATTTTTTGTGTGTTTTTTTTTAAAAAAAAGTTCTAAGCCTCTTAAAAAATCACCCGTTAGATATACTCAGATGAGCACGCGCAGCCGGTTCTCATAGTGCCTCTCTGAGGGGTGAGGTTTAGCCCATAGGCATATATTGACTGACACTAGTGAAATTGTCAGGCCCGAAAATATATGAGTCGGGCATAACAAATGGTACGACCACTGGTATCCTATGAGGATTACTTACCTCCGGGCGCACACGAAAAAAAAAAAAACAGATCAAGTCATAATACTCGTTTGGTTTGATACCCTTCATTCTAATAAATGGGGGTTTCATACCAGGGAGAGTAATGTTAGGAGCATCCCAACCTTTATTAAGAACTCTAATTCACATTTTAAAGTCTCTGAAAGACCCTAGAAGCGTTAATAAAATTGATGGTGTTAATAACAAGGCGAAAAGTCCATAACGTTTGTCATAACCTGTTAAATTATCGTGTTCGTGGCAACTGCAGTTGTCAAAGCGAACTTTTCTAGTTCCTATTTTATTAATACATTCCACCAAGAACCGTATACATTAAATAATTATGAGTGCACAGTTGTGTACAAACATTCACACACCATCACAAACATAATAACAAATCGAACACATTTGCTAATGTCATGCTGTTGGATATTCTGTTGCTCGAATGCATTCGACTAATTGAATAACACCACCACGTATGCCCATATAAATCCATCACATAACGCAGTCCTTTGAAAATCTTCCCCAATACACCATGTCAGCGAAAATAAACCGCGCTAATCAACTGACACTCTTGACCCTTAAAGTGTTTTACTTATTTTCCAAAATAGTCGGCATGACTTGGTTTACAATAACTGATAACCACCGGATAAAATATTCAATTAAATCACACATCTACTCCTTGACGTATAGACTCGTGTGCTTTTCCGGATTCGTGTTTCGATCGCGACATATAGTTCACTTGATGAATGAAACCGTACAAGACACGAGCCTCAGTGTAGTCCTGCTCTTACAAATCGTCTCGATTATTGTCAGTTTTATATCTGTAGCCGCTCTCGATTTCGGATGGCATAAAAGTATCATCAGTTTATTAAACAGGACTATAGACCTCCATCAACGCGTATCCGCTGTCAAAAAGAATCCTGTGATGATTGGGCTTAACTTTACCATCTTGGTGTGGTTGCGATTTGCATTCAATCTGTTTGACTATTTGGTTGACATTCAATTGATTTTCGAATACATATTGGAAAAGAATTATATTGCAGCCCTAGAAGTCTGCATTATTGCTTCCTTGTTGTGTCCTGTTTGTATTGTAGTGAATTTTTTATTCTTGGGCTACATAATGTCGGCGGTTTTGTATGACAACATAGGCCAGCACATGGGGACGTTTGTGAAGCATATCGAGAGCACAGATTGTCAAAATATGTCGAAATACCAACGCGTGAAAGCATTTCGTCGGTTTTCCAAAGAGCTGGATGAGTGTTCCCTAATTTATTCGGCCATTTATAAGCTCACCCGAGAGTTGCATTCTCTGTTCGAGATTAATTTATTTGTTAAGATTGGTGCGGACCTTTTATATCTGTGTGTGAATATTCACTTTTATTTCATATATTACATTCAATTTGGAAACGTGCTGTGGTTTCTGTCTTTCGTCACCTACTTACGAATCATGGAATTAGGGTCTCTCCTGCTTGTCATAAGTATAATGATAGAGAGATCTAGCATACCTGGCAACTTTGGTTGGGAAGTCTTAAGTTCGGACATTGACAACCGATGGGATAGAAGTGTATGTATGGAAATGACTTCAATTTTGGCTAAGCCGTTATAAATTTTTGTTTTAGGTTGAACAATTTTTGAATCATCTTAGATTTGAAGAATTAAAGTTGAGCGTGTGCGGATTGTTCCAGTTGAATAATGGCCTCATGTTAAAGATGATTTCCGCAATAGTGACGTATTCAACCATACTTGTTCAATTCAGTATGATGGGCTTTTTCCAAAAGAATTCACTAGGAAATGATTTAAATATTACAAAAGTTGAATGATTTATTTTAATATTTAATATCTAATGTGTGTCAAACTTCTTACTAAATAAACGTTATTCTGTTATTTTACTAAAGTTGCAATTATTTTTGTAAAGTATAACGAAATTCGTCATTTTTTCAGAGAAAAACTTTAGAATATAAAGCAAGATGGAAAAGGAAATATCGTAGTTGAGACACAGTCGATGCTGACAATATGAAAGAACAGGAATCGTTTATTTCAGAAACAACATAAGTCAATGAGCATCAACTTTTCAGGAGCAACAAAAAACTGTTTTATATGAAAAAATTCCACACACTACAAATTTTGTTGGGCAATACACTCTTTAAACTTCCTCTTCATTCCGGTCCGTCAAAGAACGGTTTTGTTATACCAGCTAGATGTGAAACCTATCGTTGTTTTCAAATTAAAAATTACTCGAAACCCTTGATTGTCGAATCACAAGAGTTAGCTGATGGTGTCATCGTTGCTAGAGGCATCGTTGACGCAGCCAAACCTATTTTGCGTGTTATAAATGTAAACGACAAACCAATAACAGTTCGAAATGACACCTTAATAACAGACGATTTGGATAATTACTTTACATACAGTATAAATAAAACAAATAATACCGACCAAAGAACACAAAACGTTCTCGATACGTTAAAAAATAAAACGCCAGTCCATATACAACCCAAATTATTAGATTTGTGTAGTCAATATTCATCAATTTTTGCCCTTGAAACCGACAAAATGACAGTGAACAACTTTTATGAACAGAAACTGCGCATAAATGATCAAAACCCAGTGTATGTAAAAAATTACCGTTTACCTCATTCTCAGAAATCTGAAATCAACTCACAAGTAGATAAATTATTAAAAAATAATTTTATTGAGGGAAGCCGATCGAACTATAATTCGCCTATAATTTTAGTTCCAAAAAAAGGTGATACTAAGCGAATGAGATTGCGCATTGATTACAGACTAGTAAACAAAAAGTTAATCGCAGATAAATTTCCACTACCACGCATAGACACAATCTTGGACGCTCTTGGCCGAGCTAAGTACTTTTCAACACTTGACTTATTTTCCGGGTTCTGGCAAATCCCTTTGCATAAAGACAGCAGAGACATCACTTCATTTAGTACTGAACAAGGTGCTTTTCGCTGGAAAGTATTACCGTTTGGTTTAAATATTGCTCCTAATTCCTTTTCACGCATGATGTCTATAGCTTGCGCTGGTATTTCTCCAGACCAAGCGTTCCTTTACGTAGACGATATAATAGTCATTGGTTGCAGCGAAAAACAACATCTCAACAACCACAAAAGCGTATTCGATGTTTGCCTCCAATTCAATTTAAAGCTTAACCCACAAAAATGGTCACAAATGCACAGCAGATGGTCTTTTACCAGATGAATTGAAAGCGGAAGTGATAAAAAAATACCCCAGACCAACTGATAAAGATTCAGCAAGACGCTTCGTGGCTTTTATGAATTACTATAGACGATTCATACAGAATTTTGCCATCTTGGCGGCACCAATTAATAAATTAAGTAGAAAACAGGTAGAATTCATTTGGGATGAATCTTGTGAATTATCTTTCCAACGGCTCAAATTAGAATTATTAAAACCTAAAATCCTACAATATCCAGATTTTAAAAAAGAATTCGTTGTGACGGCGGATGCATCAAAACTAGGATGCGGCGCAGTCCTTAGTCAGGTACACAAAGGAAACGACCTTCCAATCCACTTTTTCTCCCGAGCCTTTACAAAAGCTGAACAGAACAAGCCCATTATTGAATTGGAACTACTAGGAATTTATTATGCAATTAAACACTTTCGTCCGTATATCTAGGGCACCCACTTCACTGTTTTTTCAGACCATAGACCCCTTGTGCATCTATTTAGTATGAAAGATCCACCATCCAAACTAACTAGAATACGTTTGGAGTTGGAAGAATATAATTTTACAATAGAGTACATTCGCGGTAAATCAAATGTTTCTGCCGATGCATTATCACGTATTACAATAGACGAATTAAAAGAAATAACATTACAAGCACCAAAAGTGTTAATAACAACTAGATCAAAGACTAGACGCCAACAACATGAAAACAAAGCATGTAAAGCTTCTGACGAAATGAAAAATTTCAAGAATTAGGACGAAAAGTAGCGCGCAGAAAAACGAGATTGAAATTATAAGTAATTTCAAAAAAATATTTAGTTTCAGGATTCCGAATATGGTGGTTAACGAAAAGTACATTGAGGGTATTCTTTCGAGGCTACAAAAAGAAGCCAAAAGAAGGAATTGATCCGGGGGAAGCCGTCTTCGACGACGATTTCTATGTTATTGAAGATCCTCAGGAGAAAGTGGAGGCAGTGGGGGCTGTCTTTCAGGAAGTGTATAAGGTGAATGATAGCATTCACCCGAACCGCGTCCTGGAAAACAATGCCCTACTCCATCATTTCTATCTCCGAAACGACATAACGCAATGGCGATCTGAGAACAGTGGTTTCACCCGGTTTGATGACGAAAACTTGGCAAACGCCATAGTCGCCGAGCGAAGTGGGTCTAGTCCCCTGTTAATCTCGAAGGTGGAACTCCAGATCATCTTCGATTCCATAAAGAAAAAGAAGTCAGCGGGAGTCGATGGTATATCCAACATACGTACTGCGACACTTACCACCTGAAGCTGTGGACATTTACGCCACTCTGTTCACCAACGCGCTGAATAATGCATATTATCCAGTACGTTGGAAGACGGCGGTGGTTCATCCTCTCCCGAAAAAGGGAAAGGACAACTCCAATCCGGCGAATTTCCGGTCGATAAGTCTCCTCCCGAGTATCAGCAAGGTTTTCGAAAAGATTCTCAATCGAGCACTGTTCAAGTGGTCTGAGGACAATAATATTATACCAGAGAACCAGTTTGGTTTCAAGGCTGGACATGACTGTATTCATGCCGCCTCCGAACTCGTCTCTGATATACAATGGAACAAAGCCAAAAAAAAACAGTGCACGGGTGCATGTCTGGTTGATTTAGAGAAGGCTTTTGACACCGTATGGTTAGAGGGCCTCTATCTAAAGCTGACCAGACTTGGCATAAGTAAACCACTGTTATATATGCTTCATGACATGCTGACTAGTAGAACGTTTGTTGTCAAAAGTGGCAATGTAACTTCTACCACAGAATTTTTCATTAAGAATGGTCTGCAACAGGGAGCGGTAAACTCGCCGATTCTCTTCAGCATTTACACCAGTGATATGATAGGTAGTCTTACTCAGGCAATTGCGTATGCGGATGATCTTATCGCGTACAGAACAGCCTCTACTGTCGAAGTCATTCGAACTCTTTTGCAGCGGGACTTCGACAAGATCCAGATAGATATTGTGATGACTGGAAGTTGAAAATCAACTTTCAGAAATCAGAAACTATCCTGTTAAGGACACCTTTGTCTAGAGCCTCTAGGGATACGAGAAAGAACTGGCGAAAGCTGGTGATCGTGGGACCAAACGGACAGCCACTGGCGAGTAAAAGTGTAGTAAAGTACCTTGGCATCTGGTTAGATCAGTATCTATATTTCGGAAGACATGTAGATGCTGCTCTGGCTAGAGCTAGGGGAGCATTTGCCCTGACAAGACGATTGTTTTATAGCAGTCGTCTTGACAGCAGGGTGAAGGTGATTTGCTACATGGCCCTCATTAGGCCAATGATTGCCTATGGGTGCCCGGTGTGGTTCAACGTTGCCCCCTCTCAAATGGAAAAGATACGGGTGTTTGAGAGGCAGTGTCTGAGGAGCTGCCTTGGACTTCACAGAACACCAGTATCTGACTACACAAAATACTATTCCAACCAGGTCCTATACAACGGGGCCAACATAAACCGAATAGACAATTTTCTGGTGAAACTCATTCGGTTTCACGCTGCAAGAGCGATGGCTTCGAACAATAGTCTCATCTTTGGGGCCTTCTATCCCAATGATGAATATTTTGAGAGTGCGCGTTTAAGCGGCTTTATTCCACCCGAAGCTTTCCTATATTTGAATAGTCGAGGGCTGATACAGGATAGATCGGCGGTGCCGCTAATCTACCACGTCTTCCGACGAACTGTGGATAGGCGGCTCCTATACGACCGAGACGTCGTCGCTCAGGGCGGAGGAGAGCGCCTGCGGTTCAGCAGGAGTGTGTCCGATTGGGACCGTCGGAGTAGGTCACAACAGGAGAACCTGTTGTGGTGGTTGAATGATAGATAGGATAGTTGACTTAAAATTGTAATTTTATGGCCGACTTACATAGTTTTAGCCATGGTGGCACAAAAAAAAAAAAAAAAATGAATGATAGATAGGATAGTTGACTTAAAATTGTAATTTTATGGCCGACTTACATAGTTTTAGCCATGGTGGCACAAAAAAAAACAAAAAAAAAAAAAAAAAAAACCGCTTGCTGTGGCTGTTCTAGTTTTTAAGTTATTTTTAGGTAGTTTTAATTAATTTTATGTAGCTTAAGTTAGTCGATAAGTAGTTTTAATTAGTATGTAAGTTTAAATAAAATAAAAACAGACGAGGAACCAAGTTTTTCAAAGTTTTCTTGGTAAAAATTTTGTTACTTTATATTTTTATATATTAGATAATAGGCCGAAAGGCATTAGAATTAAGTTATCGTATAATTTAGGGCGCCCGCATAGAGCAAGTAAGTTAGTTAAGTAGTTGATAAGTAGGCTAGTTTTTTTTCATGAATTTTTGTCTAGCATTTAAGATAGTTTTTAAGAAATACAAAATAAAAATGAATTGAAAAAAAAAAAAAACAAAAAGAAGCCAACGACCGATCGATTCTTAAACTACAATGGCCATTGAATGACACGTTTTTCAAATATTTTACGGTTAACCAATTGAAAGAAGTAGGCGCTAGAATTCTTAAGAATTTACATGTGACTCTCATTAATCAACCAAAGAAAATTGTAAATGATGAGGAAAAGCTAACATTGCTACAACAATTTCATGATAATCCACTGATAGGAGGACATTGCGGCCAAAAAAAGCTAAACGCTAAGCTGCGTAAAGCATTCTATTGGAAAAATATGGCTTATGTAAAAAAATGTAAAGTCTGTCATCTATCAAAGGTAAAACCAAGTACAGTCGAAGAAATGTTTCTCACTCCTACACCACAAAAATCAATGGATATTGTTATCATAGATACAATTGGTCCACTTCAAACTTCTGCCCAAGGTAATAAGTATGCTGTTACTTTAATGTGCGATCTAACCAAATACCTTACCACTATACCAATTCCTGACAAATCAGCCCGTACAGTAGCAACAGCTATATTTGATAAATTCATTTTGATATATGGCCCAATGCGAGAACTTCGTGCTGATATGGGTACTGAATACAAAAATGAAATTCTTACAGAAATGTGTAAGTTACTAAAAATAAACCTGAAATTCTCGACAAGCTACCACCACCAATCTCTCTAGGAACAATAGAACGTAACCATCGCGTATTTAACGAATATTTACGAGCTTACGTCAATGACATTACAGAATGGGAAACTCATTTAAAATATTTCACTTTCTGTTATAACATAAGCCCTAACTCTGGCTTTAATGAAAAATATACTCCATTTGAACTTATTTTTGGAAAAAATACATCCATAGATAACTTTATGAAAACCGATATAGAACCCTTATATAACATTGATAATTATTCAGATGACATTAAATATAGATTAAAAACTACTCACTTAATTGCACAAAATCTATTAGAAAAGGTTTAGAAACAAAATAAAAAAACATATGATAAAAACATAAGACCAATAGAAATTAAAATAGGAGATAACGTTTTACTAAAAAACGAACCTTATGATAAGCATAAACTTATTTACAGTGGTCCATTTAAAATTGTAAATATTACTGGAGTAAATGTTGAAATAAAACTTCCAAATAAAAATGTAATAGTTCATAAAAATAGAATTGTTAAATGCTAGGTACTTATATTCTTACATATATTATTAAGTATGCCATAATCTAATTATCACTGTAAATGAAATGAAACTAAATAAAACTACTTACACGATTGTACATGTACATACCAATTACTTACAAACTTAAATTTTTTTTTTGATTTTTAATTTGTGTTATTATATAAATTATGTATAAGAGACTGTAAGACTTAAGGCTTAAAAACACTTAATCGGTTTTTAAGCCTTTAATGTCGCTTGACTTATGTCGTTTCTGAAATAAACGAACTGTTTTTGGTAAAACCTTTGTTTTTATTTTTTTTATTATTTATTATAAGCTTTAAACAGCAAAAAATGTTTACAAAAATATTAAGAAAATATCTACTATTGATCTGTATTGATTGAATTGTAATCCTTTTCACAAGTTGGCCAAGCCAAAATGTCGTCATAGTACTCTTGAATGTTATGGTCACCTGGTAGATACGATTTCAGTTTTTTTATGTCATTCATCTTCTTTATATTGATTGGCACCATTCCAGATTGCGGCAGAGCTATCAGTTCATCTCTTTGAAGGTTTCCCAGGTTAAATGTTTGACTTGTAAAACCGTTAATAAAGTCTCTTGCAACAACAGTTTTATCAGAACAATCCGAGTGGGAAAAATGAGAAAATTTACTTATAGTAAACGTACACTTATTTTCTCTAGCCAAATGTCTTCCAATCGACTCCATTGAAAGCATGTTTCTTTTATAAAAGCGTGGCCACCAGCTTTTATAGTCGATAATGTCTGTCGTTTTTGGTAAAATGACTGTCAATTTGTTTGATACTGAAGAAGATAGTATCAAATCGGCATATTCTTGAACAGTGTAAATTCTATCCCTTTTTTTAATTTTACGTTTTAAGACTGCGAAGTCTCTATCACATGGTAAAAATGAATGTCCTCGTATAGGAAAATACTGTTCGATATTCTTAAACTTTTTTAAAGATACTAAGGATGACAAAAACCTTATCATCGTGTGATTTTTATTTTGACCACCACAGCCATCTGAAAAAATATGCAACTCCTGGACGTCCTTCATGTTACTTTCAAAAAATTTATTTAAAAAAGAGCACACTTCATTTGGACCCTTTCCAGCGATCCCTTCATGGTAAACAAAAAAAGTTGCGGTGTTGCTTCGGGACAACACCGCAACTTTTTTTTTATGTATACAAAATACGCTGGTGAAAGTCATTTGCTACATGGCCCTCATAAGGCCGATCATCGCTTACGGTTGTCCCGTGTGGTTCAATGTATAACCATCCTACATGGAAAGGATACGGCTGTTTGAGAGACGTTGTCTCCGATCCTGCTTAGGATTGTACCGAACGCCGGACTCCGAGTACATAAAATATTATCGCAACGAGGTTCTATACAATGGGGCTCAGTTGAATAGAATTGACAATTTCCTAATTAAGGTGACTCGTAGGCACGCTGCAAGGGCGATGGCTAGCGACAACAGCCTGATCTTTGGGGCTTATTATCCCAATGATTTATACATGGAGAGCACGCTCATATCGGGCTTTATTCCACCAGAGGCATTCATTTACATCGATTCGTTAGGGTTAGTACAAAACAGGAACGGTATCCCGGTTTTATACCACCGCTATCGTGACGCGCGGGACAAACGGCTAATCCGCGACGAGTACGTCGACAATGCTCCGGAGCTCCTCCGCTTTAGCACGGCGGTATCGGATCGCGATAGGATCGATGCTGCAAAACAGCGCACTGAATTCTGGTGGCTATATGAGGAAGGTGATTCTGCACTTCCTCTGGACCTTGCGGACTTTTAGTCCAACTTCATAGGTAAGATTTTAAAATTAGGAACAAGGTCTGAACGCAGGCTGCCGTGGGACCGAACGACGCAATCAGGATGGCGACCCCTCGGGGCATGCGCAACGAGGGCTCGCCACCCCGATTATAATTAAGTTAGGTTTAAGTAGTTAAGTAGTCTTAAGTTAGGTTTAAGTAGTCTTAAGTTAGGCTTAAGTAGTTTAAGTAGTCTTAAGTTAGGCTTAAGTAGTTTAAGTAGTCTTAAGTTATATATAATCTAGAACAAGCTTTTATATAAAACAAAAAAAAGTCACTAAACAAAGTTTTCAATTTTTTCTTTGTAAATTAAAATTAAATATAAAACCAAAAACCGACAAATCTAAGCCTAAAGGCAAAATAAAACAGCTAAATATAAGCTTAGAGCGCCCACTAAGGGCCGATAAGTTAGATTAAGTAAACCAGTTATTGATAAGTTAGATTTAAGCATTTTTGTCTAGTAGTAAGTTAATATTTTAAGTAAACAAAAAATGAGTTTGAAAGTAAACAAAATACGCTAACAGTAAGTTGGCTTAAGCAGAACGTTTCCTGAACAGGTATTCATGGGATTTGAAGATTTTGCATGTAGTCAATACATATCCCGCCAATAGTTTTTGATTCATCCAACTGTTATTTTTCCTGAATTAACTTGATGGTCGAATAGAACTTATTAGCCCGTCTTAGATGTAGTATTTTTTCAGCAACTGCCGTCCTCTTTGCCACATCGTTCAAAAAAGTGCTTTTTATCTTTACTTCTAGCTCCTCACACGTGCAACATGTGTCCACCTGCGGACGTCCAAAGGAGAGCGAGAACTATTCTTTAAATATCTTGTAATAAAAGTTTTACTTAACATTTGGAAACTCTGGACATATTTGTTGGAACATTGTAAACATTATCTTGATGTTTAACTTTTCACTCAAATAATGGCGTTCATCAGATGTATAATGCCCCATTTTTTTGGAAAAGATTCAATATGATTCTTTATTGCATTAATGACAAGACCTGGAGTTGCGTTTCCAGAAACATTTTTTCCACGTTGGTCGCTAGGATTCTTACCATGTGCAAGAAGAGAAGAAAGTCTGCTGACGCGTCCAGCGGTTATTCCATGAGCTTTAATAAACCCAGATTTGCAAACTTTGAACTTCCCTGCAGAAGTTGTCAACTCATACGAGTAAGTAGATCCTCTTGATGGCCTAGGTGACTGATCTTCAGGCTTTCGACGCCTCCTTTGAGTAACAGGTTGAACAGAGATGAGACTCTGCAAATAACTGTCTTGTTCATTCTTCGAATTGAAGCTTATAAACTTGGTGAAAACTTCTAATTTTAAAGAATCATTCAATTTGTTAAGGCATTTGTTGTTACATCTATATAAAGGATACTGGATTGAGATTATCCAAGCTTATAAAGCATCTAATTTTAAACTTACATGCATTCTACTGCGGGTGTCACAGCATCTACCACCTTTCCCTTCCAGTTTGTGTACTGAGTTCCGGTAACTCTAGATCGTTTTATTATTTCGTCCTTGTATAGTTTAAGATTTTTAACGGCCCTCTTTCTCTTGGGGTTTCTTGTGCATATTTCTGAACATTCTTCCATATTTTTCACTTTACACGAAACTAAAATTACTTTAATAAATTGCAACGACCGATGTGTTTTTAATATACAAATCTCCTGTCAGAAAAGTCAATGGTGTACAAAGTAAACCAGTTTTGTGGAGAAACAGCATAAGTCAATGACTTATGTCGTTTCTCTTCAAAACCCTGAAATATTACTCTCGAATTTCGTACTTTGAGGGGTCTGACATGTGTAGTTTCTCTTGAAAAGATGAATAACTATATAAAAATGAGAAATTTGCAAAAAAAAAAAAACAATTTGGAAAAAGCTGACTTATGTTGTTTCTGAAATAAACAATTCAGTTGAGGTAACTATAAAGCGACAGGGCTGGCCAAATTCCACGGGCCCCGGACCAAGAGGCCGTGAACTCGGAAATTATTTTTTCACATTGTACCATTTGTACCTGAGTACTTGAAAAGTTTTTTTTTTTTAAGTTCTGCTTAAAATCCATTGAAGTGAGACAAATAAGGACGATAATACAATTTCAAGTTGTTCGTTAGCCATTTCAAAAAATTTTAAACAAACAGATGTTGATGAATTTTGCAATGCATTTTTGGGTTTCTACATTTTATGTCGCGGTACGTTGACAGCGTGGGTGAGCACTGTGCATTGAAGTTCGGGGAATTCCCTCATTTTGCAAACCAAAAAAGCACATTTTTCGTGGCGCTGCCGCTGGGACGAGCTAGCAACATGGCTATCCTATTCTTTAATACTTCAGACGGCGTATTGTGAAGAGTGTTGGTTATTCGAAAATCGGGCACCTTAAAAAAAAATACAAAATGTGTGGGTTGAGGGCTATGACGAATGGAAAAAAATTGAAAATAGATGTCATAGAAAGACACTACTTACTTACTTACATAAGTGGCGCTATAGTCCGGAATGAACCTGGGCCTCAACCAATATGCCTCTCCAATTAGCCCGGTTCTTAGCTAACCTCCAGCTGCGCACTCCAAGTCGGTTGAGGTCGGTTTCTACTTGTGCGCGCCACTTAAGGTGAGGTCTTCCTCTACTGCGTCCGACGTCTGGCTGGGAATCGAAGACTCTGCGAGCCGGAGTATTGGTGTCCATTCGTTCTACATGTCCTAGCCATCTTAAACTTCCAATGCGGAGTTTTTTGACCAGGGGCATGTTGCTGTACAGCTCGTTTAGTTCTTGGTTGAATCTTCGTCTCCACAGCCCGTCAACGCAAACTGGACCGAAGATTTTTTAAAGGATTTTCCTCTCAAATCGAACAAGGATTTCTTCGTCCGCTTTTGAGACGGTCCAGGCTTCAGCGCCGTAGAGCAGAACTGGGACGATCAGGGTCTTATATAGGATCTCCTTAGTAGTTCGAGTGAGGTCTTAACTACTGAATTGCCTTCTTAGCACGAAAAAACAACGGTTGGCAAGGGTAATTCTTCGTTTAATTTCTGATGCGATGTTGTTATCAGAGTTCTTCCGTGATAGATAAAGTCCCATATTACCTCAAAGGAATATCTGTCAATGGTGACGTTCTGTCCTATTCGTCGATGTTGTGTGTCCTTTTGTGTTGACAGCATATACTTCGTCTTGCCCTCATTCACTGTTAAACCCATTTTTGCCGCTTCCTTCTCTATACTAGCAAACGTGGCTATGACATCTCGTTGGGTCCTACTAATGATGTTACTATCGTCGGAGTATGCTAGAAGTTGCACCAATTTTCGGAAAATTGTGCCTCTGGTGTTGGCTCGTGAGTTTTGCACAATCCTTTCAAGAATCAGATTGAAGAAGTCACATGACAGCGCATCGCCTTGCCTAAATGCTTTTTTGGTATCGAATGTGTTGGTGAGGTCGTTTCCGACTCGGATGGAGCAGCGAGAATTCTCCATCGTCATCCCACACAAACGGACGGGTTTGGGCGGTACACCAAAACTAGACATGGCTCTGTTGGTCTCTATAAAAGCTGTCGTATGCGGCTTTGACATCGATGAATAGGTAGTGGGTATCGATTTGGACTTCTTGGGTTTTTCCAGGATCTACCGAAGTGTGAAGATTTGATCGGTTGTGGACTTTAATGGCATAAAAACACACTGATATGGGCCGATCAGGTTGTTGGAAAACGGTTTCAGGCGTTCACATATTACGACAGATAGAAATTGGTAGGCGATGTTGAGGAGACTTATGCCACTGTAGTTGGCGCAGTTTTAAGGGTCTCCTCTTTGTAGATAGGACAAACGATGCTGAGGTTCCATTCTTCAGGCCTACTTTCTTCCGACCAGGTATGGCTTATGAGTTGGTGGATGTTACGATGTTACTTACCAAGTCATCTCCGCCGGCCTTATAAAGCTCGGTGGGAAGGCCGTCATTTTCGGCAGCCTTATTAAGCTTCAGTTTAGATATTGCTATCCTTCCTTCATTCAGGTCGGGTGGTTGACAGTTTTCGCTGTCGTTGCCAATATTGAATGGTTCGTCCTACCTGACAGCGGAATGTTGGTCGTCATCGCCGTTTAACTGTCTGCAGAAGTAGTTCTTCCATATCCTAAGCATTGACTGTTTCTCAACTACGATATTTCCTTGTTCATCTGGGTTTCTTGCTGATGGGCACATCAGTTGTGGCATGTTGGCTTCGTTGCCATTGTTCTTCGGCATTCGATGCTGGCGGTATGGTGTTAATCGATAGGATAAGGGATACGCGTTGCGCGAAGGTCTTGGCGGTCTTTTGCGATCGCAGTCTTTCGACATTAAATTTTTTCACAGTATTTCTTTATTTTTGTGGCGTGGTGGATATCCGCATTCAAACCTTGGCTGCAACAACGCAGTGGTCCGTGTCGATGTTAGCTCCTCGGAATGTTCGTACATCCAAAATACTGGATGCGTGCCTCTTGTCTATCGCGATGTGATCATCGTTGACCGTTTTTGGTTGACCGTTCGTTGATCTGGAGGCCGAGATGTCCCCTTACGGATATCGAGGTGAGGAAACCGTTTGCTGGCTAGAGTGGCATTTCGTTCCGTAGCGAAGTAAATTGTCCTTAGTCCGTTACGTGACGTGTTGTCGTGCAGGCTACGTTTTCCGACAGTACTGCTAAAGATATCTTCTCTTCCTCTCATTACGTTTAAAACTCCCAGCACGATTTTAACATCGTTCTTAGGTTGTCGCTCATATGCTTTGCGAAGGAGCTCATTGAAGCAATCCTTAGTTATATCATTTTTTTTCTCCGTTGGGGCGTGAGCGCATATAAAGCTTATGATGGTGAATTTGGCCTTGATGTGGATTGTTACATTGCGTTCGCTCATGTCTTGGAAATATAAGACTTCTTGTCTAGGCCTGGCACTTATAACGAATCCGCATCCGAATAGTCGTTGTTTCTGCTCGTTATAACACGGTCCGTAGTAGATATCACAGTTTTTCATCCTCTTTTTATACGGCCCATCCCATAGTTTAGAGGTAATGTCTGCTTTGTAGCATTAAAGGGCTTCCGCTAGTTGTTCGCTTGCACCTCTCCTAATGTTCTCATATTCCAGGTGCAGATACAAACGTCGTTGTCATTTTTCGTTTAGCAGGTCGTCAACAATTAAATCAGTCCTTTCCGAGGCTATTTGGTTGCTTCGTAATATTTAGTTTTTTTTCCATTATTGGGTAGTTAACCCAAAGCACAATCCTTAACCAGTTCCAATTTATTAGATACCACTAGGACACGGGCCATCAGTATCATCCGCCACCATCTCTGTTCAATGGGCCTGACTAACCCTTGAAATTCCTAGACAACCTGTTGTCCGAATAATTCGAAGCAGCTTGTCTAGGTTCGCCTAATCAGAGAGGTAATATGCACACAGTCAATCAAACAATGACTCGAACAATGCAATATCAAAACTCTGTTTGTTAGAGAATAAGCAAACAATGGAACGAGCTTCTAGAAGACAAGAGCAAGACTCAATAAACATCTGCTTGCATCATTTCAAGAAGCTCTTTAAGCTCTTTAAGACGGGCTCAGTGGCGCGATGGTTAAAGCGATGAACTGCAGCGCAGCAGATCTGGGTTCGATTCTCAGCCGCAGCAGCACCTGAAATGAGTTTTCACTGTCCCTCCTCTCGTGATGATCTGACAAATCATCCTAGTAGTATCAATTGTCATAAAAAGCTCATCTCAACTTAGCCATTCAGATTCGACATACAACAGGGGGTCCCACCATCGTGCAAGAAGTACACACGCACACATAAGTGGTTGTGAGAAAAAGGCTAGGCTCTGTGCACTAACGAGCCTGTCGCGCCATAATTTTTTTTAAGCTCTTTCCCCACTGAGAAAAGTTTATAAAAAATCGACGCATATCCTAAGTCGCCTTTTGCAGCAATCGCCGGATAATGACAAATCGAACTAATTATTAACTGTCCAGCTGTCAAAATATCCGACATGAACATGCTAATGACTAAGTGCATTCTATTAATTGAATAAGACCCAAGGCCCATGCAACGCCTCACATCTTTTAGTTCACACAGTAGCTTCAGATCGAAAACATGGCAACGGGTATTCAACGCGTTAATCGGTTAGGAAATTTCACCTTAAAAGTATTTTACGCTTTTGCCAAAATAGGTGGCATGACTTGCTTCACAATAACTGACAACCATCGCCTAAGATACTCAATTATAACGCATATCTACTCCTTAGTTTATAGACTACTGTGCCTTGTGGGATTCGGGTCTCAGTGCAGTCACGCTTCTACAGCTTGGCAGCTTGATTTTTGGATTTCTCGGAGTGGCTAGCCTTGATTTATTTTATAACAAAGAGATCATCAGTATCGTAAACAGGGGTGCAGACCTTCTCCAACGTATATCGGTTGTCACCGGTAGTGGAAGGATGTTCGCTCTGGAGTTCTCCATATTGATGTGGATGCTATTTGCTTTAAATCTGCTTGAATCGTTGTGCGATTTAAAAACTTTCAAAGAGTTCAACTTTAAAATTAAACGGGATGTGGATATCATGGATCTCGTCCTTATTTACGCCCTGGCAATCCCTCTATTTATTCTGACAAATTTCTTGTTCATGGGTTATGCTGTATGCGCGATGATGTATGACAACATAGGCCAACACATGAAGACATTTGTGAAGCGTATCGAGAAGTCAGCCAGCCGCAAGATGTCGAAGTTCCAACGTATGAGTGCTCTTCTTGAGTTCGACGATGAACTTTATGAATGTTTGTTGATCTATTCTGCCATTTTCAAAACCACCTGTGATTTCCATTTTCTGCTGGAGTTGAATATACTTTTCAAAATCAGTACAGATGTTATCTACGTGATTGGGAACATCCATTTTGATTTCGTCTCTTACATGCAATTCGGAGATATGATGTGGGCTTTTGTAATTTCTGGAATGATGCGAATCTTGGAGATGGCATTACTTTTGTTTATTGTCAATTTGATGACGCGAAGGTCAGAAATACCTGCTGAGCTTGGTTGGGATATTTTGTGCTCGGACATTGACAGCCGATGGGATAGAAGTGTATGTATGGCAAAAAAAAAGGATTTGTGTCAAAATTTGTGTCAAACGTTTTCTTTGTTTTAGGTTGACCAATTTTTAAACCAACTAAGATTTGAGAAGCTAAAGCTTAATGTGTGTGGATTGTTCCAATTGAATAATGAGCTCTTCTTGAAGGAGCTTGCAATGTTTGTGTCATTTTTAATCATAATTCTTCAATTTCGACAGATGGGATTTTTTCAAAAAGCTTCTCAATTTGAAATTTTTAATGATATTGAAGTTGACTGAGTGATTTATATTTTAAGTTATATTGGGTCATACCATGTCCAGATGATTTATAAATAAAATTTGTAAGGATCGTGTGTCCGTTTTCGCGAAACGGTCTTATTTTACAGGATTTCAACATTAATTCGCCATCATGCGTGGGAACATTGAAGGCAGTGCTGTTGGAGCACACTTGTTACACAGATTTTTCATAACAAAGCGTACAATCCGAAATCGTTTCATTATTGCTACGTTGGGACCTGTTCCTGTTTTTATCAGGTTCCCGACCAGTGAAGAGTCTCTACCTGATACACTTTCCATTCTCTTCAATCCCGGGCAGGCTGCTTTCAGTTGTCCAGACCAAGCGCTCTGGCATCCGCGATGGCTTGGTCTTTGAAACGGAGGTTCGGTCTTCCTTGTCTTCTCGAACTGGGACTGGGATTAGAAGATTCTCTTAACTGTAACATTATTGTCCATTCGGTTGATATTTCCAAGCCAATGTAGTCGACGTGTTTTGGTTTTTTGGACTACATTTACATCTTGGTACAGCTCACAGAGTTCGCGGCTCTATCTTGTACTCTATTTCCCTCCTCGCGCACAGGACCAAAAATCCGCCAAAGTATTTTTCCTTAGAAGGAGCCCAGTAGCCATCAGTATTCCTTTCTTACTTATCGTCCAACACTCGTCGCCATAAAGCAGAGCTGGCAGGATAAGGGTTTTCTAGAGCACACATTTCGTCCTGCGAGTTAGAAGTTTTGATCTCAGTTGTTTTGACAAACCGAAGGAGCAACGGTTGCCTAAGGTAATCAACTATAGTGTCATTCGTGGAGCTTATGTTTACTCCGAAGTAGGTGAACTCCTTAGCTACCTCGAAATTGTTGCTATCAATAGCGACGTTTTGTCCTAGGCGGTGGACAGATGCTTGTTTGTTTGTAGCTACATGCTAGCTACTTAGTCTTGTCCTTACTTCAAGTCCACCGGATTTCGCCTGTTGATCAATCGCCTTGAATGCTTCTACCACGGAACGCTGGGAGCCATCAATGATGTCGTCCGCATAGCCCAGCAGCTAGAAGGGTCTATTGAAGATAGTGCCTTCCGTGTTGGCATCTGCCTTGTGCCCTAATTGCTCCAGTACGAGTTTGAAGAAGTCGCATGATAGCGGGTCTCCTTGCCGAAATCCGGTGCATGTTTGGAATAGTTCGGAGGAGCTTCCTCCAAACTGCATCTTCACATCTGCGTCACGCGACATAGACGAATCAGTCTTGCAGGGATTCCGAATTCGGCCAACGCCAGTCGATGAATAGGTGGTGAGTTTCGACTTGAAATTCGTTCGTCTTTTGCATGGTTTTGCCGAAGTGTGAAAATCTGGTCTATAGTCGATCTGCCGGGCCAGGAGTCACACTGGTAAGTGCCGATTAGTATGTTGCACAACGGTTTTAGACGTTCACACAGTACATTTGATAACATGATACATTAAGCAGGGATATGCCTCGATAGCAAGACATAGGATCGACTTTTTTATGGAGCTGATAGTCTAGTCATCGGGCATGTTTTCTTCCACCCATACTTGGTTGATGATCTGGTGCATGCTTCCTACCAAAATATCACTTACTTACTAACAACCAACATGCCTCTCCAATTAGCCCGGTCCATAGTTAACTGCCTCCAGGTATGCACTCCAAGTTGGTTGAAGTCGGTTTCTACTTGTGCGCGCCGCTTAAGACATGGTCTTCCTCTACTGCGTCCGACGTTTGGCTAGGAATTGAAGACTCTGCGAGCCGGAGTATTGGTGTTCATTCGTTCTACATGCCCTAGCCATCTTAAACGTCCAATGCGGAGACCTTTGACCAGGGGTATGTCGCTGTACAGCTCGTAAAGTTCTTGATTGAATTTTCGTCTCCATAGCCTGTCAACGCAAACGGGTCCGAATGTTTTTCGAAGAATTTTCCTCTCGAATATTCAGTAGCTGCACTGATTTTTGGAAAATTGTGTCTCTGGTGTTGGCTCGGTCGTTTTGCACAATCCTCTCAGGAATCAAATCAAAGAAATCACGTGACAGTGCGTCGCCTTGTTTAAATTCTTTTTTAGTATCGACTATGTCGGTAAAGTCGTTTCCGACCCTGATGGGGCAGCGAGAATTCTCCATCGGCATCCTAAACATACGGACCAATACTAGACATGGTATACATAGCCATATCTATTCGTTTGTGTGTTCGTCTCTATAAATGCTGTCGCATGTATCTTTGAAATCGATAAATAGTTGGTGGATATCGATTTGGACTTCTTTAGTTCTTTTCCAGGATCTGCCGAAGTGTTAAAATTTGAGCGGTTGTGGACTCTTCTGGCCTAAAACCACACTAATAAAGGCCGATCAGGTTGTAGGTAACCGGTTTCAGGCGATTACATATTACGGCAGATAGGATCTTGTAGGCGATTTTGATGAGACTTATGCCTCTGTAGTTTGTGCAGTTTACAGCGGAATGTTGTTCGTCATAGCCGTTTTAAAGTCTGCAGAAGTGGTTCTTCAATATCTTCTGCATCGACCCATTTTTGCCGCTTCCTTCACTACACATGCAAACGTGGCGTCCTACCAATGAGTCCAAACCAGGATGTCAATATCGTCAGCGTATGATAGTAGTTGCACCGATTTTTTGGAAAGTTGTGCCTCTGGCGTTGGCTTGGGAGTTTTGCACAATCCTCTCAAGCCACATGATAGTGAACCGCCTGGCTTAAATCCTTTTAATGTATCGAATGTGTCAGTGAGGTCGTTTCCGATCCTAATGGAGCAGCGAGAATTGTCCATCGCGACGGACGGATGACGCGTCATCATCCTACACAATGGGACGATTTTGGGCGGTATACCAAAACTAGACATGGCCCTGTATTGTTCGGCTCTACAAATGCTGCCATATGCGGCTTTGAAATTGATAAATAGGGGATGGGTATCGATTTGGACTTCTTGGGTTTTTTCCGGAATCTGTCGAAGTCTGAACATTTGATCGGTTGTGGACTTTCCTGGCCTAAGACGACACTGATAAGGGCCGATCAGGTTGTTGTTTTCAGGCGATCACACATTACAGCAGATGGTAGGCGATTTTGAGGAGACTATGCCTCTGTAGTTGGCTTAGTTCAGAGGGTCTCCTTTTTTGTGGATCGAGGTTCCATTCCATTCTTCAGGCATACTTTCTTCCGACCAGATTTGGCTTATGAGTTGGTGGATGTTGCTTACCAAGTCATCTCCGCCGGCTGTATAAAGCTCGGCGGGAACGCCGCCATTTCCGGCAGCCTTATTAAGCTTCAGTTTAGATATTGCTATCCTCACTACACTCAGGTCGGGTGGCTGGCAGTTTTTGCTGTCGTTGCCAATATTGAATGGTTCGATATCTTGGCACGAAAAAAATGATTGCCGAGCAGGTTGTTTGTGGTATGTAAGCAAGCAAGAGCTACCCGGTCCTATTAGCTTAACTAAGCAACCATAAGCGTTTCATCCTCATTCACCTTCACTAAAGATATCTATGTGGCCCGACCCTATTTCACAACAACTGGGCAAGTGAAAATAATGATTAATTTAATTTAATTTATTTCATAGAATTAAGTGTTTATTTAACTTCTAAACTAATATACTACATGACATTATATTGTGAAAACTAAATCCACACATATTAAAATTTTAAATATCATTTCATGAATTTTACTATTTGATAACGCATTCTAGTATTCGAAGTACCCCAGCATACCAAATTGAATGATGACAGTCAAATATGACACTACCACTGAAAATCCCTTTAAACACAGATCCTTATTCAACTCAAATAATCCATAAACATCGAGCTTCAAGTTCTGCAATCTCAGCTGGTTCAAAAACTGATCAACCTGTGATTGAAAATTTAGAGTTTATGAATGTCCTTGCTAAGTCATTAGCTCAACACTTACACTCCTATCCCAGAGGCTGGTAATATCCGAAATCAAAGTTTCCCAATTCATATGGCCGGGTATACTAGATCTCCGCAGCACCATATCTACTACCAATATCATCATTACGAAATCTGTAGTCCGGACGACGATCAATACACACATAAGACTGGCAAGCTCCCCGGTTCGCATGTAGATCGAGAAGGCACTACTAACATACGATGTAATATTCAATAGGTCCATGAAGAACTTAAAGAGGAAATTAAATTGGAACAGGCAATGGAATTGTCGAGTGATTTTAAAAATATCCGAATATATGAGCGCACATTCATCCAGTTCATTGGAAAACACCAAAAGCATCTTTAGGCGGTTAAACTTTGCGCAAATTTGGCTTTCCGACTTTTCGATGCGCTTCAAAAATGCCATCATATGCTTACCCATGGTATCGTACATAAGCGCGGATATAAGGTAGCCCAAGAGCAATGTGTCCAGGTTTACAATTAATCCAAAATAGAGGAAATAAGCAAATGTCTTTTGAAATATCACGCTGTGGTTAGGAATTCCATTGCAGGTCATTTCTATGTCAATCCCGATCGTGATTATGTTTAGCAAAATCCGGAACCACATTATAAGACTCAACTCTCGATTGAAAATACTTGGATTCTTGCTGATGGCGGATATCCTCTGGAGCAACTCAACACTTTTATTGACAATACGTATAAGGATTGTATGGTTAAGAATTTGATTTGCTGCTGTTATAACGGTGATCACGATAGTTGAGAAGATTTGCAACATAATAATATAGCGAAGGTGTACTTCCTTTACATTTGATACTAACGACCTGACATTCGTAGGTAAATAATACACGAATCCAATTAAACACGTCACACGCCATGCTAACGAACAAATTAGCGTCCTTACAGAAAACCGAATCCGATTGTAACCGGCTATAGTAAAAAATGTTACACCAGATACTTTAGCATATAGATAGAAAAATCGTAGAGTGAATTTGGCTAAGGATCTCTGCGCTTGCATGGTGTCGAAGCGAAACTAGAAATTACCGTTATGGTCGTTCTAAACAATCAGCAAAGAAGTCTTACCTCTAATTAATAAAGTGCACAGGAGCAATAAATAATGCCGTTGGACGTGAAGATACTGTGAATTTATAATGAGCTCTATAAATAATTGAGATGGAAACAACAAACATAGCTGAGCCATAGTGTTGCCAGCAGCTCAATGGGAAATTCTTGATTGCGGACTTTGAAATTCCGCTTTCATTCCACAAATTCGTTGCAACAATCTTCCCCAGGGACTCCCGACATTATTTTTTAAAACGGATATATTGATAGTTTGTTAATAAAAAAAAAAAAAACATTCGACTTGGGCATTGGTGAACCTTAGGTATCTACGAACAATCTTCCACTGTCAGGTAGAACGAACCTTTAAATATTGGCGACTTCTATCCACCCGACCTGAGTGAAGTGAGGATAGCAATATATAAACTTAAGCGTAACAACTTACTTACTTAAGTGGCGCTATAGTTCAGAAAGAACCTCGGCCTAACCAACATTACTCACCAATAAACCCGGTCCTTAGCTAGCTGCCTTCAGTTGCACACTCCAAGTTAGTTGTGGTCAGTCTCTACTTGTGCGCACCACTTTAGGCGAGGTCTTCCTCTACTGCGTTCGACGTCTGCTTGGGAACCGAAGACTCTGCGAGCCAGAGTATTGGTGTTCGTTCGGTCTACACGTCCTAGCCATCTTTAACGTCCAATACGCAGTTCTTTGACCAGGGGATGTCGATGTACAGCTGGTATACTTCTTGGTTGAATCTTCATCTCTATAGCTTGTCAACGCAAATGGGAAGGAAGATTTTTCGAAAAATATTACTCTCGAAAGGGCCAAGCATTTCTTCATCCGCTTTTGATACGGTCCATGCCTTAACGCCGTATGGCAGGACTGGGATGATCAGGGTCTTATATAGGATCTCCTTACAAGTTCGAGTGAGGGCTTTGCTGCTAAATTGTCTTCTTAGGCCGAAGATACAGCGGCTAGCAAGAGTAATTCTTCGTTTAATTTCTGACGAGATGATGTTGTCAGAGTAACTAGTGCAGCCGAGGTAGATAAAGTCCCGTCCTACCTCCAAGTTGTATCTGTCAATGGTGATGTTCTGTCCAATTCGTCGATGTTGTGTGGCCTTTCGTCTTTTAAGCATATACTTAGTCAAACCCTCATTTACTGCTAAACACACTTTTGCTGCTTCCTTCCCTATACTTGCAAACGGGTCGTCCTACCAATGAGTCCTAACCAGGATGTCAATATCGTCAGCGTATGATAGTACCTCTGGTGTTGGCTTGGGAGTTTTGCACAGTCCTCTCAAGTCACACGACAGCGAACCGCCTGGCTTAAATCCTTTTATGGTATCGAATGTGTCAGTGAGGTCGTTTCCGACCCTGATGGAGCAGCGAGAATTCTCCATCGGCATCCTAAGCAAACGGTCCAATACTAGACATGGTATACATAGCCATATCTATTCGTTTGTGTGTTCGCCTCTACAAATGCTGCCATATTCGGCTTTGAAATTGATAAATAGTGGGTGGGTATCGATTTGGACTTCTTGGGTTTTTTCCGGAATCTGCCGAGGTGTGAAAAGTTGATAGGTTGTGGACTTTCTTGTCCTAAAATCACACTGATAAGGCCGATCAGGTTGTTGGTTAGAGGCGTCACACATTACAGCAGATAGTGGTCGATGTTGAGGATTCTTATGCCTCTGTAGTTGGCGTAGTTCAGAGGGTCTCCTTTTTTGTGGATCGAGCAAACGATACTGAGGTTCCATTCTTCAGGCATATTCCGACCACATTTGGCTTATGAATCTTAGCATGCTTTATAAAGCTCAGCGAGAATGCAGTCATTTCCGGAAGCCTTGTTAGGCTTGAGTTTAGATATTGCTCACTTCACTCAGGTCGAGTGGTTGACAGTTTTCCCTGTCGTTGCCAATATTCAATGACCCGTTCTCCCTGACCGCGGAGAACGGGTCATAGCCGTTTTACAGTCTACAGAAGTGGTTCTTCCAAATCCTCAGCATTGACTGCGTCGTAACTACGATATTTTCTTGTTCATCTCGACAGGATTCTGTTCGAGGATTGTGCAAAACTTCCGAGCCAACACCTGAGGCACAATATTCCAAAAATTGGTACATCTTCTAGCATACGCCGACGATATTGACATCATTTGTTAAGACTCTACGTGATGTCATAGCCACGTTTGCTAGAATAGAGAAGGAAGCGGGCTTAGCAGTAAATGAGTGCAAGACGAATTATATGCTGTCAATACGAAAGGACACACAACATCGACGAATTGGACAGAACGTCACCATTGACAAATATAACTTTGAGGTAGTACTTGACTTTATCTATCTCGGTTCTGCTATTACGAAGAATTACTCTTGCCAACCGCTGTTTCTTCGGGCTAATAAGGCAACTTATTAGTAAAGCACTCACTCGGACTACTAAGGAGATCCTATGACCTTGATCATCTCAGTCCGGCTACATAGCGCTGAAGCATGGACCGTCTTAAAATAAGATGAAGAATTCCTTGGTCGATTTCCTTGTAGCTTTGACGCTTTATACTTTGGTAAAACTTGCGAACATCGTTCCTGGAGTGACACCTCTCTATATCCTCGATCGCGCGCTTTTCTTGCTCTTTTCTCTTCTTTCTGAAAAGGCGGTGTTCTTCCCATCTTCTCTGCCTATAGAGGTCAGTAGCATCCATCATCATCACATGCACCTTAGCCTTGTAGGCATCGTTCTTGGCTGCGAGCACCTCTCGGCAGTGCTCATCAAATCAGGTGTTTCTTACTTTGGCAAGGTAGTGGTGCGACTTGATGTTAACCCCCTGGATGCGAGTCTCTTGTCTACCGCAATGAGACTGCCATGTCCCCTTTTATGTCTAGGTGAGGAAACAGTTTGGCGGCATATCTCATTCCATCTCTATATAAAAGATCCTCAAAAATTATTCCAAGAATTTTCACAATATATTGATCAGACAGTTTTTCATAAACTTTTTTGTTTCGAACAAAATATAATAAATCTCCCAAAAAAGTGGGCGTGGTGAAAAACTCAATAAAATGAAAAATATGTATTGACTGATGGGCTCAGTGGTGCGATAGTTAGTTCGATGAACTACCGCGAAGAAGTCCTGGGGTCGATTCCCAGCCGTAGCAAGATATAAATGATTTATTAGTGGCTATCCTATCGTGATGATCTGACAAATCAGTTGTCAAGAGAAGCTTATCTCAAATTTACCGTTTAGAGTCGGTATAAGACAGGAAGTCCCTCCATTGGCAAGATGTACACATGAATTGTTGTAAGAAAACTCGGCCATGGGTACTAACGAGCCTGTTGAGCCAAAAATTTGTATTTGTCCAAACATGTTACCTTTTGGCCAAGCATAAAAGTGAAGGTTATAGTGGGCGGATTTTAGAAAATTTTACATATGTTCTGCTTCGTCTTACCTATATAAAAAATTTCATAAACTTAGCTCAAAACATAAGGCCAACAAATCAGTGACACAAACGGAGTGTGCTAGTGATTCTGAGCCGATCCATATACAGGGTGTCCGCCGGGAAGGTATACTACTTTGTTTTGCCGCCATTTTGTTAAACATGAGTCTTGACAGCTCATTTTTGACAGTCGCGAAAAAGACACGTGGCAAATTTATTATGGAAAAATATTCGATAAACTAACGTGTTTTAATCGTTGAAACATTTTATCAAAATCAATCGTCGACTACTGTGACGATGAGAAAGTTACGCTAAATTTTTGGGAGAAACAACGAGCCAACAAAATGCACTACTTATCGTGTAGTGATTTCGAAGAAATAGGATCTGTAGGTGATAGGCCCAAACATGGACCACAGCGCACTGCAAGATCGGCTGAAAACATTACTGCTGCTCAAGGAAGTGTTCAAATAACAACTTTGGCCACAATTTTGCACAAGGATTTGCATTTGTTTCCATTTAAGATTCAGCTGACACAAGAGCTTCTTCCACAAGACCCTTTACGCCGCCGTACATATGCCAATAGGATGTTACAGCTACCCCATGACTACCCAGATTTTCATGAAAAAATCATAATGAGTGACGAGGACCATTTTAATTTGAACGGATATGTGAATAAACAGAATAGTCGGTTCTGGGCAATGGAAAACCCTCAAATTATTCATCAGTCACCTTTGCATCCATTAAAAGTTACAGTCTGGTGGGCGATGTGGTCAGGAGGAATCATTGGACCTTACTTCTTTGAAAATGAAAACGGCGTAACGGTAACTGTGAATGGGGAGCGATATCGTGATATGATTGAAAACTTTTTAACGCTACAACTGCATGCTTTGGTCTTGATTAATAAGTTATTTCAAGAAATGGTGATGTTGATTGGCCTCCTCGGTCGCCTGATTTGACTGATCCGGACCTATTTATGCGAGGATATCTGAAAAGCAAGATTTATGCAAACAAACTAGAAACGCTTTAGAAACTCAAACAAAATATTCGTAATGAAATTAATGAAATAACGCGTGAAATGTGTCAGAATGTAATGAAAAATGTGCTCAAAAATGCTCGCATATGTGAGACTTACAGGGGCGGACATTCACCTGATATTTTGTTCCATACATAACTGCTGACATTTAATAAAACTTTCATCAATATAAGATCCATTCTTTTTTATTTAATCAAAAATTATAAACAAACAAAGTAGTATGACTTCCCGGCAGACACCCTGTACAAGATGGGCCAAGAGAAGTCATCCGATGTTGTTTGGCTCTCATTTTTATCGGTTGTGACTCGCGCAGTATGTGCCGTTACACACACTGCGGTTCCTATTGGAAGTGCATGTCCTCCAGTCCTAATTCGTTCAATTGCGGTAGAAAAAAACTCGGTTAACATGGCCTTATAGCGCGCACCGTCTTCTGTTCTTGTTCATGTTCTTGAAAAAAATGTCCCGATGACTGCTCCAGCGTGAACTGCGCACCATGCAGTTACGTTGAGCGGGGGTAATAGCTCCTCGTGCATAACTCGTGGATTTTCGGTGTCCCAGAAGCGATAGTTTTGCTTGTTCACGTGCCCGCTGAGGTGAAAATGAGCGTCATCGCTCATCATGATTTGGTCGAAAAATCGTCCAAGTCGTCCTCCAGATTGAGGATGGCTTGGGCGTAGATTACACGCGTTTTTCGGTCGACAGGCAGCAGCTGATGCACCGACTATACTTTGTACGTGCAGCGATAGTTTAGCTTGTTCACGTACCCGCTGCATTACTCGTGGATAATTTTTGTCGAAAAGTCATCCACTTCGTCCTCGAGATTGAGGATGGCTTGGGCGTAGGTTACACGCGTTTGGTGGTCGACAGGCAGCAGCTGATGCAGGAACTGGACTTTGTACTGCAACACGCGCAAGTCTTTGACCAAAATTCGCCTTAGGGACGACCGGCTAATTCCAAATTGCGAGGCACGGCGTCTGGTCGATGTTTCCGGCGACAGCTCGACATCCTCGGCAACAGCGGCGATATTTTCGGCACAACGGGCGCTCCGGGGCCGGCCACTTTTTGCAACGTCTCGTATGGTCTCAAACCCTTAAAGTTTGGTGGCCAAACTGCGCAGTGTTTACGCAGTCAGTGTTTGATGGCCGGACGATGGAATTCCCGCTGCGTCAACAATACAGACGAATTGTTACGCAAAAAAAATAGACACGATTATTCCGCGTTCTTGGGGAGTGTATCGCTCCATGGGTTGTTTACTTGTATTCTACATCTGTCTAGTCCACAAATGTCAAAACAGATTCAACATTGGCGACCATTTGCAAAAATAAAAGCATCTTCCAATAGGGTTATCTCTTTTGGCCCACCTGTTACTTTGAAATATAAATATCAAAAATTTTTCTTAAAAACTTAATGCAAGAACTAATATACCAGTATGGAGTAGACTATAAGAATTTTCAAGACTAATGTCATGTTTATGACCACCTGCAGATTGAATTTAAAAAAAAAAAACGTAATTGAAAGAGCTACAAATCGATTAAAAAAATGTGTGTAATGAATGCCCACACATGGCTCTAAGCCTAGCTCTCAAGTTTGCGAAGTTATATTTATGCTCCAAAGAATGGGACCTCCAGTTAACGACGATTTCTAGCAGTCAATTTTAGAAGCTTCTCTTGACAGTCTTATACGCTTTGATGTTTGTCTATATTTCTTCTAGGATAATTCCATTTAATTTTTTTGAAATACCCATGAATAAAATATCTTCAGTTGATTGATTGAGCGCATTACACAGTCACACTATCAACAATTTCGATATCAATTTATATTCCAGCAGGGTACTTCAATAATTATATGTACATTTGTCTGACCGAACTTCATCACAACTATTACAAGCCATTTGCAGTTCCACTTCGACATCATGATACAAAGATACTTTGTCAGTTTCACCCTTTGTGTTTTCTATCACTGTGCAAAAGTATCTGGTGTAACTTTCTTTACGATAGCCGACAACAATCGTTTTCGATATTCACCAAGAACACATCTGTATTCGGCAGGAGGGCGTATATTTTGTTTAATTGGATACATGGCCATATGTCCCATCATTATCCAGAAATTAATGATAGGGATACCGGAAAAAGGTTTCCGCTTTATTATTTTGCTGCAAATCATGATGCTTGTCGTGGTGACTTTTTTAAACCTTTTACACGAACTTCGATACCATACAAACTTCATACGCATTGTAAACAGAAGCACAGTTCTCCTCACTCAGATATCAGCCATCAGAAAGGAATCGCAAATGTTTGGTCTCGAGTGGAGTGTATTTCTGGGGACTCGGATTTTGTGGAATATTATCGTGTTTGTGATTGATTTGCTAATGTTCTCCCCTTGGATGAGGGATTACTGGCTGATAGTTCATAAGACGTTTTCTTATTTACTGGTATTTGGACTATATATCATATATATATTGCACTTGGGGTATATTGTGTCTGTTGGGATGTATGAAAAGATGGGCAGCCACATGATGACGTTTGCGAAGCGCGTCGAAAAGACCAACAGAATATTGAAATTCCAACGCATGAAGATCCTTTCTGAGTTTTCCGATGAACTAGACAAATATTCACTCATATATTCGGACATTTTCAAAATTACTCAAGAATTTCATTATTTTTTTCAGTTTAATTTGCTTTTCAAACTTCTTGTAAGCCTGTTAACGGCAATTGCATATATTCATAAGAGCTTCTTGATTTATGTCTCAACCGGACAAGTTACTGGATATCTTGTCGCACTGATTGTTATTCGAATAATTGAATTCTTACTGTTAATGGTTATCGTAGATATGACATTGGTAAGATCTCGTATACCAGACAGTATATGTTGGGAAAGCTTGACTTCAGATATTTCCAGCCGATGGGATCGAAGCGTAAGTATGAAGATATAATAAGGACTTTTATAAAACTGTAAATTTCTATTCATAGGTTGATAAATTTCTAAACGAAGTACATTCGGAGGAGCTGAAGCTCATTGTTTATGGAATGTTGCAACTGAATAATGAACTCTGTCTGAAGGGATTTTCACTAGTGGTGTCGTATTTGATTTTAATCATTCAATTTAGTACGCTGGGATACATTGAAATGAGTTCTCACAAGAATAACGATTGGTTTTTGCTCTATAGCTGTTAAGAATTTGAATAAAACACGCGAAATTTGAGCTGAAGCACGTGTTATATATAAGTGAGGTTGATACAAAGTTTGACAATAGGATTTTTACGAATTTCAAGGGTTATTCAGGCCCCTTGAACAGATATGGTGGATATATGAATGCCTGAAAACGTTAACAAACAATCTGATCGGCCCTTATCAGTGAGGTTTTAGGCCAGGAAAGTCCACAACCGATCAAGTTTTCACACTTCGGCAGATAATAGAAAAAACACAAGAAGTCCAAATCGATACCCACCACCTATTCATCGATTTCAAAGCCGCATACGACAGCATTTATAGAGACGAACTATACAGATCCATGATAGTTTTGGTATACCACCCAAACTCGTCCGTTGTGCAGGATGACGATGGAGAATTCTCGCTGCGCCAACATGGTGGCGGATGATCCGAAATGCCAACGGCAGAGCTCAATCCCGTAGTGGATACTGATGGCCCTGCTAGGGGTATCTTATAAATTGTAACTTGCACCCCAGGTTGGGGGTTATGCTTTGGTGGTCAACTATCTACCCATTTGAAAAACTGTATGTTACGAAGCAACCAATAGCCTTGGAAAGGACTAATTTTATTGTTGACGACCCGGCAACGACATTCGACAACGACATTCGAATCGGCATCCGGAATGAGAACATTAAACAGGAGAGGTGCAAGCGAACAACTAGCGGAAGCCCTTAAATGCTACAAAACAGACATTACTGCCATTTTTAGCAGTATTGTCGGAAACCATAGCCTACACGACAACACGTCTGGTAACAGACTTAGGAACGGAATGCCACTATAGGCAGCACATGGTTTCCCCACCTCGATATCCATTAGGGGACGTGACGGTCTCCAGATCAACGAACCGTCAAAAAAATTGATCATATTGCGATAGACAAGAGGCACGCATCCAGTATTTCGGATGTCCGAACATTCCTAGGAGCTAACATCGACTCGGACCACTACCTTGTTGCAGCCAAGGTAAGAATTCGCCAAGACCTTCGCGCAACGCGTTTTCCTTAGCCTCTCGATTAACACCATACCACCAGCATCGAATGTCGAATGTCGAAGAACAATGGCAACAATGCCAACAAGGCTGAGCTGCAGGTGAAGACTAGAGCTACCGTTGAGCTCCTTAGGCAGAGGAGAAGTGAAGAACACCATGTTATTAGAAAGAACAGGAACGATGTTCGCAAGTTTTAGCAAAGTGTTAAACGTCAAAGCCAAGGACACAAGGCTGGAACAGAATCCTGTCGAGATGATCAAGTAAAGATACACAGTCGATGTCGAGGTTGAAACACAGTCGATGCTGAGGATATGGAAGAACTACTTCTGCAGACTGTTAAACGGCGATGACGACCAACATTCCTCTTTCAGGCAGAACGATCCATTTAATATTGGCAACGACAGCGAAAACTGCCAACCACCCGACCTTAGTGAGGTGTGGATAGCAATATCTAAAGTCAACCTTAATAAGGCTGCCGGAAATGATGGCCTTCCCGCCAAGCTTTATAAGGCCGACGAAGATGGCTTGCTATGTAACTTATAAGCCAAATTCGGTCAGATGAAAGTATGCCTGAAGAATGGAACTTCAGCATCGTTTGCATGATCCACAAAAAAAGAGACCCACTACACTGTGCCAACTACAGATGCATAAGTCTCCCCATCATCGCCAACAAGATCCTATCTGCCGTAATATGTAAACGCCTGAAACCGGTTACCTACAACCTGATCGGCCCTTATTAGTGTGGTTTTAGGCCAGAAGAGTCCACAACCGCTCAAATTTTAACACTTCGGCAGATCCTGGAAAAGAACTAAAGAAGTCCAAATCGATATCCACCAACTATTTATCGATTTCAAAGATACATGCGACAGCATTTTATAGAGACGAACACACAAACGAATAGATATGGCTATGTATACCATGTCTAGTATTGGTCCGTTTGTTTAGGATGCCGATGAAGAATTATCGCTGCTCCATCAAGGTCGGAAACAACCTTACCGACACATTCGATACCAAAAAATGGATTTAGGCAAGGCGATGCGCTGTCGTGTGACTTCTTCAATTTGATTCTTGAGAGGATTGTGCAAAACTCCCGAGGCACAGTTTTACAAAAATCGGTGCAACTACTAGCATACTTCGACGGTATTGACATCATTGGTAGGACTCAACGTGGTGTCATAGCCACGTTTGCTAGTACAGTGGAGGGAGCAGCAAAAATGGGCTTAGCAGTAAATGGGGCAAGACCAAGTAATGCTGTGATTCTGACAACAACATCTCGTCAGAAATTAAATGAAGAATTACTCTTGCCAACCGATGTTTCTTCGGGCTAAGAAGGCAATTCAATAGTAAAGCCCTCACTCAAACTACTAAGGAGATCCTAGTTCTGCTCTACGGCGCTTAAGCATGGACCGTCTCAAAAGCAGGTGAAGAAATCCTTGGTCGATTTGAGAGGAAAATTATTCGAAAAATGTTCGGTCCCGTTTGCGTTGACGGGCTACGAAGCCGAAGATTCAACCAAGAACTATAAGAGCTGTACAGAGATGTGCCGCAGGTCAAAAAACTCCGCATTGGACGTTTAAGGACATGTAGAACGAATGGACACCAATCATCCGGCTCGCAGAGTCTTCGATTCCCAGTCAGACGTCGGTCGGACGCAGTAGAGGAAGACCTCGCCTTAAGTGGCGCGCACAAGTAGAAACCGACCTCAACCAACTTGGAGTGCGCAACTGGAGGCAATTAGCTAAGGAACTGGCTAATTGGGGAGGCATGTTGGTTGAGGCCCAAGTTCATTCCGGACTGTAGCCCCACTTAAGTAAAAACCACCCATGTCAATTCCATCAAATTCACCATTCAGAATGGAATACCAGTCCATATCAGTCCATCGATTTAATTAAATAGCTTACGGTGCAACAGGCTCGTAAATACCCAGGGCCTAGCTTTTGTCTCACAACCATTCATGTGTGCGTGAGTACTTCTTAGCACGATGGCGGGATCTCCTGTTTTATACCGAATCCGAACGGCGAAGTTGATATAAGCTCTTTATGACAATTGATGCTACTCGGATGATTTGTCAGATCATCACGAGATAGTGTGGTGAATAGTTTAGTTTAGTTTATTTATTTACATCAATTCGAGATCTTTTAAATCTACATTTAGACTACAGAAAGTTAGCAATTCAAACAAAAATAAAATTAAATAGATAGTTCTTAATATATAATCCTATGTATGTACATGTATGTATAATTGAGTATAATTTACTAAATTAAGAAGTGCAATAACAAGTTGTTTTTTAAAGTAAGTCTACTTGTGTGGAAGTTAAAATCTATAGTGTCAGATATTTGGTTGGTTTCTCTAACACAGCGAGTTATAGGTTCATTTCGTGGATAGTTAACCCTATGCTCATTTTCGCGGAGCAGACAAAGGGCATTTAATATGGTATGATAAAATATCACTTACAAACATAATTGAGTAAATTTTCCGTCTATTTTCAAGCGACTGAATGCCGAGAAGTTGCAATATAGTAGGGTAGGAAGGAGTTTCGACGTTCCAACCTAGTTTCCATATAGCAAATCTAGCGAATTTTTGTGTATATTTTCAATTCTTTTCGAATGAACGTTGTAATATGGATTCCAAATCACACAGCAGTATTCTAAAATTGATCTAACATACGAGCTAAATAGAGATTTTATAGTCAATGGATCCTTAAAGTCTTTGGAATTGCGTTTAATGAAACCTAACATTGAGTTTGCTTTGGTTACAATCTACTCCACGTGTTTCACAAAGTTCAATTTTCGGTCAAAGACTACACCGAGGTCTTTTTTCTCTGATACTCTTTCAAGAACATTGTTTTCAATTTTCTATTCAAAGAAAACTGGTGACATGTTACGAAAAAATGAAAAACATTGACATTTAGAGACATTCAATAATAATTGGTTAACACAACACCATTCTGTTAGCCTTTAAAGGTCAATCATCAATCGATTTTATACATCTAAGAAATTTTAAATCATCTGCAAACAGAAGTCGAACTAAATTTTTAAAGATTTCAGGCATGTCATTAATAATAATAAGAAAAAGAAGTGGACCAAGATGACTCCCTTGGGGAACACCTGATGACACGAAAACGGGATTTGACAGTATTTGGTCAATAGATACAAATTGTATACGATTTTTCAGGTAGAATATTAACCATTTCAACATACATGAATGCAACCCCAATCTTTCCAATTTTTTGATTAAAATAAGGTGGCTGACTCTATCAAAGGCCTTTGCAAAGTCGGTGTAAATTACATCGATTTGGTAACCTTCCTCGAGTTTATTAAGAATAAAATTTGAAAAAATCGCAAGATTGGTTGTTGTAGATTTTCCTGCGACAAAGCCATGTTGAAACGGTGAAATATATTCCCTGAGTAAAAAAGCCAACTTAGTGCATACAATTTTTTCAAAAAGTTTTGGTATAGACGATAGTTTGCAAATTGGCAATAGTTAGATATTTCCTGCTTCGGAACAGTTTTGTGAATTGGAATAATAAAGGATTTTTTCCACTCTGAAAGAAAATCTCCACTCACAAGAGAGCTATTAAAAATGTAAAATCACAGTTCAAATTCAAAAGACTATCTTCGATTTCAGAAATGTTGATTTCTAATTGACCAATGTCAACAATACACTCAATACTGAAGTATTCAGCTATTCTTGGATGATCTCTATTTGAACTTGTGTAATTGGATTGAAAATAATCAGCAAATAAATTGCAAATAGTTGAAAGATCAGAATATGTAGAACCCAAGTATTGCATACTACTAGGTATTCCGTTTGATTTTTTTTCCTTTTGATGAAGGACCAAAAACATTTACTATTTTTTTTAAGGTTTGATTCAATTGTCAACATGTTATTTTGATAGTAAAAACTTGTTAAGAACATCGAATTCTCGCTCCAACCGGATATAATTACTTTTACTTCCAGAATAAAGCCGAAGTTGCCAATTTTCCAACTGAATTCTTGAATTTGCTTGATTTGCCAGGCATGCCACTGCACGTTATTACATTGAAAATTGGCGTACCCATCATTCTTTTTCCGAAACATAAATCCAGCAGACTTTGTAACGGAGCCAGACTCTCAGTCAAGAAAATGCTGAACAATGTTATCGAGGCAACAATTTTGACTGGAAAATTCAAAGTTGAGGACTCTATTGCCGCGTATCCGAATGATCCCGACAGATAGGCCATTCGAATTCAAACGTTTGCAGTTCCCGGTGCGACTCGCCTTCGCCATGACTGTCAACAAAGCACAAGGACGATTGAGCATCTATAAGACAACAGAACGCTGAAAAATAGCCTACTGTCTGAAATGCTTACCAGCCCTGCGACGTGATTCCTAACGACGTGACGATAGTCGCAAACGCGATTAGTCAGATGCGAGTCGTGCATGCTTTTAGCACTGGCTTTTAGCACCTTTTTGAAATTGAAAACAAATACCGCAACCACAAACAAATTCTTAAAATCCCCTATCTGGGAAGTTCATTAGCCTTACAGTTTTCTGAAATACATCTATCTCACGTAGTTAATAACCAAGTCATTGTGATACCCAAAACTTCTGATTGTTTGCATACATTCATTAGACAAAAGGTTGTGTGGCATGGTTTTCTCGGTCTACAAAGCTTCTCAATATCTGGGGCAAAGAAGTAACCTTTCTTGCAAGTCAACTGAAATTTGTTAACCTCGTTTTATGTCAGTTGATAAAACCTATGAACACCTTTGTACCTTCAGTTTTAATTTATCCAAGTTCCACATGGCTAAGCAACAGTTGACCAACATCGTTCCCTGCCGAGCAGTTATCAGCCTTACTTAAGGCTCAAAACTATATCGTAGCCACAATCAACATATGGTCAGATCACAAAAGAGCAATGCCGCCGCTGCCATGTCTTCCAACTTGAAAGGATTATTTCAAATCTAACACTAAATGATCCCCTGGGAGTAGCCATTAAGAGCGTATGTCCCGCTTTGGTACGCAAACGCACATGCATCTCAAACATTCTTCTCTTTGGTCGTCGCGTCGCCGCACCACGGTTGCAGTTGCTGTAGCTGCCCTGCTCCTGCATCATCTCTGTCTATGTTGTTGTCGACCATAAACAATGTGTCGTTGCCATGTCTAAGCCTGGTAATAACACATAATAAGCATGTTCACTTGGTCCGATATGCCCACAGATACAGTGCACAATGTTGAATCTGATCTCTCTCCCTTATTGAGATATTTCACTTGAAAAGGTGCACCTTCACCCGCATAGCCCGTCGAAGCCCGGCTCCAGCAGCGCGTGGTGTCTGTGATTCTCTGAAGATTATGTCGCAAAGATTTTCCTCCTCGATGGTTCCATGTAATCATCGTCATCGTCGTCTCCGTAGTCGATTCACAACATCTCAAAGCATCGATGATCGTTGGGGTATCTCCAAACACACACATGGATCGCTGTGTCGTGGGCATTTTTATTAATGAAGCCTCAAAGACATTAAGCATCCTCGCAGCGACATCATTCTTTGTCTCTGCGGCAAAGTTGGCGGTTTTCATTTTTCGTTTTTTTTTTCTCGTGCTGGTGTTCACGCAGTCAAAAGGTCTTCCGCGTACGAGGGATCTGGTGCAAAATATGGCCAGCGAAGCTCATTTTTGCCTTTTGGGGCAGAAAATGTTTATGTTATGTTTCGTGTGACGGCGGCGACGACGGTTACGAGTGCTTCGAGGATTGTGCAGCGTAACGAAGCTACTCGTGCTGCTGCCCGCTCGCTTGTTGACGCTTGAAAGTCTTGTGGCGGCATATGGTGCACATGCCGCCATTGAAGATGCATTAATGCATCCCGTCGACCGGGAAGAGTTAAATACAACCATGGAGCATAATATTTCTCTCGCCGTGAGATTGCCCATTCCATGAACGGTGTGGCGGTGGATAGCGTGTTCTCTTGGACGATGTGTATGTATGTGGACGAGGGATTTTTTTTGTGATTGCACTTTTGGTGCGAATATGTGATCTGGAGCGAAAGTGATATTTTGAGCGATCCTTAGCAAGGAAGTGCCGATGGCGTAGATCTGGAATGGCTTGAATGTATCGAGACGACCATGATCGGCGCTTAGGCAAGATTCCTCAGGTGGTCGTGGGTTATGTTGGAACTTTTGCGATTTAAGAGGAATCAGGTGATGTAAGTACCTGTTGTCTCACGAGTTAGTTTACGAAGTGTCGCAGTCAATTTTGCAAACACGACATCGGCATTGTTATTGGAAATTGTAACTTTTTTTTGAGGATGCATAGATTTACTTGTGAGAAAGAACACTTTTTGTAGACATGGAATATAGGTATGTTCCCTTCGTCTGCATTGATAACAATAAATTGTCACAGCAATTTTTGGGCTACAAAGCGAAATCAACTATAATGCTGTGGGGCGGAGTTGTTAATTATTAACAAACATGCAAAGAATAACATCCTTACGGTGATGAACTAGGCTTAAGTCAAGGATTTGACCTAATTGATGAAGCTGTTACAAACTGAGGGACCAGATGATATGGTGCTATGCGAGCTACAGCTTTCAGGTAGAAAAGCACTTTTTACTACTCTAGCCAAAGTAATTCAGTAATGTGGCCCCAACTGGAACAACTAATGGAACACCGCATACAAAAAGGATGAAGAAATCCTTAGTCGTATCGAGCGAAAAATCCATCGAAAAATCTTTGGTTCCTCATTATGTTGATGGACATTTGAGACAATACGAAGCAACCGAAAGCCACGGAAAGGAATGATTTTTCTGTTGACGACCTAGATAAATGAAAAACTGACGACGTTCGTATCTGCACCTGGAATGTGAGAACATTAAACAGGAGCGGTTCAAGCGAACAGCTAGCGGAAACCCCAGTCTGCTTAAAGGCAGACCAAACCCCTTAACCTCTCGATTCACACCATTCCTCTAGCATCGAATGTCAAAGATCAATGGCAACGATTCCAACAGGCCATTATATCAGCCGCAACTGTTGTGCTAGGTTTATCGCGCCCACCAGAAAGAAACGTCTTGTTTGATAAGGAATACCGACAGATGCTTGCAGCAAATAACGAGGCGAAGCTGCAAGTGAAGACTAGAGCTGCCATGGAGCTCTATAGCAAAGAAAAATTTAAGAACACCGGTTTTTCAGAAGGAAGAAAAATGAGCAAGAAAAATGAGTAAGAGAAGTTCCACACTAGGAACGATGTTCGCAAGTTTTACCAAAGTGTAAAACGTCAAAGCCAAGGATACGATTCTCGAATAGAATTTCTTCAGGATGAACGAGGAAATATCGTAGTTGAGACACAGTCGATGCTGAGGTTATGGAAGAACCTCCTCTGCAGATTGTTAAATGGCGATGACGAACAACGTTCCGCTGTTAGGCAGAACGAACCATTCAATATTGGCGACAGCGAAAACACTCGACCTATCTAAACTCAAGCTTAAGAAGGCTGCCAGAAATGACGGCCTTTCCAAATACAATACAAATTTTTGCCGCAACACAACTATTCATGTTGTACTTCTAGTATGATGGCGGGACCTCCTGTTTTATGCCGACTCCGACGGCATTTCCATTGAGCTTCAAAATTCCGGCGGAGATGACTTGGTAAGAAACATCCAGCAACTCATAAGCCAAATCTGGTCGGAAGAAAGAATGCCTGAAGGATGGAACCTCAGCATCGTTTGTCCGATCCACAAAAAAGGAGACGCTTAAAATTGCGATAACTGCAGAGGCATAAGTCTCCTCAACATCGCCTACAAAATCCTATCTGCAGTAATATGTGAACGCCTGAAACCGTTTACCAACAACCTGATCGGCCGTTATCAGTGTGGTTTTAATCCCGTAAAGTCCACAACCTAACTCAAGAAGTCCAAATCCATACCCACCAACCATTCGTCGATTTCAAGGCCACATACGACAGCATTTATAGAGACGACCTATACAGAGCCATGTCTAGTTTTGGTATACCGCCCAAACTCGTCCGTTTGTGTAGGATGACAATGGACAATTCTCGCTGCTTTATAAGGGTCGGAAACGACCTCATCGACACATTCGATAACAAAAAAGGATTAAGGCAAGGCGATGCGCTGTCATGTGACTTCTTCAATCTGATTCTTGAGAGGGTTGTGCAAAATTCAAGAGCCAACACCAGTGGCACAACTTTCCAAAAATCTGTACAACTACTAGCATACGGCGACGATATTGACATCATTGGTAAGACTCAACGCCAAGGTTGCTAGTATAGAGAAGGAAGCGACAAAAATGGGCTTAGCAGTAAATATACTAAGTATATGCTGCCAACGCGAAAGGCCACAAAACATCGACGAATTAGACAGAACGGCACCATTGACAGATATAACTTTGAGGTAGTACTGGGCTTTGTCTAGCTCGGTCGCGCCACTAACTTTTTCAACAACATCTCTTCAGAAATTAAACGAAGAATTACTCTTGCCAACCGTTGTTTATTCGGGCTAAGAAGGCAATTGAGTAGTAAAGCCCTCACTCGAACTACTAAGGAGATCCTAAATAACTCTTTGATCATCCCAATACTGCTCTACGGCGCTGAAACATGGGCCGTCTCAAAAGCGGATGAAGAAATCATTGGTGGATTTGAGAGGAAAATTCTTTGAAAATTCTTCGATCCCGTTTGCGTTTACGGGCTATGGAGACGAAGGTTCAACCAAGAGCTATACGAACTGTACAGCGAAATGCCCCTGGTCAAAAAAATCCACATTGGACGTTTAAGATGGCTAGTACGTGTAGAAAGAATACTCCGGCTCGCATAGTCTTCGATTCCCAGCCAGACGTCGGACGCAGTAGAGGAAGACCTCGCCTTAAGTGGCGCGCACAAGTAAAAACCGACCTCAACGAATTTGGAGTGCGCAACTGGACGCAGTTAGCTAAGGACAGGGCTAATTGGAGAGGCATGTTGGTTGAGGCCCAGGTTACTGACGTTGCCTGACGAGGAAGACTCAAACTCCGGCTTATGAATCATGCAATTCCGGATGACATGAAACTTAACTTGAATGAGTGTAAACAGTGAAGATTAAGCTTCGTCTTGACCCTCAACTGGACAGGTAGTATTTGGGTAAATAAGTAATAAGTTACAAGATTCAAGGATGTTTCTCAGTAGGCGTTTTTCGCCTTGAAGAAAAAGTCTTTTTTCATTCGAAGGATAATCTTACACTTTGCATTGAACAAATAATTTTGTGCTTGATAGTTCTGGATTTGCTCTTTTTTCAGCCTAAGCCGAATTCAATCTGGAATAGTTTTTTAGTCATAACCTAGGTTCATAACAAACTATAGCGCCACCATTTAAGGAAGGGTAAGCCTGACAATTAAATACTCGGGCTATTTAGTGATCAAGAACTTAAGACACTCCAAACCGTGGTAAGGTCTGCAAAGAATAAAAAGTTTCCATGCGCGGAAAGTTGGAAGAACTTTTCAAAATCGAGCATGCGCTGAAATTCTTGCAAAAGTTCACTTCAAAACCTTGGGGTCAGATCCTAAGAAGGATAGAATAAATGCTGGACATATTGATCGGTATTGAGAGAGCTTCTAAAAGCCCAGCTTGATTCCGGACATTAGCGCCACTTAAGCATTTAGGTATTCACAAGAATCTTCTCAAACTTTGATTTTGATTTGGAACGGCGGTAAACGGTATCCTTAATTTATTTGATTTACAAATCTTACCTTGCTAGTAGAAATAAATGGATAAACTATGTGTATTTGAGTCGCTTAATGTATTGAACGGTAGATGCCTTACATTTATTTTTCATAAAAATATGACTGTGACTGTGTGACTCACATCATTCTCTCAGGGAATATAAGTTGTTTTTCATCTCCAAAAACCGTCTCAATGCTAACTACAACCAACACAAGAATGGATATAACTACCTTACCTAATAGTCGACATTTACACGATGGATTAGGGTCATGCCATACTAATAACCCAACAGCGATCAATGCATCTCCTCGGGTACATGCAGTTCCTAAAAAGTCTTCTGCGCACTGCAATCCATAATCGTAAACAAATAAACCGCAAGTTTATTTCCCTATTAAGTGTCAGGTCCCATTATATCCAAAAGTATTCCATGGTGATATTCAATTCAGTACTTTCATACCATTGCCACAGCCAGACCAGTCCAGACCTCCCCTCTTGGCGGCATAGGGGGAAAAAAAAGTTCATTTACAGTTATTGCGATGGCATAACGACATTTATCTGATTAATATTCCCGGCCCATTGCCACATCGCATGGCATAGCAGTTTTGTGCGCCCATATACCCACCAGCCGCAGGGGTTAGCCCAATTTAAGTCGACCATCCAACATCGGAGAGGGCTGCTTTCCCAAAGGAAACATCTCTTCCCTACGAGTTTCCTCACAACGAGAAGATTTAACACCATCTCTCCTAGCCGACGATGTGGTGTCTTTGGCATGTGCAGAGATTTACTGGCAACGGGCCACGATTAAATTTGCACCAAATTCACCATCACCACCATCACCACCATCACCATCGCCATCGCCATCGCCAAACATCGCGCGATTTATTACCGGCCTGGTGGTTGACGATATCTTGCGGTCCCAGAGGGGAGGGGGTGCGCGACCAAACTTAACAAACAACTGCGCCTTTTATTTTCTTTAAATAGCCACACAATGCATAATTGTGCATTGTGCAACTATTTCTACAATTTGCCGTTTTTTTTTGTTGTTAGATTCGAGAGAGATTTCTCGAATCTGCAGACTGTAGGCTTGGGTTAGCTTGTAGTCCGGCTGAACAGCGTCTGCGGTACTTTTACTCCGCGCGTTGTCTTGGACAGATGTGGATACGAAATTGGTTTTATTTTCTTCGTCTTTTGATACCTTTTTTTCGCTACGACAGCGTTCCCCAGTACCACCTGGTCGAAAAAGTATCTTAAAGATACACTCACTGTGGATGGAGAGACTGGCCGAGGTAGTCGATCGGTTGGTCGGTCGGTCGGTCGGTTCTGATGGTGGTGGAAATTTATTGCGCTGAGATATTGATCGCATTGTTGTTGTCGTTGGTGTTGTATGATATGTGCAACTGTTGAGTTGTCTCCTCGGTGTTAGATCGTGAGGTATAGGATTTTCATTTGCTCTGATTCCGGGTTACGCCTTCGATTTGTGTGTGTGGGTTTTTTTAAATACTTTTGACCGATCTTTGGAATGATGGTGAGATAGAAGTCTCTCCGGAATTTCAGATTGGATTAGGTGGCTCGAAGACAAAGCGCAAAATTAGGACAAATCAGAATGTTTGTGTGGTCCGGACCTGCGTAGAGAGGATGAAGCAGCTTTGATTTATGAGGCCCAGGAGAATTCATTCGAATTTCTGTGATGTTTTCGCTAAGGTATACGGGACGAGCATTTGATGATTTTTTAGTAGATATTTTATCCGCAATTGACTGTGGGAACCATTGAAGGGTTCCTAGGTGATGGGAACCTGAGATCGTTGAAAGGAACGATGAAGGGGATAGCTTTGAAGTTACATGTTGGTAGGACAGGAATTTGAATTTTTTTTTTATTGGAAGTAGAGAATAATTTTAGCATCCAAGGATTTCTTTCTAAGAAATGGTTGTCCCTTTATTTATTTATTTAAGATTGGTACCTACAATACAAGACTAAATCAACCCGGCTAAATTTATTTATTAGAAAAAGGGATAAGGAGTAGTGCTAGATGAGGTGGACATTAGGGGGTTTCGTAGAGCAAGTTTGCTACAGTAAGAATCAAAGGAGTGATGCCTAATAGTATTCCGCAGTATTCTAGTCATTGGCTCGTTATAGACGTAGTTGGTAGTGGATTTGGAAGTGGAGTACAAAACTTAGATTTAGGGAGTTGGCGTTGAGGGATATCATTTCTAGCAGAGCGGGGCAGTCAAAATTTCCAGCTAAAAGCTGTTGTGCAAATAGAATTTCGGATATTTCATGTCGTTTTTGAAGAGCTTGAATATTTATTAATGTCAAACGATCTTCGTAGGTCGGGGTTAATTAAAAAGACCGCGTAGAGCAAAACGGGTGAATCTGCGTTGTGCACTCTCAATGCGGATTGAATGGGTATTGTGTCAAAGCGACCATACTTGGCTAGCATATTTAAGGATAGGTCTAACAAATGTGAAAAATGGAGATATTGTGAGATAAGTATTTGAGAATTATTTAGACCAGTATTTTACAAACCCAAGTGTAAGATTAACTCTACTGATGATGGTGATTTTTTAGAGCTATAGAATTTTGAACTGAAATAAAACACAAGAAAATCGTTGGAATGTCCATCAATTTGACTTTATTGGAAGTAAAATTTAATGCCATTAACGTTTAAATATGATTTCGGGCATGTGGCCGCCGCGGCTTTTTCGAATAAAGCCAAGTCTAGAGGTCCAAATTTAAACCACTTTTTCGAGCCTCTGAGACCGTTTTTCGGCAATAAGGCCACGAATGTTGGCTTCCAAGTCCTCTAACGTTTCTGTTTTGTTGGCGTAGACGAGCGACTTCAGATATTTTCAAAGAAAATAATCCAGTGGTGTCAAATCACATGATCTTGAAATGTGCCTTAAGATTTTCATGTCATCAGCATAAACAGATAAATATGAGCTGACTGTATCCTTGAAAACTCATGTTTATCTGTTTTGAAAATCTTAAGGCACATTTCCTCCTCCGGTGACTCTGACCCAATAATGAATATTTGGTGAGCCAGTACTTTGCTTGATTTGGGTATTAACCGTGACAGAGTACTTAAATTTCGCTTTCATGTTGATAATATCATCAGCAGAGCCAACCCCAAATAAATATCAACCCACCAAGATGGCTCAGTGGCGCGATGGTTAGTGCGATGAACTGCCGCTCAGAAGGTTAGGGTTCGATTTCCAGCTGTAGCAACACCTAAACGATTTTTCACTGTCCCTCCTCTCGTGATGATCTGGCAATTCATCCGAATAGAATCAATTGTCAAGAAAAGCTTATCTCAAATTCGCAGTTCAGAGTTAGCATAAAGCAAAAAAACACGCACACATGAATGGTTGTGAGATAGCTCGCCCCTGAGTACTAACGAGCCTGCGCAAAAAAATTGTATTTTGGACCAAAATTGCTACCTCGAGGCAGATGTAGCTAAAAAGAGGTTCGATACAGAGCATCTGAACAGATTTCTGAATCGTCATCCTATTAAACGAGTCTCTTCTTTGGATGTTTACTTCATCCGAGAAAAACCTGAACCAATAGCTATATTCAAGACCCAATGATGAACTTCTCTCAAGACTGTTGTTGCTGACATGGAGTAAATCGGGTCTGTGGATCCTTAACGCTGGTAGCTCAGTGAACTTGTATTGTTGAAAGATTACCACATACATCGTGCCATCTATGAACAAGCATTTAACCTATAACAGGCGGACTTTAGAGTGAGAAGCGCCAATAAAGGCTGTTGTTTCTGACATCGAGTAAATCTGATCAGCGAATCGTGTAAAAATGTACCTCGATCTACTTTTATATTTAAAATATTACCACTACCATTGTAGAATCCAAGAAGAACAAAGTAGAACTAGTAACTGGAGGTCAAGACCCGAATCTCAAGAGCTCCTTTAAAGGCTGTTACCGCCAAAATAGCAGTTTCTAGTTAAAAGTATAATATAGCGATATGCAAGTCCATGCGTTCCAGTGTTCCAGTGAGGACGTAACGAATGCAGCGATAGGAAATTCTTGATCCCTTTTTTGACTTTTTGATCTGCTGACATGTCATTACGAAATCTTTTCATGTCATGGACATACTGTGGAGCATAATTATTTATCAAGTTGACAGCCCTTCAAATGTTTTTCAAAGCAAAGTGCAAAATTTATCTCTGAACTGATCAATGTTACAATTTTAAGGATCATTATCTCTGTATAGATACACAACCCCTCCTATGTAATTGCATTTTGAAAAAAAAAAAAAAACACTCACCACTTTGTCGAAAAGTCAATTTCATGCCTGTCTGATCAGATAACTCACCTGAAAGGAGAAGAAAAATGGTGGACATCAACAAAAGCATACATCACGAAGGTGTTAGTTGTTATGATTGTTCGGAAAAAATAAATTACATTGCCACACCCTCCGCCTTCATCGCCCCATTCGAATAACAAACAAAGGAATCACACGCAATCCCATAAATCACATGCGCTCGCACTCGCCGATGCTGCGCGCCTGCGCATGTGCAATTTACTCCTTGAAGCTCGGCCAATTCCACTTAATCGATTGTGCGCGAATTTTATCGAGTGCACGTGAAGATCAAGGTGAGCACACACACAAAATTGAGGTTGATTCGTGGTACGCGCGTGAAAAATGCATCCATCATCATCGGTGTGCCCAGATACATGTATACGGATTCGTTTCCATAAATCGCACCTCTGCACCTCATCGCCGCAATAATCACCTCTGTGCGCGCTTGGTGCGGATGGAATCCAAACAAACACTTTACCCTAATGGCAGGGCATCAGCCGCCACCAAACTTGAATAGTGCACAGCCCCGTGATATAGATGCACGCGGACCTGACTTTGGGATTATCCACGCAGCGAGGACTGAGCGAATGATCGCTCCTAATAAGCACCGTCAATAATCGTCGTCCAGTACTTCGTGTCATTTTTAAGCTAAGTCCGGGGCAAAGAATGAGAAGACGCACACAAGGTAAGGACCAGCATTATATGGTTACGTTCAAATTTCGTTCTGGCCACGTCGTCGTTGAGAAGACTGAATGTGATCGTAAAGAGCAATTTTAGTCTTTACACGTTGCCACGGCGAATGGATGGATCTCGCACAAAAGGATAATAAAGCAGTACACGTCTGCCGCAGAGATTCATCTTTATTGTGCGCCTGCTCGCAAGGGAATTGTTCCTGTGTGCCACACTAATTGACGTGGATTACGTTCTTAACGTCTGTAAGGATCATTACTTAAATTATGATTGCGAATTTGGAATTTTATAGCAATGCGAGTATGTGAGGTTTTATTGGAGCAGCACAGGATGTTGATTGCCGATGCCCCAAGGAATAATAAAGTTTAATTTTGAGCACAGGATATTCGAGGGAGTAACGGCTGGTGCAAGCGCTCAACGCTTTTTCCTGATTAATTTTTGAAATTGCTGAAAAATGAATGAAGAAAAAAACAAAGGAACTTAGAAAGAGTCAAGGAGTAAGGTGTTTTTATGTTATGGTCTCCTCGAGAGCTTTTCAACGACACCAACCATGTATTCACATAGAAACTATCGAACTAAGTTGTTTCCAGAGATCAATGCGGAGCTTGATACCAATCAAAAATATATTACCTCTGGAGGCCTAATTGCCTTTTCGAAATGGAAGTAAGCCCTGCGGCTGTTAATGCCTTTGTTTGTGGATCCTATTTCATTGGCATAAAGACAACCACATCCAACAGTTAGCCCTCTTTGGTTATTTCCTATTTTTTCGGAAACAATCCCCATAAGGCTTAATTCTGTGGGGATTTTTGCACTGCACCATAACCAACAACTAAAGGGGTGGAGACCTTTGCGTATATGGCAGCGGAAGAGTTTTCTATTCAAAACCGATTGACAAAACTTCGGGTCTAGCTTTCTGATGTTAATGTTCAATGTAGGGCTCCCAACTCAATCCTTTCATGACTCAATCTTCTCTTCTATGCTTATGGAAATCCGGAAATAGGCATTTTGCAAGACCCTGGTATACAAATTCTCGTCAACCATGTTCGATTTGGCTACGTCTACATGAAAGCTTTTGTACAGGGTGGACCAAATACAATTTTTTTTTTAAATGCCAAAAATGAACAAAATCACATTATCAATGTATAAGGGCTAGTAAGAGCTAACATTCCCATTAATTAGGTATAGAATGCAACGTCGTGGAAGTGGCTGCTTCTGCTGGCTTCGCATTAGCACATTCTGTGAATCAAATTTTTCAAGAACTTGTTGATGGTTTCGGTCTGTACATCATGCATTGATTGGATGATATTGGCCTTAAATGCTTAAATCATTTCCGGATTGTTGGCATAACATCGGTCCTTTACGGTTCCCCACATTAGATATCGCTAAGACAGCTGATAACATGATTTGGGAATTTTTTGATTGTGGTATGGGCTGTGTGGCATGGCTCGTCATCGTTTGCGCGGAAGTTCATCGCACTAAACATCACACCATCACTCGTAAACGTTTTAACGTATCCGCCTAGATTAAAATGCACCTCGTCGCCCTAAATCATTGTCCAATTCAAGCTGTTCTAAGGCTCTAACTGCGAAGCAATAATGAGGCGGATGGTCGTGTGCTATAATCCGAGATCTTTGTGCAGAATTCTCCTCAGGCTAGTGCGTGAAATGTTGAGCTGCTGAGGTCGAAGGCAAGTTGACGTTTGTGAATTGAGTTTCACACTCTCGGCTAAAGCAGAGTTTTGTCCACCATCATACCAGTCTCATGAATTTTTGCACAATCTTGCCTACAGCAGGCGCGGTGTGTGCTTCATTTTGGCGAAAACTTTTTTTTCAAATAACGCACTGGTTGGGCTCCACAGCACTTACTTTGGAAATAAGTTTTCAATATTTTCCAACGTTGCTCAGCCACCCATTTCGTTCCGCGGAGGTATCAATGACACTTACATTCTGTCAAGTCAAGATTTCATGCGGAAAACAGCTGTCAGTGTCAAAAAATGTATTATTTAAAGGGAAACCACTGTGCCATCCAGTGTTATATGCTACTACGTTATATGCTACTACGCTATAAAGATCTGGATCTCCGACAGTAGTCGATCCTCTGAATAGCGTCCACTGCATCCAATAACATAATCGGTATAGAGGAATTTAATACGTACTACAGCCTCCTCAAAAGAATGATCGAATTGTAGGTTATGTCGTTGAGGAATTATGCGTTGAAAGTCAACGTCGATAACCACGAAGACTACCGAGCAATGTCTCAAAAGCTAAACACTGATGATGTCCAGTGTATACTTTCGAAAAAGAAGTCAGAAAGGCGACATCGTGTTGTACCAAGGGGACTCCAAGGGGACTCCAATCGAAGACTACCGAGCAATGTCTCAAAAGCTAAGCACTGGTGATGTCCAGTGTATACTTTCGAAAAAGAAGTCAGAAAGGCGACATCGTGTTGTACCAAGGGGACTCCAAGGGGACTCCAATCGAAGACTACCGAGCAATGTCTCAAAAGCTAAACACTGGTGATGTCCAGTGTATACTTTCGAAAAAGAAGTCAGAAAGGCGACATCGTGTTGTACCAGGGGACTCCAAGGGGACTTCAATCGAAGGCTACCGAGCAATGTCTCAAAAGCTAAACACTGGTTATGTCCAGTGCATACTTTCGAAAAATAAGTCAGAAAGGCCACATCGTGTTAGACAAAGGGGACTCCAATCCACACGCACCAAAGAAGAAGCCTCTTCTGACCTTAAAGACAAAGGCTTTAAAATTATTGAAAGCGTTAATATAATCAAGAAGAAGAAGCAACAATCGGAAATACAAAAACACATTCTGGTAAGGCGTTACCTTCGATAACGCTGACTATATCGACGAGATCTACAGAAATTAAACCTTTTTCAATATCCTCCTTAAAAACCGGCCTATGCGGAAAAAACATTAAAAATAAAATCACAATGTAACGTTGCGTTGCCTAGGATCTAAGCATACGCAAATGTAATGCAAGATAGAACCGCGATGTGTCAAATGCGTCTAAAATCAACTCTCGCAAAACTGTGGCATACCCAAACCAACCTCCGCCACCTGTGCCAATTGTGGGCGAAAGCACAATTATAAAGGATGTTAGGTATCTAGGGAGCCATAAAATTAGCGAGATGTTCTCTTTGAGTCTTGAAATCCATTATCTAAACAACTAACTTACGGAACACTCAGGTGATAGAAGGCAATCTGTAACTATCGGGACCAGAGCCTACAAATTAAAGCAAAGAATGAGAACAGCAAAGTCCTTGACGTCTATTTTAGAAGAAATGGTACTAAAAAGTTACCACTAGGAAAGCCATCTAATAATGGTCTTCGGATAGTCGGATTGCGACTTACGCTTATGCCGACGCACTTCGAAAATCAAGATATATATGTTAAGATTTAAAACGTTCCGTATTCTCAGTTATACCGGAGAAATTTGAGGAAAAAAATAACCTCAAACGAATTTTACGGGCTCATTGGCGCGATGGTAAGTGCGTTGAACCGCCGCGCAGAAGGTCTGAGTTCGATTCCCAGCCGTAGCAACACCTAAATGATTTTTCACTGGCCCTCCTCTCGTGATGATCTGACAAATCATCCGAGTAGTATTAATTGTCAGGAATAGCTTATCTTAACTTAGCCGTTCGGATTCGGCATAAAATTTTGAATTTTACTGAAAACGTGTACTTCAACAAAAATATGAATGAAAAACGTTTGTACTCGGAATGCAAATGGATGTTTGCAAAAAACTCGACGAGTTTGAAATGCGCCAGAGAAATATAGACATTTGCTTGATTTTGGAAACACACTTAAAAAAGTGATATTCGTCTGAGAATATATAAGGAAGGCCGTTATGAATTCCATGCCTATTACACTACGGGTGCAGCCAGAGGCGGATCATCCGTGTTTATAAATGACGGCATAGAGCAATACGAAGGCTTAAAGATAAAGCTTGACACTATCCAGCTGTGCAAGGTTTTAAAAGTTGTAAGTGTACTCTTAAGATCTAGTGGTCGATTTTAGAGGAGAATTCATCGAAATATCTTCGGTCCTATTCAAGATTGGGCGGTAGATAGATGCGATCTTAAAAGTACTTACTTACTTACTTAAGTGGCGCTAAAGTCTAAAAAGTACCTGAGCCCCAACCAACATGCCTCTTCAATTAGCAAAGATTTTTCGAAGAATTTTCCTATCGGATCGACCAAGGATTTTTTTAGCAGCTTTTGATGTAGTCTTTGCTTCAGCGCCGTGGAGCAAGACTGAGATGATCAGGGTTTTATAAAGGATCTCCTTAGTAGGTCGAGTGAGGGCTTAGTAATTTTTCGGTTGGTAAGAGTAATTCTTCGTTTAATTTCTGACGAGATGTTGTTGTCAGAGTAAATAGCGCAGCGGAGATAGACAAAGTGACGTACTACCTCAAAGTTATATCTGTGAATGGTGACGTTCTGTCGAATTCGTCGATGTTGTGTGTCCTTTCGTGTTGACAGCATATACTTCGTCTTGCCTCATTTACTGCTTAACACATTTTTGCCGCTTCTTTCTCTATGCTAGCAAACGTCGCTATGATATCACGTTGGGTCCGACCGATGATGTAAATATCGTCGGCGTACCGATTTTTTTTAAAAATTGTACCTCCGGTATTGGCTCGTGAGTTTTGCACAATCCTCTCAAGAATCAAATTGATGAAGTCACATGATAGCGCATCGCCTTGCCTAAATCCTTCTTTTTGTATCGAATGTGTCGGTGAGGTCGTTTCCGACCCTTATGAAGCAGCGAGAATCCTCCATCGTCATCCTAAACAAACGGACGAGTTTGGGCGGTATACCACAACTAGACATGGCTCTGTATAGTTCCTCTCTATAAATGCTGTCGTTCGAGGCTTTGAAATCAGTGAATAAATAGGTGGTGACTAGGACTTCTTGGGTTTTTTTCCAGGATCTGCCATGAAGATCTGATCGATTGTGGACTTTCCTGGCCTAAAACCACACTGATGAGGGCCGATCAGGTAGACGGTAAACGGTTTCAGGCGTTCACATATTACTGCAGACAGGATCTTGTTGGCGATGTTGAGGAGACTTATGCATTGAAGTTGGCGCAGTTCAGAGGATCTACTTTTTTGTGGATCGGGCAAATGATTTTTAGGTTCCATTCTTCAGGCATACTTTCATTCGACCAGATTTGGCTCATGAGTTTGTGGATTTTACTTACCAAGTCATCTCCGCCGGATTTGTAAAGCTCAGCGGGATGGCCTTGATTTACGACAGCCCTATTAAGTTTCTGTATATAATATATTACTTATCCTCATTTCACTCAGGTCCAGTGTTTGCTGTCGTTGCCAATATCGATTGGTTCGTTCTGCCTGAAAGCGGAATGTTGTTCGTCATGGCGTTTAACAGTCTGCAGAATTGGTTCTTCCATATCCTCACCATCAACTGTGTCTCAACAACGATATTTCCTTGTTCATCTCGACAGGATTGTGTTCGAGCCTTGTGTCCTTGCCTTTGACGTTTTACACTTTGGTAAAACTTGTGAACATCGTTTATGGAGTGGCACCTCTCTATATCCTTGATCGTTGGCTTTTCTCTGTTTCCTTTTTTCTGAAAAGCCGATGCTCTTCCCTCCTTCTGTGCCTATATAACTCTATGCCAGCTCTCGTCATTACCTGCACCTTAGCCTTGTAGGCCTCGTTCTTGGCTGCGAGTATATGTTGGCATTCCTCATCCAACCAGGGGTTTCTTGCTAGTGGCGGCGAGAAACCTAGCACATCAGTTGCGGCTGATGCCATTGTTCTTCGACATTGGATGCTGGTGGTATGGTGTTAATAGCCATTCAACATTAAATTTTTTCACAGTATTTCTGAATTGTTGTGGTATGGTGGATATCCGCGTTCTTACCTTGGCTGCAACAAGGTAGTGGTCCGGGTCGATGTTAGCTACTCGGAATGTTCGGACATCCAAAATACTGGATGCGTGCCTCTTGTCTATCGCAATGTGATCAATTTGGTTGACCGTTCGTAGATCTGGAGAGCTCCATGTCCCCTTATGGATATCGAGGTGAGGAAACCGTGTGATGGCTATAGTGCCATTTCGTTCCGTATACAAGTCAACTAGCCTAAGTCCGTTACCAGACGTGTGTGTTGTCGTGTAGGCCATGTTTTCCGACAATCTTGCTAAGGATATCCTCTCTTCCTACCTTTGCGTTAAAATCTCCCAGTAGGATTTTAACATCGTACTTCGGTAGACGCTCATAGGATTTGTAAAGGAGCTCATGGAAGCATGCTAAATTATCTTTTTTCTCCGTTAGGGCATGAGCGCATATAAGGCTTATGTTGGCCAAATTTGGCCTTGATGTGGATAGTTACAATGCGTTCGCTAATGTCTTGGAAACATACGACTTCTTGCCTAAGTCGGGCACTTATAACAAATCCCCATCCGAATAGACGCTGTTTCTGCTCACTATAACACGGTCCGTAGTGGATGTCACAGTTTTTCATCCTCTTTTTGCCCGGTCCATCTCATTGTATTTCCTGGATAGCAATTTCCTGTAATGTCTGCTTTGTAGCAGTTTAGGGCTTCCGCTAGTTGTTCGCTTGCACCTCTCCTGTTTATTGTTCTCAAATTCCAGGTGCAGATACGAACGTCGTTGTCCTTTTTTCGTTTAGCCGGGTCGTCAACAATAAAATCTGTCTTTTCCGAGGCTATTGGTTGCTTCGTAACCGTTAGTTTTTTCCATAGTTGAGTAGTTAACCCAAAGCACAACCCACAATTTTGACAGCCAGTTCCAATTTATTACATACCCCTAGGACACGGGTCCATCAATATCCACTATGGGATTGAGCGCTGCCGTTGGCCTTTCGGTTCATCCGCCACCTTCTCTGTTCAAAAAGCCTGACTAACTCTTTAAATTCGTGTTGTCCGGATATGTCGAAGCAGCTTGTCTAGGTTGGCAGGGACAGCAGGTCGGGCATTCATTCCGTGCCATTGTTTCCTGGCATATCATATCTTGGACTATCGCAAAATGTGTGGGATAGTAAAAACATAAGTTTTTGTTACTTGGTATTCTGAACTAACGAAAAGACCAATTAACCCAATCCAATGATCTCCATTTAGCACTGCAATTCGGTCAAAATCTGATTCTGCTTAAGAGTGTCATCTGTAATGCTCTGCAAATCGTTCCCTAAATCCTCATGAGTAAGCAGTATTTTTTCAACTGACGCGCTGCAAGTTTTTCGAACCATGTGCCTACTAATTAACGGCACATATTATCCTCCGCAATTTGTTTCCTTCAACCGCATGCCCTTTAAGTTAGAAGTTATTTTGTCAAATACATCTAGGTGGGAACTATAAGTCGGTCGAAGTATATTTCTGCTTGTTCGCACCATTTAAATCAACGTCATCCTATGACTCCCTCATGTATTGCGATTGGATTCATTGAATACGTCCAAGTTATGATCAAACCGAGCTATGAAATCAACACTTTCACTCATTAATACTAGCGCCCATAGGTCAATGTCCTCCTTGCCAAATGTAAACAACACCATACCAGAAGTACCAACACTGGTCTAATTGCACCCAGCACAAGAGAACCTACCGTGCGTAACTCCGATTGAATCATGGCTTCTATTGCGTTTCCCAACCATGTTCTTCCTAATTTCATCCATGTACAACAGTTAATTGAATTCCATATACCAACCATCCATACTCTAACGCAATCGCGCGCACCATCAAATCCCATGACACTCCATTGCGCCTACTAAGGACACGAAACGACTACGCGACGCAAACGTCCAAAGAAAAGGCAAGAAACCTTCGACAACACCAATCGGTGCTTAATTAATTAAAGAAAAAAGCCAGCACTCTCCTAGCCATCCCCTTACCTGGAATATAGGTGATGAGGAAGCTCCATGTAGTCTGTCCGAGTATAGTACCCGCCATTCAGAGCGTCTACGTCTGCGCGCAAGAAAACCAATTGCGACCGAGTCTTGCACAATGCAATGGCGATGGCCCCCACTCGTCGTACTCTGGCAATCGGCATTGCACGGAACGCACATACACGAGTTGGCTATACCTAGCCCACTCCTCTTCTTGTGGCCAGCACCAAGATATTTCCAATTTGTTGTGCGCAGAATCTCCCGAGAACTGAGAGAGCCAAAGCTTGTATGGCTATGGCAGCGCAGCTAAAACTACGACACCAACTAGTAGGGCCCCCAAAGGCAATATAGCAATCAGCGCAAAAGATTGATGATCATGAATAGAGCGCTGTAATAAAACTTATGGAATTAATCGATCGTGAGCCGAATGATAATCACCGCCAGAGTTCCCATGATTACGAATTCACAAGATGATGGTGGCGGTGGTGGAGCAGAGCCATGGAATCCAGAACAATCCGCGCAAAAGAGTTTTCGAGATTCGTGTGCATGCGCAACCGTCGAACTTCTAGAGGACGTTCAGTCGATATTCGATCAGCCGCGCCGCCACCACTTTGCCACCAGTTGCTGCACAGATGGAACAAATGTTCCAGCGGTGGAGGCGGATGCGCCTGCGCGGCAGCTCGGAGGAATCGTGTTAGATTTAAAGTGAATTATAATTGCAACTCATGTTGCGGTGCCGGAAAATCATTTGAGCGGGCATAATAATATTGATGACAGTGAGACAGAAGGAGAGTGTGTATGTACACTCAGACTGGGGATGGCAATGGCACGCTATGTGCCACCTTAGCCACCTTTAGCCAGCACTTGGACGACCGTCATTGCGCGCCAATGGTATTGAGTGCTTTAATGGCTGGATACATGTGTGGCATGGCGGGGCATCAGAGGTGCAAACTGTTTAGCTTTCGGCGTCAATAATAAATCGCTTTATGGCACCAAAAATAGATGACGAGGATTCGACGTGGAATCCGCAAATGCATGCTGAAGTATTGCGAGCGCGATGCTCCAGGTGATGAGAATGATGGAAATCTTGATTTCGCCTTCTGGCGGCAGTGGTGTTAGATGCATTGGCGCGTCGTGATTTGGTGCACGCCGCAATGCTATGATCGCTGGTCTGAGTATGCATTCTGATGCGATAGTAGTAGTGGTGGAGAGGAGAACTCGTTAAGATCATCGACGCGCGAGTATTGTGAGGATGCGCGACATGCTTGCTAATTGGAAACTTTTCATCATGACGCCTGGCCAAGGAATTTCGAAATAATGTATCTGCTGCTCTGGAGAGTGTCCGCCTGAGCGCGTATTATGGAAATGTTAAGTGCAAATTTCGTACACATCTTGATTTGAGTTTAGCCGCACGATTTTCAGACCCGTTCGCAACCGGTTCGCACGCAGAAGGTGTTGCAAAGACTGATGTTAGACTAACGTTGTGTTGTGTGCCCGGCTGATGATGGATTGGGAAACCTTTGGAAGTACGAGTTCAGAGTCGAGCGAACAAAATGATGACTTGGCCTGCTAAGCGATTTTTAAACGCACGCACTAAACGATTTGACCTGTAACCAACATTACGCAATCAAGACTGACAAAGTAGTTGGCATTTGTTGGGTCTAAGCGCCCGAAAGGGGACCAATGGTATGATATGATGGGAAAGTTGCATTATTCCTTGAACAGCTGGGATCAAATGGTCTATAAAGCTAGCATTGCCAGCTTAGCCTGACGCTGTATGTTAGAACAGCAATTTTTAGAAGATGAGGTTATAACCCACTAGGGACAATTTATTTCATAAATCTGTGAAGCTTCTCGAAAACGCGTACGGTATTGATAGTTGAAAGATTTCGAATATTGTGGTTAACGAAAACAGAAGCCAACGCCCGATCGATTCTTAAGCTACAACAGCCTTGGATCTTCTATGACTTGGACCAAGTTTGGCCAAGTCCTTCGGACAAAACTCAAATCCACAAAAGAAACGAACGAACATTTGCAATCGAACATGCAAACGAACATTGCATACAAAGTCGTGTGCCCCGTTAAACACTTCCCCCGTGGTGAAATGAAGATCTTTCCAATCTCAGACATATGACCAGATCGATCTTCAATGTCTGCCACAAACACAACTTCTGGCAGCCTTATAAGATCTGTTTAAGTTTGTAACGAACCCCGAACGCCCAGCGGCAGCAAACTATGAAGATCTGAACATTTGTTCACCTGCAAAAAAAAACCAGCCCTCTTCCGGCACTATCAACCCGTACTGGATGAGGCCTAGTTCCTGGATAATGACAGAAAAACTTCCTTCATTCAAGCGTTGGGGCTTAACCCTCCAACTAATCACAGCTTACAATGTTGTAGCGTTTCATACGCTGGCGGTAAGTGCGAAGGGGAAATTTCGTAGATCGTATCTGTCGGCTATCCTGTTGTTTGATGATGGGGAATCAATATCAGTACCCCATATAGAAAATTTTCGTTGTATGAGATGCGCATCTTATGTAGTTATATAGTCTTTGTTTAAACCCCAGAGCACGTTCTAGACATCCACATTTTCTAGTAGAATCTTCGCCTTCCAAATCATCTCACGCCTAATTCAAGGGCAGATCCACGGAAACGAGGTAGTGGCGACAACCAAAAAATACACTCTCGCCTCCTTCTTCTATATAGAGGAAGCTTTCAACAGCGGCCTCACTGGAGCTAATTTTAATCTTTGCTCGAGCTGTGTATAGAGGAATCTAATAGCCAATCTATAGACTCTATCCTCAGAACAAAATTACTAAGGCAATGCTTGGCAATAGTCACTTTAAAAAATTTGCCCATAGAGGATCGCCACAGGGCGGCTTCATCTCTCCTCTACTCTTAGTTAAGTAAGACGATGAACGGGTTAAAGTTGTCACGTATGCGGATGACATGGTGATACTAGTGTCAGGAAAATTCAACTCCGTGATAAGTGAAATCATGGGGGCTGTTCACGACAAAGTTTGCACCTGGACTGCAAGTTGTGGCGTCTGCGTAAGCCCGAACAAAATGGAATTGATGCTCTTCACCACCTAAACCAAAATACCGGTTGCACCCTACCAAGTCTAAAGGGACATTGTACAACCACTCACACTGTCTTCCAGTGCTAGATATTTGGTATCATGATAGACCCAAAACTTAACTGGAAACAGAACATCGAAAGTAGAGACTTCAACCAAAGATGACCAGAGATGTACACAGCAGTGGTATGTCAGATTTTCACATACGGCTTCACTAGTATGGTGGCCGGCATTGAGTAAGGGCTACAACCTCACAAAACTAAAAAAGGCTGCAAAGAAGAGCCACTATAGGCACCACGTGCACCAACGGATGACCATACAGTGCTATTGCATCTCTTGCCTCTCGATCTACACATTACCGACACCGCAGTATGCAGCTCAATAAGACTCAAGGAGTCAGGATGCTGGACTGCAACTGTCGTATGGTCACAGAAATATACTGGACTCGTTGACTAACGGCATGGTAATGCTTTCAACAGACTATATAAAACCTATACTAAGCTTCAAGAAAGGCTTCCACGTACGCTTTGCTTCTAGAGCTCAGTGGAAGAGAAACGAAGAACTAAGAGATTTCGACACGGTCGTCTACACCGATGGATCTATGATGAACTGTGGTGTAGAGTCTACTCGGATTAACAGATAATATCGGTATTATAAAGCCTACAGAATTACTGCTATTTTCATTGATTGCCAAGCGGCCAAAAGGACCATCAACTCGGCTTTCATTTCATATCCTCCAAACTGATACAGGAATGCCGGAACAAACTTGCATATTAGGGCGAAAGCTTCAGGGTCAAACTTCTCTGAGTGACACAGTGACATTGAAGGAAAAAGTTTTTCGAATATTTTCGAAAACTCCCTCAAAAAGTGGGCGTGGCAAAAAACTCATATGGAAAAAATATAGGCATTGGGATTGACTACATATGTTATTCCGTCACTTTTTCAAAATTCCCTAACGTTTGGTCAAAAATAACGTTTATCTAAAAAGTGGGCGTGTCAGTGGGTGGATTTTGATAATTTCTACATTGGTTCGAACAGTACGTACAAGGATCACATGTACCGAATTTTATTATCCTAGCTCAAAATTTATGGCATAAGAACACGTGACCTTCCGACGGACTAACGGAAGCACAGACAGACACAATATAGACACCATATACCCATATGCTTTGAAGTATATCTGGCGAAATTATTTCTCTATGTTACAAACTTAATGTCAACACTAATATACCCCTAGGGAATAGGGTATAAATATTCGTACATCTTAAGAGGATACAGGTAGAATGCAATAATGCAAGACATGCAGCTGTCTACACGAGTAAGCCAGGGATATACGAGGTGAACAGAATCCTCTCGAAATGAACAAGGAAAGACCGTAGTTGAGGCACAGTCGATTCCGAGGTGACAGAAGAACCACTTCTGCAGACGGTTAAGAAACGATGAAGAACAATATTCCGTTGTCAGGCAGAACGAACCTATATGAAGTGAGGATAGCAATATCTAAACTTAAGCTTAACAAGGATGCAGGGAATGATGGCCTTCCCGCCAAGCCTTATAAAGGCGCGAAGATTACTTGGTAAGTAACATCCACCAACTCAAGCAAAATCTAGTTGGATGAAAGTATGCCTGAAAGACGGAACCTCAGCATATTTTGCCCGCCCAAACTCGGCAGGGCGATGATGTATAATTGTCCCTGCTCTATCAGGATCGGCAACAACCTTACCGAATCAAAAAATTATTAAGGTGAAGCACTTGGTAACAGTGACTTATTCCGGATAAGAATGCAATTTGATACTTAGTCCCTCCAAATACTAAGTAGATACTATAAAAGATCCTGATCATCCCATCCTGCACTCAATTCTGAAGCATGCACCGATCGTATCAAAAGCGGATAAAGAAATCTTTGCCTGATTTGAGCAAACATTTTTTTTACAGATAGTCTGTCCCGTTTGTGTTGATAGAGTATTGAGACGAAGAAATGTATTGCAAAAATGACCTCATTGGACGTTTAAGATGGCCATGATTTGTAGAGCGAATGGAAACCATTTATATTCACAGAGAGGCATCAGAAGCAATAAAGGAAGACCTCAGCTAAAGTGTCAAGTAGAAACCAACATCAACTTACCTGCTAATTGGATGGGAATGTTGATTGTGGCCAGTGCCGAGACATACTGCTTACTTAAGTGGCCCTACAGTACGGAATGAACCTCTGCCTCAACAAACATGCCTCTCTAATTATCACGGACCTTAGCTTATCCAGTTGCACACTCCAAGTCGGTTGAGGTCAGTTTCTACTTGTGCGCACCACTTAAGGCGAGAGTTCCTCTACCGCGTCCGACGACTGCCTGGGAATCGACGACTCTGCGAGCCGGAGTGTTGGTGTCCATTCGTTATACATGTCCTAGCCATCACCAGAGTCCAATGCGGAGTTCTTTGACAAGCTCCTATAGATCTTGTTTGAATCTTCGTCTCCATAGCCCGTCAACAAAAACGGGACCGAAGAATTTTCGAAGAAATTTCCCTTCGAAACGACCAAGGATTTCTTCGTCCGCTTTAGATACGGTCCATGCTTCAGCGCTGTAGAGCAGGACTGGGATGATCAGGGTCTTATATAGGATCTCCTTAGTAGTTTGAGTGAGGTTTTTACTACTGAACTGCCTTCTTAGCCCGAAGAAACAGCGGTTGGCAAGAGTAATTCTTCGTTTAATTTCTGACGAGATGTTGTTTTCAGAGTTAGTAGCGGAGCTGAGGTAGGCAAAATCCCGTACTACCTCAAATTTATATCCGTCAATGGTAACATTATGCATAATTCGTCAATGTTGTGTGTCCTTTCGTGTTGATAGCATATACTTCGTCTTGCCCTCAACTACTGCTAAACCCATTTTTGCCGCCTCCTTCGTCATAATCACGTTATGTCCTACGTATGCTAGTATGTAGTTGGAAAATTGTGCATCTGGTGTTGGGTCCGGAGTCTTGCACAATCCTCTCAAGAATCAAATTGAAGTCACATGACAGCGCATCGCCTTACCTAAATACTTATTTTGTATCGAATGTGTCGGTAAGGAAGTTTCCGACCCTGATGGAGCTTTCCTCCAACGTCATCCTACACAAACGGACGAGTTTGGGCTGTATAGCACAACTAGACATGGCTCTGTATAAATGTTGTCTTTTGCAGCTTTCTGTATAAATGTTGTCTTTTGCAGCTTTCAAATCAATGAGTATGTGGTGGGTATTGATTTGAACTTCTTCTTCAGGATCTGCCAAAATGTGAAAATTTGATCGGTTGTGGACTTTCCTGGCCTATAACCACACTGATAAGGTTGTTGGTAAACGGTTTCAGGCGTTCACATAAATTACGGCAGATAGGATCTTGTAGGCGATGTTGAGGAGATTTATGCCTCTGTAGTTGGGGTAGTTCAGAGGGTCTCCTCTTTTTTTGGATTGGGCCAAAGTTTAAAAAATATTTAAATTATGGCCTTTTGACGTTTTCACAAAGTTTCATAAAGCCATATTTCGGTGTATTGCCTTGTGTCGCTATAAGGCCATATTTCAAATATGTCCTTATGTGTATCACATTTGGCCTTATGTCACATGGGCTTATGTCACGGCTGTTTTGTAGCCTCACTTAAAGTGATACTTATTCACTTTAAGTGAGGCTACAAAACAGCTTTGAGTGTAAGCTTATCTTGGGATAAGGCTATTTTTTGTGTGCTTCTCTGAGATGAGGCAAAGCCCTACCACGGTAAGAGTGCCCTCTTTGCGACAGAACTGCCAACAAATATAAAAAAAAGTACCAAGTAGAGGAAGGACTTTTTACGCAAGGATAAGAACCGACAAAAATCGACCTTAAATACTAAATAGCAGTACAAGCAAGGTAGATTTGTTTTATGCTAAGCCTTGCTGAATAGTTCTTTCCCTACTCGCTGCTTTCTTCCTATTTGTTGGCAGTCCTTCACTTTTTCGTATCGAAATTCCTGCACCCTGAGTAATTCATAATTATTTTGACACATGTTATGCAAAACTGCTTAACATTTTGAACTTTTACAATTTCCTAAGCACCGCCATGTATGGCATGGATCAACAGCTCATAAACGCGTGCCAAGCCCAGCTCGGGGCACACATACTAAAGGCTTGCCATGTAAAACTAATTAACGACAAGCTCTCAAAAACCGAACCTACAGTAATTGCTTAATTACGCAACCCATATGGACGAGGACATTCCGCTCTCATTTCACCATCATCTACAAGTGAATGTGTGGCAAACTCCTCACGTCGCGTCGTCAACATACATCGTACATCGACTGTGAAATCCGATACATGTGTACCTTTTCAAAACACACACTCACACAATCACGATAGATTGATAAAATAATTAATCAGGACCCTGATTGCAGCAGACTTTTCTCGGTTCTCGATTTGTATGCAACGATTGGCGTCGTTGTCGTGCGCACAGTAAACCACAGCACACACGATTTATGCAACGCATAAAGGCTCTAGCAAGTATGGTGCCAAAACCATTTCGCGTTATGATCGATTTCAAATGCGTTTCCCATAGACAACACACTGATAGAGTGCGATACAGATAGACAAAAAGTGGAATTTTGCCAAATGACCCTTAGGCTAAGAGACCGCGCCTAGCCTTGCGTCGTTATCGTCGCTGCCACCGCGCCGCCCCCAATCAACACTTCATAACTTATCACCATCTATCGGGCTTAAGCGGGCTGCAAAAATCTGTCGCCCCATTTGCCTCATTGGATTATGTCATTTCGAGCGGCCACTAAGCACTCCCACTATCCGAGTCCCGCTGCAGTCCTTTATTTGCTCTCCTACTCCGCTATTCCGCTGCGATAGTCACTTTCACTTTGGGGGCACAAAACCACACCACGGCGAACAGCATGTGTGCAACTGGCAACGTGACACAGTGCTCCAATATCTGGCCACAGATCTTAAGTGGTATCACAACCGAAAGTAGTTTGCAATGGAAGAGCGAGCGCGCGCGCGCAATAGATTGCATTAAGGCTCTGTGTGCTGTTAGGCTTATTGGAGGTGTTTGCTGCGGTTACTTCCTTCTGTGTGGCGGAGCGGTTAGCTGCTTATGTCCACCCTCGTGCAACAATTTCTAATGTGTGAGCAGATCTAACGTCTTGTTTGTCCAGTGCCGCATTTGTGTTGGGCTGCGGTCCCTCCTCATCAAAAAAAAAAAAAACGCATTCGAAGTGGAACGCATCATTAGGTGAAGCTGTGCGTTGTTGTGCCCACTGTAACGACAAAACCACAAAGCCACCACTGACGGCATATTCTGAAGCCGTTTAAGCCAAATAGGGTCGTAAGCCGCTTACGTAACCCCCGCCAAAGACGTCTGACGATAATGAAGTGGATACGTTTTGGCAGACAGACCTCCATCTCGGTGCTGCTGCTGTTCCATGATGGAATAGGGTAAAGCCTATCCACGAGTTAATGGATCGAAAATGAGATATCTATGCAGAGGTCTCGTGCCCGTCAGGCTTAGCACCAGCGCGGTATCGTACTGTTTTGCATGTGTCAATATTTAAAAATCGTCAGTGGTTGCGTTTAAATTGGATTCGGTATTTGTGTGTAGGCTTATCTCGGGATTGCGTGTGACGATGGAAAATCCGGATGAGCTCTTGCCGTGCGGTTGATGGATGGACGATGATGATTTGTTGTGCGCACTGTCGCATCTGGCCAAAGGAGTGTGCTTGGTTTCATGACGAAACACGTTCATTAGCTCAGAAGATGTTCTCTATGCGCAAGTTTTCTCATGACCTAGATTCTGTGACGAGACGTAGGATGGAGTTGAAGGTTCGTTATGTCGAGACAGGAAATGTCTTTATAGTTTTCCAATCCATGTTCAATGCGGGAACATTGAGTTGCGATGATGCTTTAGCAATTAACAGATGCACCTTACAGATTGTGAGTAACGGGTTGGATTCGAAACTTGAATGCTGGCTTAATGGGTGAGTGAAATGAGGACGTTTTGCATGATTTTGCTGATTTTGTCGACGGGTTCAGTGGCGGGGTTGTTAGTGCGATGAACTGCCATGAAAAAGGTCTTGACTTAACGTGTCCTCCTCAAGGGGTTTTCTGACAAATCGTCTGAGTGGTATCAACTCTTAAGAAAAGCTTATATCTATAAGCCGCTCAGTGTCGGCGTAATACTAAAGGTCCCATCATGTTGCAAGATGAGCAGACTTACAAATAAATAATTCTGAGAAAAAGCTGGGTTCTTGGTTCTATCGGTGCAATTAGGCGAAGAATTTTTGTTGTTCTGCTAGTTTTGGAGGACTTTCATCTTAAGCCCTCGAAGTTTGGGGCTGTAACTCTTCCTGTTAGTTTTAATTCATTGGAGGCAGAGTTCTTTTTAGATATTTATCGGCAATAGACTAGACGCTCGTTCTTTTTATGATAACTCGGATTTGCTAGTATTAATAGCGATACCCAACCTTAAGCAAAACGATGCTTCCACGACGGATGTTTTGGTAAATATCACACAACAACTCATTATGGAAATTTGGTCCGGTGAAAGTATTTATGAATAATGGAACATCATCATCTCTTATAACATCCTAAAATTAAATATTTGATATAAAAAAAGGACCTTCACCCCTTCCTGCTCCGTTTATTTGAATGTGCGAAGTAATTTTGTTTTTTCAAGAAAAAAAAAGGAACCTCCAGTACGACTTCATAAGCGAACTTCTCACGACACCGTGTTTAATCTTTTCAAAGAGTTGGGACAGTGAATAAAACCGAGCGGTTGTTATTTTCCCGCCGAACTTTATAAAGCCGGCGGAGTAAGTAACATCCACCAACTCAAAAGCCAAACCTGGTCGGAAAAAAGTGTGGCTGAAGAATGAAACATCAGCATCGTTTGCCCGATCCACAAAACACATGACAGCGCATCGCCTTGCCTAAATCCTTTTTTTGTATCGAATGTGTCGGTGAGGTCGTTTCCGACCCTAATGTAGCAGCGAGGATTCTCCATCGTCATCAACACAAACGGATGAGTTTGGGCGGTATACTAAAACTAGACATGGCTCTGTATAGTTTATCTCTATAAATGCAGTCGTATGCGGCTTTGCAATCAATGAATAGGTGGTGGGTAACGATTTGGACTTCTTGGGTTTTTTTTCCAGGATCTGCCAAAGTGTGAAAATTTGATCAGTTGTGGACTTTCCTGGCCCAAAACCACACTGATAAGGTTGTTGGTAAATGGTTTCAGGCGCTCACATATTATGGCAGATAGGATTTTGAAGGCGATGTTGAGTAACATCTACTCATAGTTGGTGGATGTTACCGACCAAGTCATCTCTCATTTCCGCCAGCCTTGTTAAGGTTGAGTTTTGATATTGCTATCCTCGCCTCACTCAGGTCGGGTGGTTGGCTGTTTTCGCTATCGTTGGCAATTTCAAATTGTTCGCTCTGGCTGACAGAGGAATGTTGTTCGTTGTCACCGTTTAAGAGTCTGCAGAAGTGGTTCTTCTATATCTTCAGCATCGACTGTATCTCAACTACGACATTTCCTTTTTCATCTCGACAGGATTCAGATCGAGCCTTGTATCCTTGGCTTTGACGTCTCTCACTTTAATGAAATTTGCTAACATCAACATCGTATCTGAAGTGGCACTTCTCTTTATCCTCGATCTCGCGCTTTTCTTGCTCTTTTTTCTTCTTTCTGAAAAGCCGATGTTCTTCCCTTCTTCTATGTCAATAGAACAATCACAATCACGATCGTTTCCACAGTTATGTTGCTCGAAATGAGGAGTTCATCCATTAAATCAGGGGATTTCGTAAATTTTGTAGATAGAAAAAGGATATTTACGTAGCTGGCTGGTCTGTAAATCTAAACTGGGTTTCCTTAAGGAGCATAGAGATCTTCTAGACCATTTCTGTTCCTTCTTGTGTGATTTTTGATATAATAGTAGTGCAGCCCAAGATCCGTCGATAGTTGTCTTGCTTTTTATCTTCGACCGTTTGCTTATCAGGGACTTGCAGGTCACCTTTGTCTTTGTTGCAGTATAATGGCTAATACGGATGCTTGCAGTTTAAGTAAAAAGTTTGTTAGCAGTGACATCTCAAAAGTTGTGACCTTAATCCGATCCTCGGTACGATCGGTTGCGATATATTGGTGAGAGTTCAAACTAAAAATTAGCTACAATCCCAGGGAACTAAAAGAACAGAAAAATATATCGTCGCTTTCACGGCAAAGTGACATAAGTCGAAATTTGTCATTTTTGAGTTAAGTATACAGAAGTGACCGCAAAAAAATATATTTTTTTTCTGCCTAATCAGCTTATTTCTACTTCCTCTACTTTCCACGTTATAAAAAGTGTCGTTTCGTTTTTTCACTAACATCCCTGCAATTTTTTTCTACCTCAATGCCATTTTTTTAGTTGTGCGTTAACCTTCGTCGCGTGTGGTTGTGTTTGTCTGATCAAAACGGCGTATTGTGCAAAATGTCAAACTATACAAAAACAAACAGGTAAGATTCTTGCTCCATTTCGACATTTTTTTATTTGCGTTATATTTCCACACAAAATTGTGCCAGGTTTTCAATTAAAAAAATCAGTAGAACTGACACTTTTGGATTATGACATTTTGCTTCTAAGATTTGGACATTTTTTTTTGTGGCAGAACGACACTTTTGTTTTATGTCGTTTTTCCTCTAAATACCAGCAATGCTTCCTATTAAATTTTTAACCAGCATATTGGCTTTTCTTTTTTTACGTCGAAATTTAATAGAACTTCATAGAAAAATCAGTCTTTTTTTCATTTACGGCGTTTTTCCTGAAAAATATTGCCCCTGTTTTTTATTGTTTTGATTGACTCAATAGAGCAAAAGTGTCAGTTATGTTTGTTGGAACTCATCATACCTACCTAAAACCAAAGAGCATAGAACTACATAGAGTGCGCATCTCAGCTAAACATGTTGTAGTCGTCTCAGACGTGGCGGTAATCGAAAGGACATTTTCTTTGTTCGGTATGCGTGAACATTATGAATATGAACACAGGGGTATATCAATATCAATACAACACATAGAACATTTTCGTTGTATGAGATGCGCACTCTATGTAGTTCTACACTCGTTGCTAAAACTTAACGTATCAGAATTATTATCTAAATCCCTTTGTCGCTTCATAATATTTTATAGAGCTCCTCTAAGCAGATCCGAATTACTTGTCAATTTGGCAAGAAATAACAATAATCGAAGTTTCAAAGGCTCTCTTAATATCAAGCTTCCTGAAAAGTCAAAGGTAAGTAATGAACATTCATGTAGCTTTAAGAAAATAGTTCTACTGAGAATAATTTTTCACAGAATGATACTACTCTGGAAAGCGAAAGCTTTAATAACCTTCACCGACTTGAACCTGTATCTAGTCAGCTAAGCAATGTAGAACCTGGACCCAGCGGTTTAACTTATCACGAACTTCGACCTTATGATAGAAAATTAGTTTTTCCCTCCAAAAAGGTTATTGATTCTTCTGAATCTTCCTCGGATGAGTCATCATCTTCTCCAGTGCAATTTGAGAATGCCTTTGGACAAGAAAGGGAAAGCACGTTCACAAATTCTTCTGCAAATACTCATAACCTACTGAAACAAGCATTTAGTCAACCAAGTAGTCTTGAACCTGGACCCATATCCTTAGCTAATAACGAACATCAACCTTCTGGTACAAAGGATATTGTGCCTTCCAATAAGGTCTTTGAAAATCCTGAATCTTCAGGGGACGAGCTGTCATCTTCAGGTGAAGATTTTTCGTCAGATGACTTCGAAAAAGACCCGAATTTCGATCTACCTTGTAACCTCAAAGATACACCAACTCCACAAAAGGATGAAAAAGAAAATCATCATCGTAAGAAAAATAGCGCTGAATGGAAAAAAACTAAAGCTAAGACCTTGCGAAACTTAGGACTGTCTTATGTATCTTCTTCTAAAAATAAGAAGGTTATACCTGAGCGACAAAATGGCCCGGTTTGCAATTGTAAGCTCCAATGTTCTTCCAAGGTAAGTCAAGAAAATAGAATTAATGTTTTTAAAAAATACTGGGCTTTGGGAAGTACCAATAAGCAAAGAAATTTTCTTGCTGGGTCTATCAGCGAAATCAAGCCTAAATATAGATATATCCGAGTTTTGGAACAGTCGTCTACGAGGAAACCACGAAGTCATAATAATGCATTTTATTTTGTTATCGAAAACTGTCGCATAAGGGTATGCAAAGTCTTTTTTATGTCAACTCTAGGAATAAATGAAAGACCTATTAGGACGGTACTCGCAAAGAAAGACCTAAATATAACAAACATGGTTGACATCGATAAAAGAGGCAAGCACACGCCCTATAATAAGCTTGATATTGAGACTGACAAAAGAGTGAAGAAGCATATCGACTTAATTCCACGTATGCCAAGTCATTTTTGCAGATCGAGTTCAACAAGGGAATATATCGAAGGAGGTAACACAGTTGCCGGACTACATAGTAACTATGTTGATCAATGCAAAAAAATGGGTGTTCCATATGCGAGTTATTCGTCATACTATCGCATATTTAAGAATGATTACAACATTTCTTTCCATAAACCAAAAAAGGACCAGTGTGCAGATTGCGTTGCATATGAAAACTCCGAAGACAAAACAATTTTACAAGAGAAATAATATGACAAACACTTGGAAGAGAAATCATTATCTAGACAAGAAAAAAACCGGGAAAAACAGTCTACAAGTGATTCATTCATCGTTGCAGTCTATGATCTTCAGGCTGTGCTCCAGTGTCCCAGAGGTGATTCTGGAACTTTTTACTACGTGTCTAAGCTTAACGTTTTTAATTTTACTGTGAGTCAACTTGACAATAAGGAGGTTGATTGTTATGTTTGGCACGAGGGAGAAGCAGGACGAGGAGCTAATGAAATTTGCACATGTGTTTTCAAGTACCTTCAAAAACTCAATGACAAGGCAAAGATGGAATTCGATGTTATCTTTTATAGCGATAATTGTTGTGGGCAGCAGAAAAATAAATTTATGATTTCCTTATATGCGTTTGCTGTTCAAGTACTGCCTAATCTAAGGAGTATCACTCATAAATTCCTGATTAAGGGTCACTCACAAAATGAAGGTGATGCTGCTCATTCGGTTATAGAGCGTTCTGTTAAGAGATCACTGAAATCAGCACCAATATATACTCCAGACCAATACGTAACCATTATTAGATCAGCGAAGAAGACGGGATCTCCATACAATGTTCATGAGCTGGATCAAACATCATTTTACGATATCAAGAACTTATCTGAAAAAATCGGATCCAACTTTTCCATTGATGAGAGAAAACAAAAAACAAAATTAGGAGACATAAAAATTATGCCATTTCAGAAAAATTCACCTGGCGAATTTTTTGTCAAAACATCCTATTCTGATGAGGTTTTCAAAAAAATCCAAATCAGAAAAAATACAAGATCATTGGAGTCAATTTGTAATCTTGTATTGATGCCGTTGCCCAACACTTATGCCGGAATTTCGTCCAAGAAGAAGGAAGGTCTTCTACAGCTTTTTCAAAAATACCAAATTCCACATTTTTATAAATATTTTTATGAAGGACTTAAAAGTTACTAAAAAAATAAATGTGGTTTTACTTTATTATCACTAAAACTATCTATGTTTATCAATGGATTTTTCTATTTCTTTTTAACTTTTAATCAAACTGAAGTGCCAATATTTATTTATATTTATTATTAGATTTAATCATTTATTTATTTTTTGTCACCTATTTTTAAAATGGGTATTTTTTTGTTAAACTTAATTAATATGAATTAATAAATGTTCTGTTTATCTTTTAATTAAACTGAAGTGCCGATATGTATTTATAGATTTAATCATTTATTTATTTTTTTATCACCATTTTTAAAAGGGTTTTTTTTTGTTAAACTTATTTAATATGAATTAATAAATTTTCTGTTTAACTTTTAATCTAACTGAAGTGCCAATATTTATTTATATTTATTATTAGATTTAATCATTTATTTTTTTGTCACCTATTTTTAAAAGGGGTATTTTTTTGTTAAACTTAATTAATATGAATTAATAAATTTTCTGATTAATAATATTGTTTGAATTTATTTTGAAATAATTTGAATATAATTGAAATAATTTTTGTGACATAATACGAAAATTATCACTAAAAAAGACTGTTAGATTTTTCACGAAACGTCGTAAGTCCGAAGGATTTTTTTTATATATTGATTTTGTAAAAAACTTTATATTCTATCTGAAAGAGGGAGAAAAGTACTTCACTTGTATGTAAACAAACTTGGTATATTGTTTATATTTAACAAGAAAACAATTTTTTAGTGTGAGGTAAAACTTAAAACATCATTCCTGAAAATCATACATTTTCGACTTATGTCACTTTGCCATGAAAGCGACGATATATAAAACTGGGTACAGTGTCCATGATTCAAAAAATGTATCAAAACCTCACCCTTACTGTCGAAACTCTAGCAAAAATCTGAAAAACATCCAAAAGTTTAAAGCTATTATGAAAAACTTCTTAAATTGCCATTTGGAATCCAACTTTGGAATTACCGACATTGAGCTCGTCTTAGAGAATTTATATTTACTCCGATTATAGCCACATGCTCACTTCATCTCCAACCTATAAATAATGCACCATGAAGATATGACTTTGACCAGACCAAGCCGACTTATTGTCTGCATTAACTTTTACAAAATCTCACAAAAAACCCAACGGTACACAAATGATTTAGCTGCGTCACTTCATACCCACTAACATCTCAACCACCGTCAGCTTTTGTTCTGGATTTCTAAAGATTTCCATCACTTCACAGATAGCTCATGCATATCGAAACTCCATACTGCGCAGATAACAAAGCTATCTTCCACATAATAACCATGCGCCGTTGTTGCATTATAAAACCTAAATCGATCCGTCATCCACAGTCAGAGGTAACTCCCTCCATCAATAACCAATCTAGACTTCCCGAAATCCAATTCAATCCGAACTTCCAGTCTTTTCAACTCCCCAACGCAAACATCTTCGATCCGCATGCGCATATACCTACTTCCAGATCGCCGAGCTCTAGGTATGCATTTCAACTTCCAGCGGTCCCCGTTGTTTGCGGTCTCCCTCGCATTCGAATGACATTTGAATAATCACATCAAGTCACTTATCAGATTCCTGGACAATGAATTTAACAAATTCGAGGATTGATCATGCGACTTGGACCTATACGCCGGCCGCTGCGGACAATGCCAATATCTTTTCCGCCTCTATGGAGTATTGGATTCGGTAAGTTTCATGTATGCGTGTGCACACAAATATTTCCCTCCAAATAAGTTCCAAGCCCGAAAAAAAAACCCAGACCTAGGAAAAAAGCAACAGAATGCAGGCCCAACAAATCGAATAAATAAAACGAAAGTCACGTTCCACGGCATTATGTCGATAGTCTAAGCGCGAGTAATTAATTCCCAGCGCTGAGTAAACATGATTAATAATAGCAATAAGAATCCGCTAGCTAGCTAGTTAACGGCATGGCAGTTGCATGCAGTGTGGACCTGGGGTGGGCGGTTGGCGGTGGGACCGGCGCAACATACCTGTCTACCAGGCCGCAGGTGGGGAGAAAGAGAGAAAGACCGCACGTTCGGGGAGTAACGTGCACCGGCAAGAAGATTTACGAGCCTCCACTTGTCGGCGATCGCTGAATGTGGAGTACATTTGGGCTTGCTAATTACCGGACCACATGGGAGAAGTTTTGAAAAACTACCTTTGATGCTATCGCTCTCGGTGGGAGTTGAGTTTCTTATACACGTATACGTGGAGCTGGACATTCGAAATGGGATCTGTCAAAATGCGACAACTTATGGGCGGGCTATGGGAGCAGGGCAGCAATCGTTTTGAAATGTCTATATCGTTGCGAGAGGTTCTTATCGGGGATCGGCTGGCGCGCGGAGAACTTGCAACTCCATTGACACATTGTTGTCTGGTCGAGTTTTGATTGGGGCGGTGGGATACTGCAACTGGATGTTGAATGGGAAATGCCAGTAACACTAGGTGTTACTGGAAACACGCACTTAATGAAACTCAAAATTGAGGATTTTAGAACCTGGACTTATGCCTCAGTAGTTGGCGCAGTTCAGAGGGTCGTTCTTTTGTGGATCAGCATACGATGCCGAGGTACCATTCTTTAGGCATACATTCATCCGACCAAATTTGAATAATGAGTCGGTGAAAGTTACTTACCAAGTCATCTCTGCCTTGTTAAGCTTATATATTACTATCCTCACTTCACTAAGGTTGGGCGGTTAGTAGTTTTCGCTGTCGTCGCTAATATTGAATGGTTCGTTCCGAAGAAGATTGTTCGTCATCGCCGCTTAACCGTCTGCAGAAGTATTCTTCCATAACCTCGGCACAGAATGTGTCTCAACACCGATATTTTCTTGTTCATTTCGATGGGATTTTGTTTGGCTAGTTAGCAGCCGTCCCCATCAATAGCTGCGCGTTTGAGTTTATTAAGGAGCGGGATCTGTTGGTGATATAAATTTAAGCTTGTTCTCTACAAGGACATTATCTATTGCTGACTTCAAATTTTTTTTGGAGGATATTGACAATCAAGAGTGATTAAGGCTGGTAGCTTATTAGCTATAAGAAGCACTTTTCATACCAGTTTAAGCTATAGTTTTACTATAGACTTGATCTGAGACACCCCAAGAAATGGATTCAGAAGAAGGTCTTCTGTTTGTTTTTGTTTATGGGGCGTGGTGGTGGGGCAATCTGATTGTAGCAAAAATAATGCGGTTAATACAGATAAACCTCCATCACTTCAAAACCGTTTCGGCCGGAATTCTTCTCCGACTAACGAGTAACGGGGAAGATATTGTCCTCATCCAAGAACGTTGAGCCAAAAACAACTTGGTATGTGGACACATGACTCAAGACTATACACTCTTGTATGCAAAGAATAAAGGTAAATCAAGATGATCGTTAAGAGAAGCCTTAATTTGTTTACTTACTCTCCAATTCCAGTCATCGAGATATAACTGCAGCTCAACTGGAAGCCAAGGCAAAGAATTACTGGTTTAAATGTGGGATCGCAAATGCGTATAATGAAAGATGGACTCATCCTAGGAAGTGATGCTAACACACATTTCACGCATTTCCTCCTCCTGGAGGGGAGAGGGATTCCACGTTATTGCCTACACGGATGAAGTTGCTATCGCTATCTCAGGGAAGTGCCAGAATTCACTCAAAGAATTTCACCATAGCTGAAAGAGATATCTGCGAAGGACATTTGCATTTTCTCCGACAGCAAAGCTGCCATCAAATAAATGGAATCAGTCTTTACAAGTTCAAAGACAACCCTACATTTCCGTTCATTTTTACAAAAGATGTCAAAGCAGTTTAATATCCACCTAGGCTGGGTGCTTGGGCATAGTGACATTCCAGCGAACTGTAAGGCTGACGAACTCATCAGACATGATGAGTTCTACTAATTTTACCCGACACGTTTGCTAGGTATTCCTATCGCTATATGCGAAAGCTTACTTGTGCAACATGCTAACAGCAAATCAAATCTCAGATGGAGTATTGGCACGATGTCTCAAATAAACTATCAAATCTGGGCAAAGTTGGATTCGAAAAAAAATCAGGGACCTCCTCTCAAACGAAATCTGTGGGAGCTGCATGGACGAAAAGGTATAAGAAAAATATATTTCATCTCGATCATCCCGGCCCCATACTACATGCTTACTATTTTCAAAATCTGAGCGCTTAGAAAAGTGGAAGTAAAAAGCCTCCTCCGTTTCATCGTAAGCTCAGAATGGATTTTTCACAGATAACAAGGAGAATAGACAATATCCACGTGGTATCACAATGGACCAAAAATGGTTCAAGTGTGCTGGCGACCTACTATGATCTAACATAACCTTCTATTTATAAAGTCTTTCTATGGATTGGTTATACTGTTTGAGTATTTGGTATCCTAATATCACCCTTTAAATGTTTAGTAATCACCTACATGTATTGGATATTGGTAGCATTATACGGTGATACATAGGCAGTGTTATGGTGTATGGTAACGGGTATCTTAAAAAGTGGACCCTCTGAACTGCGCCTACAGAGGCATTCAAATCCTCGACATCGCCTACAAGATCATATCTTCCTTCTGTTAGGCAGAACCAAAAATTCAATATTGGCAACAACACCGCAAACTGTCAACCATCTAACCTGAATGAAGTAAGGATAGCAATATCTAAATAAGGCTGCCGGAAATGACGGCCTTCACACTGAGCTTCATAAGGCCGGCGGAGATGATTTGGTAATTTACATCCATCTACTCATAAGCCAACTCCGGTTGGATGAAAGTATTCCTGAAGAATGGAAACTCAGCATCGTTTCCCCGAGACCATCTGACCTGCGCCACCTACAAAGGCATAAGCCTCTTCAATATCGCCTAAAAGATCCTATCATCCGTAATATGTGAACGCCTGAAACCGTTTATATACAGATTGATCACCCTTATCAGTATGGTTTTGAGACAGGAAAGTTCACAGCTGATGAAGTCCAAAGCCCAAACCCAAGAAGTCCAAATCGATACCCACCACCAGCTCATCGATTTCAAAGCCGCATACGACATAATTTTAAGAGACAAACTATACAGAGCCATGTCTAGTTTTGGTATACCGCCTAAACTTGTCCGTCTCTTCAGGATGACGATGGAGAATTCTCCCGGCTCCATCAAGTTCGGAAACAACTTCACCAACACATTCGAAAAAGGATTAAGGCAAGGCGATGCGCTGTCATGCGACTTCTTCAATTTGATTCTTGAGAGGATTGTGTAAAACTCCCGAGCCAACAACGAGGCACAAACCGATGCAACTACTAGCATACGCCGACGATAATGGCATCATTGGTAGGACTCACCGATATGTCATAGTCATGTTCACTAGTAGGTATATAGAAGGAAGCGGTTAACGAGGGTAAGACTAAGCATATGCTGTCAGAACGAAAGGATACAAAAAATCGACGAATTAGACAGAAAGTCACCGTAGACAGATATAATTTTGAGGTAGTACGGGACTTTTTCTAAGTCGGCTGCGCATTTCACAACAACATCTCGTCAGAAATTAAACGAAGAATTACTATTGCCACCCGCTGTTTCTTCGGGCTAAGAAGGCAATTCAGTAGGAAAGCTCTCACTCGAATTAGTAAGGAGATCCTATATAAGACCCTGATCATCCCAGTCCTGCTCTACGGCACTGAAGCATAGTCAAAAAAAAACTCCGCATCGGACTTTTAAGATGGCTAGGACATGTGGAATGAATGGACACCAATACTCCGGCTTGCAGAGACTTCGTTCCCCAGCCAGACGTCGGACACTGTAGAGGAAGATCCCGCCATAAATGGGGCGCACAAGTTGAAATCGACCTCAACCAAATTGGAGTGCGCAACTGTAGGAAATTAGCTAAGGACCGGGCTAATTGTAGACGCATATTGGTTGAGGCCCAGGTTCATTCCAGACTGTAGCGCCACTTAAGTTAGTAAGTAAACAAGTCACAGAGAGATAGTTGACATTTTGCAAAAACAGCTGGAATACAGGAATATAAGTCAGATCCTGAAGATCGTTTGAATACAGTCTGCCAAGAAATTTTCTACGGCTGTTTATCGCCCAGTGAAATAGCACGTATGGGATATCCTCTTTGACGTCAGGGTAGCAGCATTTCTTACACAACTCTTAGAGTATCATGTGCCATCTCTCTTTTCTTAGGTCTTTCCCATCACATTTTCTGAATTGGTTGTCTGCTTAGTAGTAAAAGGTTAGGTTCCGTAAATTCAAGGTGAAGATCCAAGCATCGCTCAATCCATATTATTAAGCCTTCGAATGAAAGGTGCCGAATAGCCAGCTCCCCATAAATTAATGATAAAAAACCAACCACTATAGGTGTTAAACAGTTTCTGAAACCCCTCTTCTTAGGATTTCTTAGAAGCGTATCTATCATGCCATTTTCGTATTTAGTTTGAGAAAAAACAACCACCTTGTGTGGTCGCACAGACCATCTCTTATCTCGACATTTGTCTTTCCGCCTCAAAATAGTATCCACTGAAATAGTTTTAACTCATGTTTCGTCCAAGGTTGCAGATAAATCTCTAAAGACACCCAATTAGTCCATTAAAAAGCTGTAAGGGATCGTCCCTGACAAATTGGTCAGGTTTCCGCCATTTGGCTGGTATGTTTTTTTTTTCTTTAACACAAACTAATTGAATTCACCGCACATTCTGAGAGAAGTATACATATACCAAACCCACTCCTTCAAGGACACTCAATCTCAATTCTCAAGCAAATTAATACCTACATCATCTGCGAAACGCGATTACAAATGATGATAATACACACACAAAGAGAGCGCATCCGATCGCCGGAAAAGATCTCCATATGGCTCTGAAGGATCTATCTATCCAGCATGCGCGCTGACACAAAAAATATAACATTCATGTCGGGACATTTATAATGCCAGTCGACGGCTATGTGCGACGCAGGACCATAGTGATGGCAATTTTGTCCGACCCTATGCGATATAATAGTCCAGCACAAATCATTATCAATTAATCACATTTTCACCTAGAGTCTCACCGTGAGCGCACATGCGCGCTTATCCTGTTCTGCGATCGGGGTAGTAACATGGCTGGCGCGTCGTTCGGTAGCCGTGCTGGGACGCAACATCACAGTCGACCAGCGCATGGAATCTGCTGATTAATGGTTTTTGATTTGGTCCCCGGGCTTGCAAAGATGTACACTGGCTATTCGCCAAACACTTTAAGGCACAAATGGCCGCAATTTCAATCGTCCGGTTGGGTTGGCATGCCGCAAGGATAGTGGTGATTCCCAACGATATGGACAACGATCGGACGCAAGCAACAATGTTTGGGGTGAGGAAAACGTGAGTCACGTCGCAAAGGTCTCGATAAATCTTCGTATACATTGTGCAAGCGCATACAAACTCACTCGACGGCACGATGATTGTCACTTTCATTACATCGCACCAAACTAGGATGTTGATAATGACGGTGATTGTTGATGATGTTGGTTGCTAGTTGCTGGTTGATGCCAGCAGGCGGATGAGGAGGAGTGTGTATAGGAGAGACACGTCGCATGGAAGTGGTGCCATTTGCCATTGAAACTCAATGCGATCGATTCCGATCGTTGAAGACCGAAATGCTGTTTATGTATTTCTCACTCAGTATGCTATCGCGGTGTTAAATCTTTTAAATAACTGAGAACGCATCTAGAAGTCCATGACCAGCACGGCACTCAGACCAAAAGAGGTCATCGGCGAATACAAAATAAGAGCTGCACAGTGGGGTAGTTCTGAGGCAATTAAAACTCCGAAATTAAAATATCAAAAGATGTCAATAAAAGAGAAGACTTTTCGGGGATGATTTTGTGAATTGAGTTGAATCAATAAAATTTTTCATCGGTGTTGATTCAATTTATAAAATCTTTTCCATTATGATGAAAAAAAAAATTCCATTAAGATGTACTTTGGGATAGAAATTAATAAAATATTGTAGCAGAGGGGTAAAATCTAGTGAATGACACTATTTTAACATCTCTCACACAATAACTTCCTTTCAAAACAGAACAATAAATCAATAAGCTTTTTTGTGTCCTTGCGCAGATACTCAGTTTTCCAAAAAGTGCATGAGAATTTAATTTTTAAATAAAATACGGAGACCATTGCATGCACGCTTGCAGCGATCGACTGTTTGGCGCCAATTTTTTTTTATAAAACAAAAATATACAAATTTTTGGCGCAACAGGCTTCATGTGTGCGTGTGTGCTTCGTGCACGAAGGCGGGACCTCCTGTTTTATGACGGCTCCGATAGGCAAATTTGAGATAAGCTTTTCTTGACAAGATGATGCCTCGGATGATATATTTGAACATCACGAGAGGAGGGCCAGTGAAACATCATTGAGGTGGTGCTACAGCTGGGAATCGAATTTAGACCTTCTGCGCGGCAGTTTCTCGCACCATCACTCCACTAAGCCCGTCAATTTTTTGTAACGCCCTTCAATATTAGGTGCCTTGAACGAAGACAATACGAATTTACGCCATAATGGCATTAATTAGCTTTCAAATGCACTTATGGCCTAAATTCACTTTTAAAAGAACTAAAGCCATGACTTAAATGTGAAATATCGCCATATGGTATTAAGGTAGAATGAAAGTCACCGTCAAAAATAAATGATGGATGGAACATATTCAATTGCAGAAAATGGTCCGCTCTAACCTTCAGTGCGTTCACGGTCGGTGAATAAAACCTGAACCTTTACGTTTTACTTTCATTGGATGTTTTGGGGTGTAGGTTCCTGGGAGCGTCCTCCCCCACCTGCAATTACCGTGTTGTGGTCGACAAAGAATCGTCCTTTTAGGCCCATTCTGCCTGATGATGTCCGTCGCAAATCTTAAAGAAACCGTTGGCTTTATAGATTGTGTTTGTGCCGAGGATGTCCTGGCGCACATTTGCTTGGCTTCTGTCACGGGGACCTCCAGTCCATTGTGTTTCGATGACACGGTTTGTGCGGGATTATAGCCCTCGGAGTTTTCATGATATCCTCAATCATCAATCAAGTTTTTTTTTTATTCTTAGCACGCGCTAAAGGGTTTATGAATACCCTTATAGTGTTTGGACACAGCGCGGGCATAAAGGAAATTGAGGAGAAAAAAGGAGGAGATAACGATGTGCATTGGTTTCAATTTTTTTTTTTTTAAATTATAATGGGGAGGAAAGACTGAAAGCATTCCACATTCGTTTTGTTCGGTTTAGGAACGAATTTCTATATTTCGTAGTACGTCCGAAGGTAGGCTTGAGGGTGAATTGGTTAGCATACATGGCATGGCTAGTATCACGGTTGAATGTTTGAAGGGGCGGAATGCAGCTGGCTATTTCGATTGACCATTTCCTGTTAAAATAGCGGTAAAAAAGTGTTAGGCAGGAGATATTCCTACGATGTTCCAGCGAGACTATAGAGTTCGCTACGGTTGGATCTCCTATCAGTTTTATCGCACGCTTTTGTGTCCTATCCAGCAGATGCAATGATGTTTTTGCTGCACCTGACCAGATGTGGGCGTTAAACTCTAGTTTGGGACGTATATATGATTTATATATTGAGGCCAGATCAGAAGGGGTGAAATATTTTTTTCATCGATAAAGGAAACCTAGACATTTCGCTGCGTTTTTAACGATTTCCAATTGGTGGTCGTTCCAACGAAGGTCGTTACTACCACACATACCGAGCATGGAAAGTTTTTCTGTTTCGGCGATGCAAGTGCCATTCATGGATAATGGCGGTTACGCATAGATGACAGAAGACAGCATTGTGTTTTGGAAGCATTAAATTCCACTCTATTGGATTTACCCCATTCAATTATGCTGTCAAGATCGGAATTTAATGAGCTTAACGTATTTTGCCGTTTCTGTTCCAAGTCCGAAGATGAAGGGCGTGGATTAGAGAACGAATATGAAAAGCTGAGAGTGCTGTCATCAGCAAAGGAATGGATAAAAATCATTTATAAAAATGAGAAAGAGTGTCGGAGACAGAACGGAGCCCTGGGGAACACCAGCATTTATTTCATTAGAAGCAGACTTGAAACCGTCCAAAACAATTTGAATTGAACGTTTCGAGAGATAGTTTCTAATCCATTGAAGAAGAGTTTTATCGATTCCAGAAGCACGCATTTTCGACAAAAGGGCTTGATGCCACACCCTCTGTCAAATGTCTTTGAAATATCAAGTCCAACGGTCTTGTTTTCGCCACCGAGGTGAATAGATTGGTTCCACTTTTCGGTAAGATATGCCATCAAATCACCATTGGACCTGTTGCAACGAAAACCGTATTGTCGGTCATTTAGGAGTTTTCGTGATTCAAGATATTCCATAAGCTGACGGTTTATCAGCGTTTCCATGACCTTAGAAAGAAGGGACGTGAGTGCAATTGGTCGGTAGTTGGAGAGAGGAGAAGATTCGCCTTTTTTTGCTACAGGCTGGACAAATGCAGTTTTCCATTTATTCGAAAAGAGACCTGATGAGCAGGACAGATCGAAAAGCTTACGCAGTGATTTTGCCAGCGTGGAAGAACACCTCTTCAGAATTATGAGGGATTTACCATCTGGACCAGGCGATTTGTGAATGTTGAGATATAATAATACTCTTGCGACTGTACGAGTACGGAAATGGATTTGTCCCATAGAATTTCCTACGTTCTCAAGTACATTGGAAGACTGGGCACAATCTGGTAACGTAGAACTGGCTGCAAAATGGGCAGCAAGCAGTTTGGCTTTGTCTATAGAGGTGACAGCTGGAATCTCATTGTAAATGAGCGTTGGGATGGAGGATGAGGTAGAATTCTTAATGTTTTTTTTGACAAACAACCAAAAGTTTTTACTACCCTTGGGACAAAGTAGCATTTTTCGCCTCAGCTTTTAGTCGTGGGAGAATTTAAAACGCTTGATGCGGGCATTACAATCATTTCTGACTCGTTTTAACTTAGATCGGTTTTCCTAAGTAGGATTTGTCGTATATAAACGAAAACATAACTCTTTCAACCTAACAGTCTCTTTGCAGCTCGAGTCATACCACCCATTTGCCTTAGGTTCGATACTTTTTACACGGTGAGGGATAAAGAATTTCATAACCAGGAGAATGGTGTTCGTTATCGCATCGGCAGCAACATCCACGTCATTATCGAGGATGCATTATGACCATTTAAAATTCTTAAAGAAACCGTTAAGAGCTTCATAGTTGGCTTTCCTGCATTGCCATACGGCTCTTTTTGGAATTTGTGCTTTAACGTTGGAGTACGAGAAATAAGCCGATACGATACAGTGGTTTAACGAGCCTAGAGGTGATAGAACATTGATAGTGTATTTATAAGGATGAGAGGTCAGAAAGCCCAGAGTGTTAGCGGCTTGACTGTGAATGTCCGGAATTGCTGTTGGCTAATTTACAAGCCATCAATCAACGTTGTAGTCACTGGTTGCCCTAAACTGTCTCCACTTTGCGTTAGTAAGATTAAATCATAGAGGTATTTTAATAAAAATAAGGGATAACGAGCGGCTTTTGTTTTCGTGATTCTTACTGCAACAGTATAACCAACGAGTTATACGATTATCGAACTTTCCATTCAATGGGTCAATACTTTGACCAACCATTGGCATGTGACGTCAAATTGTCCATCTAGTTCTAGCCAAAATAGTCATCCAACATATTACGTTCCATTGAATAACATGGAGATCCACAGAACGAAATCCAGACAAATCAAGGTACCTTGCTGAATGAAATTTTTAAGCAAAAGTGCGAAGAACATATATATTCAGCAGTATTTTTGGAAAATACAGCCTACGCTGCAATCGAATTGATCACATGGCGATAGGTAAAATGGACGCGTCTAGTATTTTAGATGTCCAAGCTTGTTGCAGCCAAGCTAAGAATGCTAACAAAACAAATGCCAATTACTGCCACAACACGAAGACTGCATTCCCAAGAGACCGGCAAGGCGCCAAGTCCTTGGCAGAACAATTTTTAATTTAAGAAAATAATTCCAAATTCCTTTCATTCATGAACATTCGAAGGGTGTTATCTTGCCATGCCCAAATAGCTTCTGCAAATGCCATTGGTAGTACGGCGTAGTCTGCCAGTGGGCCTATTGAAAATATTGTGAGTACATACATGCAATTTTTGATCTTGGGCCAGTTTACGTGATACCCTCCTGCCTGGTATTTACTTTCTTGATCCCATACAAGCAAAAACAAATTCATTTTGTTGGGTTAACACGATCATTAATAACCAGGGCCTAGCTTTTTTTCATAGCTCTCTTTTTATCCCAATAAGAACGGTTGTGTTGAGATAAGCTTTTCTTGGCAGTTGTAAGTGCTCGGATGTGATTTGTCGGATTATCGCAAGAGAAGGTGCAGTGAACAATTTTTTGACAGTTCGAATGTATTTTTGTTGGTGGGAACACTGCTTTCAAATGATGAATTTCGTTAATGAAATAACAAGTTTCGTTTCGGTTGAAACGTCCTATAATACTGCCGGAGAATAATGGCAACGATGACAGCAAGCATCAGCTACCCTTGGTTTGGTGAAGAGTGAAGAATGATGCTCGCAGCCAAGATTGAGGTCTTTTTTTGATGTGGGTTGTTGCTGCGTTGCCCCAGGCAAGTATACCATACCGTCACTTGGACTCAACTAGGGAATAGTACACTTGTTTTAAGACAGGAACCGTGGCATGGTACCGCAAATGGGCCAATGCCTATAACGCCTTCTTCAGATCCATGCAAAGCTTGTCGATGTGTTTGCTCCATAGAAAATGAGAGTCAATGATAACTCCAAGATATTTGTAGCTTTCTACTAATTCAATAGTTTCGTTTCCAGTATTCGGACAGGCATCATTTCTCAAGTATATTCTACTCTGTGTGGGCTTGAATTGTGGACTCCGGATATGTATCATCTTGGTTTTTGATGCGTTAATAACTAGACCGTTATCGTGGCACCATTTAACTGCAGCATTCAACTCCTCCTGCATAATTCTCGTCGCTGTGTCGAGAGACCTGTGGAGACAATCGCCGTGTCGTCAGCAAAGGCAAAAGGAATGCTTTGTTTAAAAACACGAAGTAGTTCATTCGTGTATAGGATGAAGAGAATTGGACCAAGTTTTGATCCTTGAGGGACTCCATACTGCACGTCTCTTTTCTCACTCATCACGTCCTTAATTTTTACGCAAAACATCCTGTTGTGTAAATAATTCTTGAGCCAATCAGCCGTTACTCCTCGTATGCCAATCCGTCTAAGCGCTTCTAGTAACTTTGAATGGTTAAGAGTGTCGAAAGCTTTGCTGAAATCCATGAACAGGACTTGAACATGATTTGCCTGTATTTCTGTTTTTTTGAAACCCGTATTGACTTTTATGAATAAGAGAGTGCTTGTCAATAAAACTCTGCAATCTTTGCGAAATTACGCCTTCCAGACACTTTTCAACTACTGGAAGTATTGATATTGGTCTATAATTGCTCAGTTGATTTTTAACTCCATTCTTATGGATCGGCCGCACGACAGCGGTTTTCAGCGTTGACGGGATTTTTGACTGTGTCAGGCTAAGGTTAAACAGTTTACATAGAATAGGAGCAAATATTTCGGCGTGTCTTCTGATATCAACGGCTCTAATTCTATCAATTCCTGGCGATTTGTCTTCACCAAGGGAACTTATAATGGCACTCGTTTCTTGGATATTTGTAGCATTAGCGAAAATGGAGATCCCTACCCTTGTATTCCTATGATTCGATGTGATGGAGTTACAGTGATGAATAATTTGCGACGTCTGTGTAGAGAAAAGTTGTGCACAATTGTTGGATAATGTTTTGATGTCAATTGAAAAATTTTTAATCATCGTATCATCAAAATTCGTATCTAAAATTCAAAAGCCAACTCGGCAATGATTGAATTTGCAAGAAGTAAAAGAAAATTTCCAATCAGGAGTTTCAATGACAGCTATAACTGGGCCCTAACTATATGTGCGTCCAGCTTTTTGTACATCTGTAAATTTTTATCCAGGAAAGAGTGAAAAAAAATCGAAATCACTCCACGATTTAGAAAAAAAAGACAAATGTTGGTCAAGCCATAAGATAATTTTAAAAAAAAGTGTCCGGACAGGATATTTAGATAATGACTTACTTACTTAGGTAATGACACTGTACATAAAATTTTCAGTTATGCTCACTTTTTTAGGAAGTTGTAGTAAGAAACTAAAGCTTAAATCGTATTCAAAGCCAAATACTAAGATTTTTATGCACATTTCGTCTGATGAAAAAAAAAACATTTTAACCACACCCATTTTTCAGGATGGGATGGAATATTGTACCCTTTATTTTTTTTAAAATAAACCATTAAATGGTCCACGAGTTAGTTCAACTTCCGACCTTACAATGCTTTTCCATTTTGCATACCAACTTACAACTTTAGGTCGCACAGTTTGTCGACTCCCAATGACAAGGCGATGACATTGCTCACAAGTCCGAAAAGACACGAACACACAATCAACAGAGCGCGATGTAATTACAGGACGATGGCAAATAAATTTCACTTCAAAAGAATCCCCACAACATTGAGAGGTAATTTGAAATCAATTAGGTCTCGTGTTGCAAATTCCCCCACAATAAAAAAAAAACAACAAAAAAAAAAACAAAATCAGAGGTGCAGGATGTAACAGACGAAGGACTACAACAACAGCAGGAGCATACAAAAAACACTTCCATTGGCATGGTAGGCGAACTCCAAACGGACATCTATCTCTAACTCTTGGTGAGCGCTTGTCCATCTGTCTATCTGTCGAAAGCGCGACCTTTTGCCAGTGCCAACAACAAAACATTGTGAGATCTTGAGCGATGGAATGAGTATCTCTAGCTCGGTGTGCCTTGGCCGGGCTCTCGCTACAGGATCGCATGAGGAAATGTCATGTGCGGTAAGTTATTGCATTGGGATTGGATTGGATTGGAAGAGTTCTTATTCTTTGTCGGCAATTACCGCATAAACGCATCTCATAAATTTGCAACAACAAAAACAAATATATCTATACATCTATTGTATCTATAGCGAGTTGCAGCTTACTGAGGTGGAGGTTTCGAAGCCGCCGCCGCCGCTATCGTCGAGAAGTCGCCGTCGTCGTTGTTGTCGTCGTCGGGCGCAGCTATCAACATTGGCAAATACTACACAGAAACACAGTAAATGACGCTAGCCCGGCTGATTCCTTCGATAGCTGAAGTTGTTGAACGACGTTGCATGTACTTATGTTGGACCGCAGATATGGATCTACAGATATTTGATGCATTTTGTCGTTTTGCTGTTTTGTGTTCGAATTGGTCATGAACAAGGAAGTCGGAGTGATTTGTAATTTGTTGGCATTATCGGCGAGTCCGGTGTGGACAGATAATGAATGCACGTTTAGGGGTAGGAAATTACATAAATGAGTCCTGATCATGGGTAGCAATGTTACTTAATTGGACTAGATTTCACTTGTTGGTTATATTAAAAAAAACACGTTGGCATTGGGATGTTTTTTTTTTTGGGACAGATTGCTTCAATCAGACTTGTGTGACTGAACTTGGAAGATGATACTATGACGTAGGCAGTCAGACACTTTCTGAAGAAATCGTAGGTGGGCTAGAAATGAGTAAATTAAGGAGTGCTCAAATCGTAAGCCTGAAGAAAGTAAGCCAAAAAATATTGGTATGACCTAAACAAGGCAATGCACGAACGCTCAATCTTGCTATATAGCTTTTCTGCACCACACTACAATTTTCTAAGCTCATTGCATGGATTGCGACTTTAAAGATCTCAAATGTAATAAAACTTTAGGTCCAAGTGGAATTTATCCTCTTGATCTGAGTAGATGCTACTCGAATCATGGCGAACCTCGGTGCAAACTCCTCCACCTGTAGTATTTTGAAGGTAAAAATAATCACAAGTTCAGCCAATTCCAAAAAGGTCGATAAAAAACTCTCCTTCAATCAATCGGCTAATAGTTTGAACGTCAGCAACTTTCTAGGTCTTGGAGTGTATAGTCAGTGACCATTTTATTAGCTATATCGACCACGAGATTGTCAATGGAAAACCTGTACCATGGAAACCAATGACCTACTTCCAGACGCCCACTTTCCTGGTAACTTCTCTAAGCCCGTGGATACTGAACCAAAGTTGATCGGTTCATCAATTCCTCATACCAATATGATCATCACCAAAGAAAAACTTCTTTGGGCCATCAAAAGCTTCAAACCATTTAAGTCCCCGGGACCATATGGTATCATACCGGTGGAACGCCAATACAGCCTTGATATCCTGCTTCCATGGCTACTAACTATCATGACCAGTTAGTTGTCTGAGGTTATTCTTAGGCCCTAAGACACGGACGGAAGTAGGAGTTGTATTCATCCCCAAGCCAGGAAAGAGCTCTCACATAAATCCAAAGGATCTCCCCCCGATCAGTCCATCTTCTTTTCTGCTTAAGACCTTGGGAATAATAATTAATCTACAACTCCGTACAAGTATAGAACCGACTGCACTATCCAAATCCTAACATTCATACTGCAAGGGTAAGTCGGCTGAAACAGCGCTTCACTCACTGATTGGCATCATTGAAAACTCACTAAGAGTAAAGGAGTGTACTATGGTTGCCTTTCTTAATATGACTGTAAGGAGCTTTTATCAATGTCAGCAGAAGCAATTACAAATGCCCTTACGGATTGAAGACTCGATTGAAGTATCGGGTTTTTCAACAGGGACGCTACAAAACTTGAGCGACAGGGACAGCAAACGACGCCACATTTATTGCCGCTCTTTTGACATTTCTCTTCAGTAAGGTTTGCCATTTCATGATGGAAAGATATACGATCCAACAACGAGACGAAATTATTAAAATTTACAACCGAAATTCGGAGTCAGTGGCATCAACGTTAAGAGCGCTACGTCCAATTTATGGTCGTCATAATCGTCGTAGCAGATCTAGTGGAAAATTTTGAATCCACAGGTACAGTACAAAATGTTCCCGTGCCAGTGAGACCAAGAAGTAGTGTCGAGAATTTTGCTGCCGCTGAGGCTTCAGTTGAAGAAAGCCCAATCTGTGACGTCGTTGTGGCGAATTTTGCGAAAAGATTTTGGCCTACATCCTTACAAGATTTAATTGACGCAAGAACTGAAGTCGCTTGACCACCAGAAGATTCGTATGTTCGTGGATTGGGCTGAGCAATAACTTGAAAATGATTCGGATTTTCATCGAAAAATCATCTTCAGCGATGACGCTCATTTCTGGCTGAATGGCTTCGTCAATAAACAAAATATGCGGTATTGGTCAGGCAGCAATCCACACGTACTCCATGAGTCATCATTGCATCCCGAAAAAATTACGATTTGGTGTCGTTTATGGGCCGGGGCGGCGTCATTGGGCCGTACTTCTTCCGTGATGATCAAGACCGGCACGTTACTGTGAATGGGAATCGCTACCGTTCAATGATAACGGAATGTTTTTGGCCCCAATTGGATGATATGGACTTGGAGGACATGTGCTTCCAACAGGACGGCGCCATAAGCCACACAGCGAATGCCACAATCAATTTTTTTTGAAACCAAGTTTGAAGAACGTGTTATCTCACGAAACGGTCCAGTCGATTGGCCACCTCGGTAGTGCGATTTGACGCCGTTAGACTATTTCATGTGGGGTTACGTAAAGTCTATGGTATATGCCAACAAGTCAGCGACGATTGATGAACTTCGTACGAATATCGAACGTGAAATTGCAGCAGTATCGGCCGATTTATGCTTGAAAACCGTCAAAAATTGGGTTCAGCGTCTGGACTTCTGCAAGCGTGCTGGTGGCCATGCAAAAGAAATCGAGTTCCATACATAATGGCATCGAACGTACTTTCACAGGAATAAAGAGTTTCACTGATATCCAAAACCGTTTTTGTTTTATTTGAAACAACATTTGGAGCGCTCTTATTGAAAAATCCTACTAGTATATCAGCTACTGGTAAGCAGAATTATTAACTCAAATCTTAGCAACTTATCCTCACTCAAATCCGTTTGCTGAGTTACCATGCAAGGGGCGTCCTGCCTCCTCTTTTCTGGAATCTAGTGGTCAGCCAACAAGCATCTATGCATCTCATCATCACGCAGATCCGTAAGCTGTGGCACCCTACAAGGGACGTCCTGCCTCGTGGTCAGTCAACCAGCTACTAGTTACTCTTGAAAGAGTGGGATGTAAAGTGATTACCTACACGGATGACGTGGCAACAACCATATCAGGGAAATACCTTAATAACCTTAGAGATATATTACAAAACGGCCTCTCTGTACCCTCTAAGTTGGCCACCAAATGTGGACTCGCGCGAACCCTCAAAAAACCAAATTGATCCTTTTGAGCAGGAAATATAAAGTCCTGCGTCAGACTGAAGTTCGCAGAATCAACCTAATACAGGGGCCCGATTTTAGATAAGAAACTGAACTGGAAAGCCAACATCCAACAACGGGTTAAGAATGCCACCGTAGCCTTATACTCCTGTAAAAAGGCAATCGAAAAGACTTGGGGTATGCAACCACATATCTCTTCCTGGCTTTACGTGTCTATCATTAGACGAATACTCCTGTGTCTTAGTCTGGTGGACGGTTCAAGCAACAGCCTCCAACCGCAACCCACTAGGTAAAGTTCAAAGATCAGCTTGGATATACATTAGCGGAGCACTTAAAACAACCCCGTCCGCAGCCCTAGATAATATACTGCAGCTAGTGCCCCTAGATAACTACGGCAAACAGACCGCTGATTATGCAGCTGTGAGACTGAGAGGCTCGTCGCAATGAAGACCTAATCAGGGTGAACACACAAAGATTCTAAGTCACCCAAACATCTCAGAAAACACAGATCACAGCACAACCCAACTCAGTTTTGAGCATAATTCCAGGACAATCATTCCCAGTTGCCTTGAGTTAGATTCGGATTCGATCGGAACCAATAGCTTAATTCACATCTACGCTGATGGGTCTAATACAGAATCTGGAGTAAGTGGACGTGTTTTCTCCGAGATTCTTTAC